>CM046065.1:21078343-21579974 GCA_025215515.1 Schistosoma japonicum
TTTTTATTAATTAAAGATGACTTACAACTCTTAAACGAACTTTAGGTAATTCATGTTGAAAATAGTCCTGTAATACTGAATCTAATTTCAGACCTGTCCGATGATGATGATGATGATGAGGATGATTTTAAACATAATGACAAATATGACTTCTATCGATTAACAGAAGACAGGATATTTTCTTATTCATTTTCTTACTACAGAAATATAATCAAAATTTAAGCATTTTCTGCACTTTAATTACAATGATTAAAGTAGACTCCTTCATAAACTTAGAATTCTTTCATATGCAATTAAGAAATCAACTCAATTACTCATTTATTCTATCCACTCCCTATTTATTTCACCCCAAATTCCTTCCTTCCTTTTTACTCACATGATTACTTTATTGCTTACTTACTTAGCTACCTACTTACTCGTTGACTTACCCATTTGCATACTTGCTTACTGGCTTACTTACTTTCTTGCTCAATCACTGACTCACTTACTTGCTTTGTTGTTCCATATATTCCTTCTTTATCTTCTTAGTTCCGTAGTTCGTTACTTATTTTTTTTATCACTTACTTCCTTACTGACTTTATTTCTTTCTTCCCTGTTTACGGACATACCCAGTCCTCACCTTCCTTCTTCACCTGCTCACTTACCCGTTTACTTACTTATTTAGTTCCTGTCTTCTTACCTTCTTCTTTTCTTCTTTCACTACTTGCTTACTTAATATTTCTAACACACTAAAAGCGTTCATGGAAAATAGTTTTTCTTTATTTCAAATACCGCAGTATCTAGGCAATGAAATAAATGAGGAGGTCTGTACATTAGTAGTATCGGTCTAGTTATGTCATTTGTGTAGTACTTTGTTAGAAAGGTAGGTAGGTACATGTATCACTATACTCACACAAATAAACGCACAAATACATGGATGCATATGAATTAAGAGTTTTATTGTTTCTAAAGAAGATATCAAGTATTATTAAAGTAATTAATACTAAGTATGCTTTAATTACATCTCTTACATTACAATTATTTACTTCACTTCATTCAATACAACCATAAGGATACACTGAAGTTTGTTCTGTAAATGAGTATAAAATTATTGAGTATTTACACTAATACAAACAATAAAACAAATAATGAAGTAGATTTGTTGTTAAGGCATATTTGGGTATTATGTCATCTTAGATTGTTAATTTACTTGTAAATCTTTCACTGTCTGTACAGACAATATCGTCAGTACATACTTAAGAAAGGATCCACCTATTAAGATTTCGCTACAAGCTTGACTAAGAACGACTAACAGTTAAAGATTACGGGTCTACAGAATAGGCTATTTAGTCATATATGATGAAATTTTTATACCTGACTTCTTTTTCTGATCTGCATTCATGAGATTGTCTAGAATGACAATAAATGTGACATGATTACGAATACTGAGTTTAGTATTTGTAAGTAATAATGTCTTTAATTCACTTACAGGTTTTTGCCCTTGTTCGATGGGTGTCTATGACTGTTGCAAGCGTAATTAGCCTTGATGGAATGTCGTCTTGGCACAGATTTAGGATCCTCATTTGGCAATCGTCTACTGATATTACATATGGATTAATATGGATATCCACTTGCCAATCACTGTACATCAATCATTTTTGTGCTACAGTCTGTATGTTAAATATGAACTTTGAATGTAGGACACACGTAGTGTGAACAGTTGGTCATAGTTGTCTCCAAAGTATTGTCCTTGTTTAATAGAGTCACAGTGTGAAGAATACTGATGTTAAACGCTGTGTAGTAAGTACTAGGAATAAATCAGTTGATGATGCTGAGTGTTCATTGGTTGTAATGACTAGGGAATAATATATGTTCCTAACTGCAGTCGATGTGTACTTGAGATTCTTATTGTCTTAGCAGCTTGGAAAAATGTAATCGAGCCAGATCAAGATATAAAGCTAATCCATTCAGTCATTATTTGTTAGTCTGAACTATATTAGTAAATGCGAACTACCTGACTGTAGTTAACGCAATAACGAAGACAGTTAGTTGGTGACTTAACAAAAAATAGATGGAATCATCTAACTTATATTATCACAGCATTTGTGCTATTCATTTTTTGGTTTCACCTTGACTTGGTGACGTGGTATCCCATGCTCTACGCTTACTATTACATATCGTATTTAATTGATTTTTGTTATGTACACTATAGTCACATACCGGTTAAATTAACTAATTATTCATTTAAAATTACTTTATTCATAGACAGAAACTAAAACAAAAAGGTGAACAGAAAGTAGATATTACATAATGAATATAGAAAATCGATGAACAATTATGGTATACTATAAGAATTAAAGTTGTCTAGTAAAGTAGCCGAAGATGTACGTACTATAACGTGTAACTGAATCAGTTCCCTTAGAATGCATGCGTGATTTAGTAGACTAGACAATTGTATTCATGAGATAAGAACACACTTAACTAATCAGACCAAGACATGCATCTTTTATTTCAACTTCAATAACGTGAAAATCAAAACGTAACACCATAATGATGTACTGTATTCAGATGACACCTTTAGTAACACTGACTAACCAATTGAAGTCCTACCGATTAACAACATTTACAAATAAATTACCATAAAACAGGTTAAGACAGACTAGAAACTGAACTTGTTGAGAGTATAGTTTATTTTCACTTACCTATTTATACTAAATTAGCTTCATTTACAATGGTTACCAACTATTTTACCTCAATAAAGTGTTAGTGAGAAATGTTTGATTTAAAAAAAGTTAACATAATAGACAGTCATCTAAAACCTTATGATGTTTGATAGATCCAAAGATAAAATTGCAAATAGTGTAGTATTTACCAAGTTGCTTGAAGATCCTGAATTGTAAGTTAGATGAAGTTGAATTTAAACAAACTAAATGCTAACTGAAATTGTTTTACTGTGATTTATTTAAATAAGTTTACCACAACAAGTTTCAACGTCTGAATTTTCACAGTATGATCTTCCACTAAAAGGCCCATTTGTTAAATTAAAATATCCAGGTAAATAAGTTTAGTCCATTCGAGACAAAATGAAAATATGCAGAATCTCTTAAACATTTTGAATTTCAATTCATGGATGTTTGCGATGCGTTTTTTCTTCATTACATTTAATATTTTACTTCATATCAGCCTGAATCAACATATGAACTAATGTTAGAGAGTAAAGTAGTTGAATGTATTAAACACTAACTCGTTTCTGGGAATGTGACCTGTTCTAATGAGTTAATGTCCAGTAAAATATCGTTCTGTATACATCAACATGCATCACTAACAGCTTAGACAAGAGATTCTTTTGGTATTTTAGTAAAAAACGAGTAAACTTTACAAAACTCCACTTTGTTTCACTATATGGATGTGAAATGTTGTCTTTAAAAATAGATGACAATTACGATCATCTGATAATACATATCATTAATACATTAATCAGTGTCTGTTAAATTATCGAATCAACAGTGCTTAGATTATTCGTAGTGTACTAAACAAGGTTGGTAAATCTATTGATCAACTTGTGGATCGTTACGGGCTGATGATGTTGATACATGCATTACGCATGTGGAACCACTGTTTGCTTATATTTACGATAGACTGTCAGAGGATGGAAGAAAGCTATAAATGGTTAAGCGTAAACAACTAGTGTTTATCTAAATTTGTATTATTCACTGTATAACAGGCAACACATAATATTTTCGAACTTCAGTAAAGAACTATACTCACGTGATTTCATTCTTTAACACATATTACACTGGAGAGTTTACTTAATCTTGTTTTTCATCTTCACAGTCTAACATATTTGAAGTTACATTTTCCTTAATAACTCGATTCATGATGTAATATACAATCAATATTTAATACTCTGTAGTCATTCAGTTACTTATATTAACCTCACATTTTAACTGAAGTTGTTCTCAACACTTATACAAGGTGTATTGTGTCTACTATATTTCATCATTCCCCTTGTTCTTTTAGTTGATCATTGTTAATTATTATGGAGTAATTTTCATTTGAACAATTTTATTATTTTAGCTTTAACTTTCATCATCATTGTGCTTTTCACGTAACATATTAGTCAGTGTTATATTGAACATGTTCATACCAGACACTTGGGAATATAGTCAAATGTATGAAATGAAGTCTTTAATGAAAATTACACTTTACTACTTACCAAAAAAAGTATCATTAACTATTGTAAAGATTAATAAATTTGAGTTTAGCATCATTAATCAACTTTGGTTTTAATGATCCTGGACACGTTTACTTAGTGAAGTTGTAGAAAGATACGTTTAAAGAATTTACTTATAAAGATGTAATAGATGTTTAGTATTAGTTCCTGGTTTTCAATGGTTATTTAAGGAAGATTATTTCATGATGTAAAATTTATAAGCAAATTTATTGAATGTTGAAAATATTGAAGATAACTGAACTCAGTCACTAATTTCCCGTAATTACATAAATCCTACAATGATACGTTTTGAATCGAATTGTGAAGCAGTGTATTAAGTTTAGTTGTGCCTGTCACATATTGGTGTTATTTCGGTACCTTTGAAAACCAGGGAGCTTTGGAAAGTTGTTTTATCCCAGCATAGAACTCCTAGGCAGTGCTTACTGAAAAGTTTTTGACTAAGAAGAAACAGTGAGCTAGTGCTCCATGGTTCTTAGTGGTACCCAAGCAGCGTCAGTCTGTGACGAACACAAACAACTAAACTTAAATCTGTCATTGTTGTTATTGATTGTTGTTTATTTATTTATCCAAATTAATCAACACTTATACAGTCGACATCATAGCCACATTAACTATCCTGAGAGACAAGTATATATTAATAGCCTGATAGTTTGGCTCAACAGGTTATTAGTGATATCAAGGAAACTGATATCCACCCTACATCAATTAGTCATTTTACACTATTACCTGTTACGTTGTTTCCAATGGAGTTAATCATTTAATGAAAACTGACTTAGTGATTTTTGACAATTAATTTATTAGTTTATGCGTGTACAGATCAACAATTTTAAAACGTACAAGTTTGATATGTCTCATATACAATATTTGAATTACACTGAGTTGGAAAATCAGGGGGTACTGAAGAATTTTTATGTCTTAGTATGAAACTATGTCTACAGTTTTATTGTGGCCATACCCATCAGTGAGTATATTATCATTAGATATTATCATTAGACGTTGAATCGAATATTTGTAATTTTACTAGATAGTAAAACATTCTGATTCTTAACATGGCTTAACTCTACTAGTTTTGACAACTCATTGTAACTATAAAGATTCATCTCGAAGAATATATATAATTCATTAGCTTCAATAGCCAGAACTTTACAATTTACATCATATTCATATCAGTAGATTCATAATAATAACAGTTATCAGGCGATTTATAAAGTAATCTATAGCTAATATCAGAATTGGTCACTTGACAGTTGCAGTATGCAAAAGCAATGCTTCGAAGGTATCTATGATCAAATGATGGATATTTGTAAATGTATTTTACTTGTAAAACTCATGTTTCACAGATACATAGTAAAGCAGATCAAAACATTATGCAGGTTATTTATCTTTATCTTTAGGTAGATAAACATTTACTCAACGACTTTTAGGCATCCCAACTAGATAAAACAGAACCGTATTTTATTTGTGTACTTCTGCTGCCAAAAGATTAGCAGTAACTAAGAATGAGAATTCCTACTAGAATAACTACATACATTTCTAGAATTACGGTTTTCTGTGCAACAAAGTAACCAGTGAACTTGTAGATACATACAAGTGTAACTAAACGAAGAAACTTATGTTTCTCAAATGCAGAAAACAGTTAATTAAATCTCATCTGTACATAAAAACTGTCATTGATCGTTTCTGAAAACTGATCCTTAAGTATATCAAAGTACAAGTAACATACGTGTCTTAAATTTGCTCTCTGACACATGTTAGGAGTGCCCGCTATTATTAAATCTAAGATCAATATGAAACACCTATCTAATCAGCTGTAATCTCCAGATGTTATCATGTCATCAAAGAAGATTAGGGTTATAAAAATTCAATTGAAACTTAAAATAACTTCACTGTTTTGCTGTGAAGATTTCCTTCTGTATAGATAGACCATTCACAGGATTTCCAAACTAAGTACATTTTAAACAAATTTTTGCATGTGCTTTAGCTACCATTCCCATAAATTATTAAGACGATACTCATATTCCGCTAACAATTCAAGATCGCAAGAAAGGCGAATCTTTCCTTGATGTTTACAAACTGGAACCGTCACTCATGACATTTAGTACTTAATCTTGAATGGTTCTACTGTTGATATCAATCCATGAAGTATATAATCTTTTAAATAACAATATGAATAATGATAAAGACTAGTTTGTTTACTCATATTAAATGATAAACAAGTTCTTATTCAAATAATTTGAATCAATTTAATTTTTCGGTGATTACGTAATACAATAAAGGTATCCACAGAAGCATGGTTTTATTGTATATCACACAACATTACAAGTTTGTACTTAATTACATTAGGTAATTAACTTGATGATTGTCAATACATTCTGCCTATTAAATAAATAAACATATTTAATTTGTAATCCGTTCCACTTGCTCAATTCATTAAGTAAAAGTGACTGAATAAAGAATACACTCGTATGATGTATAGGATGAATTACATAACAACAATAACTAAATATTGGCTATTACCCATCGATATACCAATGTTATAATCTCAATCCTACAACTACTCAATCATTACGGAAATCACTCAATGTTAACGAATACAACCGTGCATTAAAAGACGTGGATACAAATCCACAAAATGAATGTTAGTTCTCAGTACCTCACTAAAGCCTTTGTTGATGAGTGTAAATAACTGCGAAATGTAAATCAGAAACGGCTTCCAGTCGGTTAATTTGTGTTAAGTTATTGCGTCCTATGGCAGTAGTACAATATGAACATAGATGTGATCCCACAAGACATTGGTCATTATTCAGTAATCATTAACAATGAGAAAGTTTGTCAGTCAGCTGTAAGACTAACTAAGATGGTGACTACACATTTCAAGTCAATAGTCTACTTCTGTATATCAATAGCTTAATATCATGATTTAACTAAGTTTAGAATCATAAATCACTAAAAAATACCTCAGTGGGATTAATCTTCCTTAATGGTCTGGATGTGCACCATTGTCATGCTATAACAATATACCTGATTTGTACTTCCTGGTTTTCAATCCTTTACTAAGGTTGACCCGTTTTGTGGAACCTTAAATCCAGTGACACAATATGCACAATTTTGCGCTTATAAACATTATATTTGAACTGAGGTGGTTTAGTGGAGATAAATAAAAAGTTTGGTTATTTGTATTCATCATAGATTAACATTTGTTGGGTAGCGACCAAAACCATGGAGTACTGGATAGGAAATACATCTCATCATGCGACTCCTCAACAACTGTCAAATTACATCCCACCAGGAAAACCTACCTAGAGACTTCAGGTTGGCAAACTCTTAACCTTCTGTACTACCTGGTCGGCTTGCCTTCTCACATGCATCAATTTGTAATGTAACTCTGCGATTCTCGATTGCGATTGTGATAACTGTCTGACTCCAGACAGGTCTGAATTTTACCAGTCACAGCGAAATCGGGGATGTGCACTGTTGAGAAGTCCCATATTGGGACAAAACAACCGTCCAATGCTACCTGGTTTTCAGTAGTACCCAGTCAGTATCAACCAGTGAAGAATACAAACAACTAGACATTACATTTATTTAATAGTAGAATGTAGTTTTAAGTTTGTCTTTTCTGAACACATCACAATTTATGTAAAAATAATAATGACATTTTTACTCATCGATGAGATCAATAGACTGCAAACAAATGGTCTACACCCACTCATCAATATGCACACACACATACACTGTGTTTTCATCATTTACTACTCTCTCATTTACTGACATAAATAACACAAAAATGAAATTACGAGTATGAAATTTTTCAAATCATGTCAGTATGTCCCTTTCACTCCCACCCTCAATCTTTCACTCTCTCTTTTTGTCACTATGCTATTTAATCACATATACACACGTGAACATGTCACTATGTATTCAACTTTATAGTAATGTTGTGTACATTTTGTTTCTTGATTAGTGCTTAACCGATATTTGATTCACGACCATTTTTTGTGATGGACACTATTCTGAAAAAGATACAAATTTAGTAAAAAAAAAGTCAAAAAATACACTACATCTACGTACATTTATGTTATAATGTTTACTATGTAAGCCAATACTATAGAGGTTGTACTAATATAAGTAGTATTAAGTAGTAGTAATAGCTTAGTAACAATCAAATATGTATGTTGTTTATACATACGTAAATATGTGCAATGAAATTATTCAATTATTGATTAAACGAGTGAAGAGAAACAATTGATTTTTAGAGTGGTATTTAATCGACTACCTTCAAAGTTCGATATTGCTAGGAGACATTATTTAAACAACTGTTAAGATCCAGAATATAGTTATAATGTCTTTGTATGAGATTCCTTACTGGTAGTAGTCATTCATAACCTTGTCAAGTCATAACTCCCCCACCCCCAAACATATTAGGCTGCTAGAAAATATTTATTGCTCGGGTGGATGGTTTTGTTTATACTGCATTCTCTAGTTGGATAGTTTAATTGAGGGGTTTTCACTGTCTTTCTGATTTATTTCATCAGTGTCAATTTCTGACAGAAGTAAGCTGTAAGATTTTCTTCAAAAGTAACATGCGAACTGTTCTGTCGATCTTGAATTTGATTAGTTGTTGTTGGCAGTTGTTCTGTCATCTTTTGCAGATTCATTTTGATGTCAGTCCCCTCTAAACCTGATACATGGTATTGTAGTTGCATATAAGTTAGTTAATTAGTTAATAGATTGAATTCATTCTAATATACTTATTGATTGCTGATTGAACTTCTAAAGAAAATCACTAGTTTTCTTTCCCTAGTATAACCACATTTCCCTTATTGAAACTTGTCTCCATAATTTTCAGTATATACTGAAATAACAGACAATATGTCGCGGTGTTTGGCGGCTAATTAATGTTCATGTAGGCTGAGACAAAGTGGTAGGCTGCTTTGTCCGAAATAATGTTTATCACAGTCGGTTCAATTAATTTTATGAAATAATGTTCGATTTATCTTCTTATGCTATCTTCTCTATCGATTTGCATAGAATCGATTGTAGTGGATTAACTGTTTGTACAAGACATTTACCCTTAACACCCTTGATAGTCTGCTGAGAATTTTCGATATATGGTAGAATAATTCGTTAGTTGGTCTTGACGTTTGAGTGTGTTTGTTGTCGAATATTCATGATTCAAAACCATACAAGTAAGTTGATATCCAACTTCAGTGAAATATTACACTGTCATCATTTAACACAAATGGTGAGTAACTAATAGAAATAATAGTTAGTTGAACTCTACTGGTTACATCTTTATACTAGAGCTATCAAATTTACGCTCAATTTTTTTCATTTCGCAAAATGACCACAGTTAAATACTGAGTTTGATCTACGATAGAGGTCATAAATGTATTTTATAAATGAGGAGTTCTATACTTGAAAGAAATAGCTGTTCAGTTCTTGATTGTCTTTTAAATCAATAATAATTACCGCAGTAAACCCTGCATCATCCAAGGCTTTTCATAGATTTGCATTCATCAATTAGTTATGATGAAAAGACCTTGCACTTACTAGGAAATAAAACCTATGGGACTTGTAATATAACTGCGACTAGCAGACTGGTAAACGATGCTTGGATGGCGTGATGCCTGGGTGATCAAAGCTATCTTTGTAATCTTGCATAAAACGAACAAACTCAGGATAATAAGTTAAGTCCATATTATTTATTAAGTAAAACCAATGACTATTATTGGATCATATACTGGAACAATTAGTAACAGGAGATGAAAAATATAATAAAGGCTGAATTAGGTGATTTGGGTACAGGGTCCGGGATAATAAGATCATAATAAAGTTACAATATTTCAGGAAGGGAAATAAATGTGACAACAGTTAATGAATCTGTAAAAGGTTAACAGTTTGTGTAATGTATATTCATAGTTACTGAAAGTTTAACCAGATGTAATTTAACCTTGAATGTTTCAGTCTCACGAAGAATGAACCCGAAAGATTGTGATTTAAGATTATTTGCCTTGATACTATACATAACTTCAATCTTATCAAGATACTTTAATCCTAGATAAAGTCAATCAATATCTAAATATTTGAAAACTATATCCCAAATTGTGAAATTAGGCGATACAAGTTAGGATGTCAAATTCAGAGCGTCACTTCCCCCTAAATTTAAATAATCTTATTCTGATAATTGGCAACCACCACAAGACCTACTTAAATCAAAGTTTTAACCTCAAATAAAATTGTTTTCTTTATGAAATTTTTACCTAATTATGCTAACTCTAATTGATTAGCAAAGAATGCTTGATTTCAGTCACTACAGTGATGGCGCGTCGATAGAACACACCTTCCAAATAGACAATTTATTAATGAGTTAAGAAAATTATATTTATATGTCACATGATAGGTCACTTCGTAAGAAGTACAAATTTAAGAAATTTGTGTACAAATATAGAACAACATAGTTTTGAAAAAGAATTACAATAAATTGCAAACAGATAAAGTCATTAACACAGTTAATAAGTCAATAAAATGATTGCAACATAAAGAATACTAAACTCTTTTGCAATCAGTCAGTGCCTGTTGCTTCATGTGGAGCATAAGCCGCCGACCAGTTTTCTCCAACAAACTCTATCCTAGGCTTTCCTCTCCAGCTCTTCTCAAGTCTTATTCATTCTCTTCATGTCTGTCTCCAATTTCCGATACAATGTGTTCTTGGGTCTTCCTCTTTTCCTTTGGCCTTTAGGATTCCAAGTTAGTGCTTGTCTTGTGACACAGTTTGATGATTCCGTCAATGAGTGTCCTATCCACCTCCTGCGTCTTTTCGTAAGTTTTTCATCAGCTGGAAGTTGTTTTGTTCTCTGCCACAGAAGGTTATTGTTGATGGTATTTGTCCAAAGGATCCGAAATATCTTATGCAGACAGTTGTTTATAAATACTTGTATCTTCTGGATGATGCTTTTCGTAGTTCCTCATACAACAGAACTGTCTTCACATCTGTATTGGAATTTTAACTTTAATATTGACTGACAGTTGGTTTGAATTCCAGATGTTTATCAGTTGTAGAAATTCTGCCCTTACCTTTCTTATCCGCACCTTCACATCTGCACCTACTATTTTATAAATATAGTGTAAGAGTCTTGATGACACAATTTAAAAACCTAGTATAATCTATCGAAATCAGAACATTTGTAATTTCAATGTTGAGTCATTTAGATCAGTAATTGAATTTTAACTCAAACTAGATTATTGAAAGCGAAACTGTTTTGGAGATATAGTGTTCTATAAGCTGGATGCTTTTGTTTTAACAATTTCGTCTAATTACATCATCAGTGTGTACTTCAAATTCAAGTCAACTTTTATAATTACTGTGCAGCTAATTAACTAGTTGTTCTGTTGACCTGATGTTCGATTAGTTTCTGCTTGTCATATGTACATTTATTGTGACATTCCTCTTAATTGACATGGCTTTTGGTGTTACACTTATCAGTCCGTTGACATATCAGTTGATAGGTCGGTCCGATTAATATGTACCTGTTGACTGATGATTACGTAATACTTGGCTTCTAAATATTTCTTATTTAATTTGTATTTCATTAGTCAATATTCTGGTGTTTTTCAATCTATTTCATGACTTTAATTATCATTATGCATTAGTGTCAGCAATCATATATCATGGCGTCTAATAACTAGATACAATATCTAAATGTAAAGATTATTCAATTTACTCAGTGTACATTTATCAAGGCTAATCCTATAGATGATGCCTTATTTTGTCTACGTTCATAGTCTGTATCCGTTGGTTTGCATAATACTAATTGCAAAGATTTCGTGAGTTTATGAACTTGAAAGTAATTTTGGCAGTGCCTTAATAGTCTCCTTATGATCTCTATGGGGTTTTGAATGTAGAGTAGGAGGATTCGTATGTTGATTACTGATTGTCGATTGTGTACTTGATCAAGTCTTACCGGTAGAAACTCTTAAAGAACAATACAACCATTAGATATTATCTTTCATTTCTTTGTGAAGTGGTGATGTTTCGATGTATCTTTCCAGTTTGTGATCAGGGTTTATGCACACTTTGGTACTCATATCACTCATCAATCAACAGGTGTATACGAACCAAACTAACCTTTCAACTAATAAGGCAATGAACTAACAAACACAATAACAAAAGTCACGTTACTTAAGACGAATGTCACAATATATGTAAATATGACAATGATACAAAATTGTGAACAACAACTAACCCATCACCAGGTCAACAAAATAACTCTAATTAAAATCCAGGATAATGATTTTACTTAGTAAGTCGATGAAAAGTTTACAATTAGAACTATCTAGCTCAGAAATCACAACGACTTTACTTAAAAATAAGTGTTTGATAAATGCACTGTATAAATAAACTACCTTGTTGTTGATAAGAGTAAGCAATCAGTATTATCCAATCAGGTAGCGACAACAGTCATAGTCCATCATTAGAGAAACCTTTATAAAACTAGACATACTATGATATTAGTTACTACCATTGTACTGAATCAATACAAACAGGTATGTATATACACTGAAGTTTATCTACATCAATTGAGTCCATAATCAAATATGATGTATCCACTTGTAGGTTAATAAGACTCTTTATTACCTGTTCATCTTTAAATCATATCACTGAATGATTGTTAAACAAATTAAATCTATATTGTGCTTATATCTGTGTCTTTTAAATCAGTTTAAATAGCATGAATTGATTTTGACAATAATAGAAGAGATGATGTTATATGATCATTACTTATTATTATTATTATTTCTACTACTGATAGTAATCATATAAGTATTATTAGTACTTGTAAAATATGAATGATACTTCAATATTTCATTCAATATGCCATGCTATAATGGATAGATTGATTGTAAAGTAGCATTACAAGATAGTAAGTATATGATATTATGTTTCTATGTGATAAAATAATAAGAAGAAAAGAAAGTATTCTTTGTCGGCTTACCTAAAATACATTGTGAAGACTACTACAATTATCTAGGCATTAACATGTCTATCACTTGAGTTTCGTGTAGAAGTATGCTAGATTGTGTTGCAACCGTTATCACTGAGCGATTTCGGCAACTACTGATTCCTTGTAGAATACAGGTGTATGCATTGATATACGTCAGGTACTTTATAGTGATGACGTAATTTTATGGGTGATTGAAATGTGATGTGACCACTAGTTTAAGTGACTCAATGTCCGTATAATTATCCTGAGATAGAAGGTGATTTCGGGGTAGTCAGTAGAAAACTATGTGCCTAGGTTTTGTGCTACTTGGTGTTTATCAGTGAGCGTTACTTGTCGATTGTGAAACTAGATGGAACATTATCGAATCACTCATTAAGTATCAGTCCTCTGAAGATTGCTGATATTGTTTTGCATTTCCGTTGACTATCATATTTCTTTGACCTGCAGCTAAGTGATTGACTAGTCTTTTCCAAACACATTAGTAAATAAGATTAACGTCGTTGTTCTAAATGCCATAACCTATGAAATTCTATGGCATTTCCTTAATTCAAATTCTTGACTTTCAAAAATTTGAATTCTTACTTGTAGTTACCAGTCTGCATGGATATTAATAAAAAATTTCATAACATAGTACAGTTAGTTTGTGATAGTTTATAAGTAGAAGGACAAAACATCTACTATGCTTGACATATCTCCTATCGTTGTTTGCCAGTTATTAATGATGGATTGAAGATAGATTTCTTAAGTGAATTTTCTTTTTTGGAACAATACGCTGACTACTTATAGTTTCAAAGCATCTAGGTACAACTGAAATCATTCACCACAAATATAAATTTTCTACAAACTTATTACTTAACATGCAGAAACATTTGAAAGTGCATGGGTTAAAGTTCAAAGACTGTAAATGACAATAATCAAACATGAAAATGTAGATAAATTACAAAAAAATAGAGTAGACTGCCACAACGTGACAGATTCTTGGTGATATCACGAACCATGTAAAAAGATATTTGTTACCTGCATGTACTTTATTAGATAAAGCCTTTAAGTTTGGTTGAATATATTGGAATCATTGAGTAAGATATATGGTAGTTACATGTATAGTATCAAGTAAATAGAATAGATTGTTCAGTAAGGCTATTGCTTTTCATTGGCTGAAATGGTTAGAATATGTGATACTATATAAAGAACCACCTCCCATTACGTTGTATATAGTTAATTGACATAATTTTAGGTCAAAAAACAGCTACAGACAGGTATTTTATTAATTATTAGAAAATACTATGTAAGTTGAAGTACGTGTAATACTCATATGCACTTGTTCTAGACTCTGAGTAATATTAAATAAAATTTATGGCCGTAACACCTAGGCATACCTGAAGTCTTGATGTAACTAACGATTAGTTTTAGAACTTGAGTGCTTACTACTCGATTTTATGGTAATGAATGCTACCTGTGAGGATTTATTAACTTCAATAGCTTACCTGTAGTATCGAGTTGCTCATATTGAAGTCTATCAAGTGGGATTTAGTTCTTATAGAATTTTACTGATGATCACCTTTCAATGTAGCCACAAGACCAAAAAAAATATTTAATAAAAAACAAAATATACTCAGTTCATCAATGTAGTTCAAAAAGTGAGTTTCAGCACAACCAGGACTCATCAATAGGACTTACATACATCCCATTGTTGATATTTACTCTACTTTTTGTCCTCAATCACACTTAACCGTATAATTTAAAAAAATATTAAAGTTCCTGTTGTTGATATTATGTACTGAAAGTGACCGGTCTTTGTAGTCATATATACATTCCAAATGGGTTGTCTAAGTGATCAGATTGTGTTACATCGTTTTTGCATACATAATTTATTTCTAATGGCGGAGATCAGCGAATATATCATTTTATTTAGCACTAGCCATTTCAGTCTATCTTCTTCTAAGTAGTATTGATATTTATATTGACAATGGAACCTAATAATTCACTCCAAACACCAGTGTGTTATCCACTAACCTGAGGAGTCTAAATACCTATCAATCTATTTAATAGATATGAATATATCAATGTGGGCTTGTAACTTTAGGGTTTCAAGCTACTAGTCATTAAAACTTAACTCAATCAAGATGAATCTAATGGCTACAGAAGACAGATCAGTTGTTGCCCAAACAATTAGGAAATTAGAAACTCTTACAAGTAGTTGAATACAGATATATTTCATGAGCCAGCACTTACTAATACACACACCGATACACAAGCAATAAAATTAACCAAGATATTGATAACGAAATAACTCTATGATAAATCAATATTTAACCATTCATCTACAATAATATACTTCAATAGTAACAACCATAAATGTATTGCTTCTTATTAAACATTTAACTAACTGTAAATTAGTAATATAATCATTGAAACTGTATGATCACAGCATGTTGTAACTTAGATCATTCTATCATTTCTACAAACATTTCACATCATCATTATCATCATGTGTTCTGTCAATAAATAATAAGTGATTGACTTACTGATGTCAAAAAAGGATTTGTGACTAATCAATGATTTCCAAGTATTCTATGAAGAATTCAAAAAATTCTAATGAAAGCTTCATATTACATATTGACCTTAATTAGTTAGTTATAAAATTCATAGAAATAAGAATGTAGGCTACAAGTTGAATCTGAACGCCTTATCAAAGAAACATTACTTGTTCTAAAGTTGGAGTTATCGTGTTTTTACTAGGGACTAATTTCAGATAACAACTTAATCAATTCCAGTATAAAGGTGTGATTATTTAGATTCAATCATATTTTTAACCGATGTCGGAATATAAATGTTTTGTGTTAATACCTACATGTCAGTATATCTGTATAACTCCATCAGGGATTATAATCAATACCTTCAAGCTACACAAGAAGTACTCGACTCTTAAACCATTTAGTGGGCATCACAAAATTTCCATCTCTAACTTTATTCACTTACAGTATTTCACAGTTTTTTTAAATGTCTATTAATTGGTGGATTGTTGTTTTAATTGTCTGACATGATTAAACTCCACTCCTCACGTTCTATCATAAGACATCTAATTTCATTATTTGAATTAAACACTCTCATGTTTATGATGATTACCATTTAAAGATGTTCTATGGATCGTTAAATTTCAATATTTACATCATGCGATGGCTGTAGTGTGGCTAAGGTAAAAATTGAATTATTCATACTGTTGGTTAACTGATGTATTTGGACATTTTGCCCTTGATTCTTTATGAGCTAGTAAAGAAAGCTTTGTTACTGATGGGTGACACACAATAAGATAAAATATCTCCCTTATGCTCCTTGGTTTCTATTAACATCTAACCTAGATCGACGTACAGCGAATATAAATAACAAATTAAAGGTACTTAGGGAGTAGTCGCCAGGAAACCCTGAAAGTTATGCTCTTCTACGGACTTTAATTATCGGTCACTCAGTTTCATAATCTGTGATCGTTGTCAACGAGCCAATTGCATCGCAATCTGACCAATTAAATTCTATCAGCATAATAGGAAATCGACATACTTTTAATTAGTCACTAGACAGAGACCAACCAATGTGCACATCCCAGTCTTACAGGTAGTCTTTGGAAGCTGAAGAAATAATTGCTGACTGTCACAGACTATGAAGCTATGTGGCCCATGATTGAATACTCAGAGAAGCGCAGATTCCTCAAGAATTGCAGGTACGCCTTACTTGCTGATGTGGGTAAAATAACACGAAAAATAGGTTCGGGGATTCCTGTAAACTACCCCTAAATCCAACTTCAACCCAAACATCATTTTAGTAGTATCGAGTCACTCAGACTAATGGTCACATTACAACTTGATCGACAGAATTCTATTAACACTATAAAGGACTTGATGAGCATCAAAATGATCAGTAAACAGTAATCAACTAATGTTTAAACAACAATTTCACAAAAATATTATTTCAACTGAAACTCTTTGTAATATTACATCGGCTTAGAATCCTTTACTATAATAAGATTTACTGCAATAAATAAAACACTAGTACGTTAACCATTAGACTGTTTGGTATGTTTGGTATGTTTTTCATTGTTTATGTTTATAATTGCCATGAGTAGACGGCCTCAATATAGATTGAAGATATAAGTTTTATTTTATTAGAGTTGTTCAAGGTTTCTGTTACGACAATAACAATTGCTATTATAATTAGAAGGTATGGCCAATTACAGGATATATTCTTGTGCGCACAAGGTTACAATAACAAATTCGATGAGTTCATTGCTGGTTTCTGTACATCTGCCCGATTCACACTTAGTCCCATGACATAATAAAAGGAACACAAGTTGATAAACCAACCAGACAAATTCCATTATATTTCAAGCCTCCTTTCATATATGCACAGAAGCTAGACCGCGTGCCTACACAATTAGTAAAATAACATTGAAACAAAACAAAGTAGATACTGGTAGTGAATAGAGGTAACGTGTACACCACTAATTAACTGTAGTTCATGAATAAGAAATAATGTTCTAACAGTAAATATGCTAAATGGGTTGGGTATGCCATGAAGAACATAATGATGATAAAATCTTTACATTGCACACAACTAAAGCAATTGAAATAATCTTCTAAAACATATTTCTGAAAGTTTGTTATTCTTGTTTAATCGTCCAACATAACAGTTTCATTGTATGTATTTTTGAAAACTGTACTGTATGATTTTCACTTGTTTTAATATTCATGTAAACTGATAAACAAATCAACTCAATTGTTACATTCATATGATTATAAAAATTGATGAAAATTAAGCCATTGTCAACAACGATTTATATTTACCGGAGGTTGTGAGCATCATTGAATGATGTGATTTGACATTAACAGTTGACTTCAGTTAGAAAATTATGTAAAATCAAGTAGTTTCGGACAACTATTTTGTCTGAGTATGAAATTCTTCAATTGTATGTATCTATGCTTCCATCTGAAATTATGATATGGACATTCAAACCTTCTGTCTAGTGTTTAACCTTCAAACTACTAATATTCCTTTTAACAGTTCACAGTTCTAACATATAAGAGAACTTAATTGATCAGATTCGTTGCAGATCGATGTTAGTATGTCACCATTGAAAAACTAGAGTATTTGGCAGCTATTTCGTTCTGGTGTGAAACTTTTAAGCAGAGAGCACTCTCGATTCCATTAGGAGAATTGAGCCAAGAGCTTACAAATTGGCTGAGGGCCACTAAAATGTCGTACAATAGTAGAATTCGCACTGCCATCGGTCTGTGATATAGGAGGACGATTATCCGTTGTCATCGGTGATAGCTGTCTCACTTCAGATAAATCTGAATTGTATCACAAATTGATGGTAATTAGGAGTCTACTATTGAACGCTGCACTAGAGGTGGCGACGGTTGGGCGTTCGACAACATGAAGACATTAGGCTTAATATCTGTGCAGAATCGAGCTTACTCACTGCTTAGGAGTCTCACACTAGGGTGAGACGGTTGTCAAGTGTTCTCCTTGTTTTGAAAGGTATCTTATCATCATTAATTTGGGACTAATCCAACCATCTTAACTTAGTACCAATCTTCACTAAGCCATATCAGTTCAATTATAAGATGATCGTTTGGTATCTTAACTAGGATATGAATAGCACCTATGAGATTATTGACCTTGATGGTTAGTTAATTAAATATAAATAATTAAACCTAATCAAATTTTAGTATGAATAGTCAGTTACAAAAGTAATCGAAGATGCAAACATGCATACATGGACCTTTAGAAATAATAAGGTACTAGTTTACTCTATAAAACATTTAAATATGCATGTAGGCTACTTGTAAGTAGACAAACTATTTTAACCAAAATAACCAAAATGGACCAAGGGACAAATTTTAAGCTGCCGTGTTTGCCGCGAAAACACTATGTACATCTGTCATTAAATAGAAAAGAAAAAAATTAAGGTATGGATCTAACCTATAACTAATAGTATTTACAAATGAGTATTGTGATGATTTTTGAATGCTAATGTGATATTGTAAATTAGTCTGAATTAGATATCTATTCAAAGTCAGGAAACCCTCGACAACTGTTCTATCCTGGTATGGGACATAATAACCTTTTTTAAATGACTTATCTATTGTCGAAATCGATGCTGTATCTCATTTTAATGCTTAGGGGAAACATTACAACACTTTAATGTAAGGGTGTTAGAGCATATACTTAGTTGAAAGCATATTTTCAAATCATCCGAAAATCTAAAATACCACAGAAGTAAGTTCCCACTACATTCCCAGTGAGAACCGGTGTCAAACAAGGCTGCCTACTGTCGCATCTCTTCTTCCTTTTAGTGATTGAATGGATCATTAAAACCTCCACATCTTACAGGAAGCACAGAATTCAATGGACAAGTAGGATGCACCTCGATTATTTGGACTTCGCGGATGATCTAGCTCATCTAGCCCATACACACCAACAAATGCAAATGAAGACAACCGGCAACCTCAGCACCAGTAAGCCTGAACATACGTAAGGAATAGAGCAAGATCCTCGAATGCAACACAGTAAGCACCAACCCAATTGAACTTGTTGGTGAAACTCTGGAAGAAGTGGATACTTTCACGTACCTGGGAAGCATCACCAATGAAACAAGAGGATCCGATGCAGATTGTAAGGCAAGGATTGGCAAACCAAGGGCAGCATTCTTACAGTTGAAATATATAGGACTCATAAACTGCGAACCTCAAGTCAGCTCTTCAATTCAAAAGTCAGACAGTCTTCTCTAAGGAGCTGACGTGTGAAACTCAACATCTCAGAGGTCGTTTTATAAAATCTACGCAAGACATGTCCGTTGGCGAACCACCAACAACATCTATATGGGAGAGAACAAACCAATTCAACGATCAGGAAATCGGAAAACTACTTGGAAATGGATAGGACATACATTGCGGAAATCATCTGACTGCATCACGAGACAAGCACTAACTTGAAATCCCGTTAGGAAACAAAAAAGAGGAAGGCTAAAGAACACACTGCGTCGAGAATTTAAAGCAGACATTTAAAGGATGAACAGCAGCTGGAAACAGCTGGAAAGGATTGCTGAGGACAGAGTTGAATGGAGAATACTGGTAAGCGGCCTATGCTACTCTGTGAGGGGTAACGGGTGTTAGTAAGTAAGTAAGTTACCACTAACATTGCATTCACTATTTCTCATTCTAATGAGTTGTAAGTGGTAAAGTTTATGCATATCAGAAGTTGGACACTTTACAACAATGGCACTGATTGATTATCGAGGCGTATCACAAATATCTAGACGTAGGAATTCAATTACTAGACATCAGCCGATCTAGCGGTATTACAGCTAAACATGAAGGCCTTGAGTTCAATTCTCTGTTGGAATCGAGTCTGGGAACATTTGAACAGTCTCATACTAAGATGAAATAGTTATCTAATGCACTTTGGTCGTCACTGGTATTCAACCAAAATCAGTCTTCGACGAATGCAATTAACTGAACTAATAAAAACCTAACTCCATAGAACCGAATTCACTTCAATTTTTCATTTCATTTTCTTTTTTCTTTAATATTTTAGTATATTTTCAAGGTTCGTACTGATATATTAATCGGTGAATTACGTAAACAAGCAATTGAAACGTATAATTTAAAAGAAATTGATTTCATTAATTATGGTTTATACTTACCACCGGATTGTAGTAAAAAAGGCAAATTTTTACAAGATGAACGAATTATTTCAGAATATCCACAATTAGTTACTACGAAATTTGATTCAGATGAAAAAACTAATGCAACTACAGATCATGTTATGCACAGTGATCAATTAATTCATCAAATCAATAAACACGATCATAACAATAATAATAACAACAATAAGAATAATGAAATAATTGATGGAAACAAAATTAAAGAACCTGTACTATTAGAGGTAAATTTATTAATTTGTTTCATGAGTTTGATTTTGTATGTATGTATGTTCGTATTTATCTATTTATCTATCTAATGCTGATTAGTCTATCCCAGATCTACCTCCGTATCTAACCCTGATCTATCTATCTAACCCTGATCTAACTATCCCTGATCTATCAATCTATCTATCCCATATCTATCTATATGTCTATGAATATTCACATTCTTATTAAGGTTTCGGTTTCTTCGGAATGTATATGATGTTATATCAATAATATGATCGTAATGTTGAGATTTATTACTCCTACAATATGATATATTGCAGCTTAACTAGAAATAAACATATTCAATTAATCAAGTACAATGTAAAACCTCTAACATGCTAACGTTAGTCCAAGTTATTATTCTACATTGGCTTGATTAGACAATAGAATACAACATGGGTGTGTGAGTGGAATAAAGCAAATTTATGTGAATAAAATAATTGAACTTACGATCTAGAAGAATATAAAGAGCCGATACATTTGTGTCATTAATAGGTATTTTCCCGTGTCATTCAATGTCTGTAGCTACTGAGGGCCGTTATCACACCGATCCCAACCAGGTAGTCTGCATCTACCTACATGACTTAAACCATGAAATGATGACACTTTGATTTGACTATCTCTAGCTTAAATCCATCTTATTCCAGTATCAGTCAGTATTGTGCATCAAGGTAATCAATAGCTGGGCATATATAATATATATGATGCTAGTTTGTTGGAGGCAATTAGTATGAAACCGTTTTTTCTCAGTTTCGAATTATTGACGGAAACTGATGCTTATTGTGGGATTGCGACCGCAGTATCATCATCTATGGCTTTATTGCTTATGTTAATCTTGTAGTGACTATCTTTATAACTGGTACACTTACATTGTTTGATGACTGAATGGAGACGAATGTAATGTTTGCCTAGTGTTGACTACATTCTACTTATGGGATTCGAATCAAGAAGCAGTGATTCCACAGGAAGCCAGTTAAAGCTCGAATAACCCACCAGAGCTCAGTGACGAGAATTCGAATTCAATAAAGATCATTAATTTTCCAAAAGCTAGCCTTCACTGAAGTTTGTCAACATCTAAGAAATCTTAGTAAAGGAATATTTTGAGTGAACTACGTGTTTCAATAGTACCTAAGGTTATTCAGTAAGATTTTAATATGACCATTAGTCTATACTGAAATTAGGTGGCATAAAAAACGTAATTAGACTACGGAGGATCTTTACATTTCAGATAAATCCAGCATAATAATGGCGAATAGATGTTTTTTCTTTAAAAGCGTTTATTTACATTTTGATGAGTATTTGCTTAATTATTTTGAAGCTTCTACCAAAAATTCGTTTTGTTGAAGAATATCGTTCAGAAGGATCAAAGACGACAATTAGACGAATTCACTCTAAAGTAAGTTCATTTAAAGAGGCAATTAGATATCATTTATCATGAATATCATGAAATTGTTAATAACATCAGTATTTTATAAAATCACTTTCGTGAATAATAATAGAAAATGAAATATTTAAGGTGCATATTACTTCAAGTTCCTTGAATTCTTATATGTTTTGTTAGTTGGCTATCCGACTAAATGTTACGGTTTATTTAAGAATACATCTGGCATAGATTAGATACTCACGTGACTCTTAGAAATGTAAGACCACTATGCAGAAATTACCTTTGCTTTACAATATGACTGTGAATCGATATCTTTCGTGGTGGATAACAGTCATTAGATACTAGTAATAGGTTATAGTTACCTTCGAGAGTGTTTCAGGACTACGAAGTGAAGATGAATAGGCCAGTTAAGAGGTACTACTAAAATAAACTAAATTGGGATGCAAAGTTGTGAATGATCATCGACTGAAGTAGTTTAAAAATGTGTTATGTATTCTTGTCCACCGCACAAAATGAAGGTCGTTTTGAAAGAAAGTTACGAGATCTCAAACTAAAGTGTGGTATCATTCTACAACGTACAGAGACTGTCTTCTCAAAATACACGTATGATATCAGTTACCAAGTGATTTCGGACCTCATCAACATCAGCGAGAAGATAAAATATATTCGATTTATAGGTACTTCGCTATCCTGCCAGTATTCGTGTCTAAACTTAGCGCCTTAGTAGGTAACGTGGTAACGCTTGATACAAATAAGCTATGTTCAATTCACTTCCTGGACATTACCATTAAGAAGTAAGCACATACATCGAACAAGCTCCAAACAGACCGACATCGTTTTTGAAAACTTGTTTACCATCCACAGCACAAGACAATTCTGACAATATATGTCCTCAATAAATCAACGGTGATATATTTCTAGGGATTCTGGTAGTGTCATAACTGGTGGAATTTGGCTATATTAGTATTTGGACAGTTGTCATCGATGGCATTGATTGACTGTTGCAATAAATGAAAATGGATAAATTGTATGGTGAAATCCGACTACCGTGTCTAAAAGTTCATCGTGAGACTTGATCATTTTTAGCTCTGTGATTAGAAGTGTACACTGTTGAAGAATTTCATATGAAGTCGTTTTTTATATCTTTTCAGTGTTCTTTGATTTCCGTTTGTAGAATTTTTAGAGTTAACTACTAACATTTACAGTTACTTATGAGTAGTGTGGAGTGGGTTAATCTCACATAACATAATTCACTAAATTTACTACTGATGTTATGGGTATTGTTTAGCTTTATTCCATTTGCATATAACTATTCAAGTAATCATCTTCCTATGTCTACTTAAATTTTATTTGGAACTTCTTTCTTATTTCATAGCATCATCAGAAACGTCTATTATCTGCTATAAAAAGAGATGATGTTAATCGTGTCAATGATTTGTTGAATCAAGGCTTAGATCCAAATTTTCAATATCCCTCTAAAGGAAGTAAGTATTATGTATTATTTTCTTAGATGCAGGCAACAGTTAATTTTTTTTATTCAAAAGCTAAGCTTAATAGTGCTGGTCGAGGGTCTATGTTCTACATGGGGTAACAGACATTGATTGATTGAAACTGAGTATGTTTCATCTAATTTAGAAATAGAAACTAGAATCGATAGTTTTAAATAATTTTACTTCAATTTTTTGAAGTAGAAGCCTGATAAACTTAATATATGATGGATAATGTATTGTATCATGTTACTCACAAGGATATAGTTTTATACACTGATGGTCAACTGTCGAAAATCTTAAAAAAAGTAGGACAGTTAATTACCTACGCTTGTATATTTCTAAATCAACAAATGCTGATGCTCACCACTGAAACGATAACAGCTACTACTACGATCACTACTACTGCTACTACTAAATACAAGAGATTTTTATGTACTAAAGACGGTTTCTGTGTTTCAACATTTCACACACAGAGGGATTGCGTTTTTTATCCGAAAACTATCCATTATATCTTATGAATAGGTTGAAGTGTAGGGAATGATCATCGATAGATGACGCTAGCGGAATTCACATAAAAAAACTCACCTGAACTATATTACATTGTCAGTTGGTATATATAATTGAAATGACCATGAATTGGATTAAGTCTGATTACTGAATTATGATATATTCATTAATGTGTAACCTTTGTAGGTAGCCGAGTTTTATACAACTTTTAGTTAAGTGTCCTTAACGTCTTGTTAGTGTCTGCATCGATACTCCTGTCATCATGGCACTAAGAGAAAAACAACTAACTGGTTTCGTTATAAATGTTATCTAGGACCGTTTATATCACACAGTCGTTTATATTCACTTTATTATTAGTAGTAGTAATGATAATAATAATAATAACCATCAAATATGTAGTATCATTTCTTAATTACAGAATTATGTAACATGCTTTCGACTACACTCTAAGTGTGAGTTCTACTAATACTACTTGATTGTCTAAACTGAAGTATATAGAACGGGACTCGAATATATAACTTAATACTCGAACACCGTAACCATTTAGTCATCACTCCACACTAAATGTATATTGATGAAACACATGCACTACAATAATTTGTTTGCTATATATCAGATTTAACACTGAGTTGCAACATTGTTTTCTTATCTATCACAATCTAGTAACTCCATTAGGCTGTACAACAGAATTAAATGATCCACGTGAAATGATTTTACAACTTGTTAATGCTGGTGCACATTTAGACTATCGTGATTCAGATACAATGACTGCATTACATAGAGCTGCAATCTGTGGAAATTTAAAAGCGATTGAGGTAAATTCGTATATTGTCAATTATTTTATATACCTGCTTAATAAAATGAAATGTGTATACTACTGAGTAATAAAGTAGGGCAAAGAATAATCAGTTAAAAGTATATTCAAGAGAAATATGTCTTTGAATTAAGTTGAGTTATTGAATGTTCAGCACAACAAGATCAACTTCAGTTACTAATCCATACTGTTCATGAAAACCTTTTAAATTAAAAAATTCCACTATGATTATTAGGAAAGACTATATGTGACATATGTAGAACGATTGGTTATAAAGGGTTAAGGCTATTTATAATATCTTCGTTAAATAATATGTATATCTTATCTACCACTTTTAATAAGATCTTTCGTCATTTAGACATTAAATGCTTCATATTAGTGTTATTATTAATAAATGATCTAATTTTTATGAAACCGACTACAATGAATATATTAGGGACGTAAAATACGATACATTTGCTGAACAGTGGAGACATTGTGGATAACTTCAGATCTTTTGAATAGATTATTCCATAAGTGTAAAATTAGTTTTTCCTAATGATTTTGGTGAAATTCATCGGTATGAAACGCTATAATCAGATCCGCATCGGTACACGGACATCAATAGGCTTTTAAATGAAAAGGTCAGTGTTGTGGGTTGTTCTGTCCGTAACTGACAAGAAAATCTTGGATGTGCGTTTTGCACTATCAGCAACTCTTCACCAAGACATACCTGAAATCTTTAAATGAACTTATGCTTTGTGGTCATTGCAGATTATTCGAAATGAAAAATATAGTTAATTATTTTAATGAACCATTAAATTCAAAGTTATTAAAGATGGTAGATATTTGAACATCAAAGGTTTTAAAGTACTAATTAAATAATTGTTAATGTCAAAAATATTGTCTGCACGCATGACTATCAATAACATATAGTGTGAGGAAGATGTAGACTGCATATGTGAAGAGTGGCAGAGAAGTATCATTAAGGAAGTTTTTGAGTGAACTATGCCGTATAGGATGCTGCGTGCTTCATTAGCAATCAAACCAACATTCTGTGATGTGAAGAAGAAGAAAGAAAAATACTGGGCCAGAGATAGATTTGACTCATGTTTTGTACATGATTGTTTACAACTGGGGACAATACAGTGAAAATACACTGTACAAAACACAAACAAAATCATCTCAGAATAAATGAAATGAATGAGCAGAGTTAGTAATTAATGGAGCATTTCAAAAGACGATTTGCCGCATAATACGATCAGCAGAGTAAAATGTTAATACAGAATAAAGGTAGGTGGGTGTAATGAGTGATAAATGAGTAGAGTCATAGAAAATTGTTGAAATGAATATTATGCGTCTAGTCTCAAAAAAGAGGAGGTTGCCGGTAGTTTGTAAAGAATGAATCATACTCACAAATGAATTGAGATAAAGTGATCAAGATTCTTGGTGACTTACTTGTAAAGTAATTCATATAGAAGGTAGGTTTACATCAGAATGAAACAACAATCCATTGCACCCTATCTATCATTGACATATAAATTGTGAATCACTTGAATCAGGAAGTTTCTTAACTTTTAGTTACTATTTACATTATCGTTAATTTCATCGCTTATGAAGGGATATGAATGATTGTATTTATAGGGCAGTCGACAAACAGCATTGATAAGAAATGATATCGAAAGTTTTGTACGGTCATTGGTGAATAAGCTAATATTTACTGTTAATTGTGATGGATTTGAGTGTTAGTCAAGTAGTATTCTATGACTTGATGTCACTACAGCCCTATAGTAAGAAGTGTATAGTGTCGTTAAACTTCATTTTTGTGGTCCATTACAAAAAATCTAATTCTTACTGTCATCCTGTTGGCTTGAAGTGGCAAACTGTCATATATCGTGACTTCAGGAGCTATATAAGGGAATTCTGAATACTGGTTTTTCAGTATGAGATTATGCGTTGTAAGAATATTGCACTTTAGGGATGGCATGTTGTAGGTGTGTATTTCATTGAATACTGAAGACTGAGCAGTCGTAATCAGTATAGCACAGTGATAACAAAAACAGTTTGTAAAGCTGGCTGGTTCAGGATCTAAACAACCAGGAAGTATCAGTAATGTCAAGATTATGGCTACGCCCCACTGATGAATGCTACATAACATAAAACTTAGATAGAACAAGCTTTCTCTGATGATTATTTCTTACCGCACGTTTTATTAAGAATCTTTAGTTAACTAAATAAAGTTTAACTGTGTTTCTAATACAATCGATGTTTTGAATATTATTTTATTTTCCTACTGTAAATCATTTAATCATACTTCTTGAAATCTTATTGGTTGAATGTAGTCAAGATAAATTCATGAGCTTTCAAAAATCAGCTATATAAATCAAGCACATTTCAAAAATTTTTATTCTACGTTTCATTAAATTGGACATCATGTGAACACAAATTTGCAGTTCATTATGAATGAAATGACCTTAGGTGAACTGATGTGAAGGTAACAAACAGCATGATCGAGATAGTTTAACATTAACCTTGCGTCTAAATGAACCAATCGACATTGTATTATATCGACGACCTAAATTGTAGAACACCGATTGGTTGGCTTGGTGCCAGAATTACCGAAAACCTTACCAGAGGTGGTGAGTGACATAAGAGGAGACAATCTAAAGTCGTTTACTGAATAAAAACAATGGCTTTTATATACCATTTAGCGGACTAACTATTGATGGGATATTTATAATACATTAAAAACTGAACTAAGGGAGTTGTGGATCAGAACAAAAACAGATACGGGAAAATCAGAAAGTTTGTCATAGTTCCAAGTTCATTGGACATAGTTTAGTTTCATATAATGCCTACTTATTTTAGGCTAACTAATAAAATGTTAATCTGGCAGAGACCTGCATATAAAGACCTCCTTATGCAACTTAGATAGATGAATACACTTGATGATGTATACAAAAGTGAGGTTGTGTCATGTGCGAATGTGATGTGTAGTTAGAACTATTTTAATTGACAAGACTGTAATCCAACAGGAAAAGTAATCAAAGCTTAAGTATCTACACTTAATTAATACGTTCCATGTGTATTTCAAAGGCGGCAATTTGTGTGTCAAAATCAGGATAACTAGACCATAATAAGATTACAGTACCTCGTAGAGGAAAACTGATATAACAATCATTAATTAGTCTATGAAAAGGTTATAATTAAAACAATACAAATATCATAGTTACTGTATGTTTAACAGATGCAGCTTAGTTATAAAGAGTTCTACGGTGAATAGATTTCTTAAATTCTGATCCACTAATTATTTTGTCCCTTTATATCAATACACGATATACATGCACTTTAAACAATAAATGAATTTACTTATCAATAAGGTGTAATTTCTTTTCATCTCAATGTTAATTAATCAAATACCATTTGGAAACTACTTTTATTTCATTTTTTTTTGGCAAAAGACCTACTTCAATTCTTATTATTTTCAATGGAATTACATAATTAGTCTAGATAGATTTCTTTAAAATGAATCATATATTCTATTCGCATGAGTTTTTTTAAATGATTTCACATAAAACTTATTTATATCTATTTTGTTGATGTTGTTATGGATTGATAAGCTTTTTATTGATAATTTATGTAATCTAAACTGATTGCCTAGATACAGTAATCGCTAACAAGTAGAATTGTTACTAGCAAATAGAATCTAATATGTAAGTTTCATCTTATTTGTAACTGAATGTATCTACATTCAAGTGTTGATTTTGATACACTAAGACTCATACACAGTCTATTGTGTTAAATGTGAGTATATGTAACTATCAAGTCCTAAATAAGATCTGATCCACATCTTGATTTCCACTTGCCAGACATAATTCAACTTTAGTCAATAAAACGTCTTATCAGTTATTGAACTTTAAATGAGTAAATATTAATAACTATGAAGTATTGGTCAGTCGACTTTTTTTATAATTTGAGTCTATTTATTATGTTGCATATCACATCTTTGACTTCATCAGGGATCAAAATTAAGATATTACCTAACCTTTGAACTATAGAGTTAAAATTATATAGTCGCTGTTTCTGACGTTAGTCGATTTGCAATATCTCAGGTGGAAATAACGAAGAATATTAACTACATAATGAAATGTTTGAATATTGTGGACTCTAAGTAAAATCTAAGGAGCAGTAATAATATGAAAAATATATTATCCATTGGATGAATATGCCGAAATTGATGAGAAAAATTTCAAAAAAGTGTGATTCGTTGTCGTGGAGGTTGTTGAATTTGATACCGCAAATCAGTCTGAGTTAAACAACTATTGAAAACCACGAAGCACTGGTCAGCTGTTTCGTCTTAGTACGGTACTTATCACCAACGAACATTCATGACCAATCGGGGAATCGAGCTCAGAACCTTCAGGCTTCACAGCAAATGCTTAACCATCATGCCAACCAGTATCCAATGGTTAATAAGTCAGTCTATTAGCGATATATTTGTCTAATTGCCAAACTTGAGGAATGTAATGTCGACTAGTTTTACAAATAGTATTAATTGAAGGAAACACATCATTTGTGCACTTCTGCACATAAATTATGTTTTGGAAAGATCAACTACTAAAGCTTACACAGTGTACAGATTATTAATTTATGCTACTTTTGAACTAGCATTATCACTAACTCTAAGAAGTTCTAATATCTAGCTACTGGATGTTTAACATTCTACTTCGCAAGTCACATCAAGAAATATCAGAAAATATGTGTACAAAACTCTCAATTAGTGCTATCAATACAGCTTAGTGCTCAAAAGTATTTCAACTTATGAATACAAAGTGACATAGTATAAATCAAGAGTTGGTCTTTAAGCCAACAATGAGTCAGAGGGGAGGGGAAGGAGATTGTAGACGATATTGAAAAATTGGGCAGTATGAATTGAAGTTGTGCTATCTTCTTTAATCTCTGTTTATTAATAAAGTTTCTTTGAGAATTATAAAGATCATGTAACGGTTTTTTTCGACGATATGACTAAATAAACGTTTATGATAAGGTAATAGTTAAATTTTGAATAGTTTCTCTGGTTGTTAAGGTGTACGTGTAAATTAATTTCCTCTTTCACCTCAGTAGGAACCAACGTGGACTACTGAAAATGATCTTCTGAATAGTATCTAATCACCTAATTGTCTGTGATCTCATGTTTTACTAGTTTTTACTAATCAAATAATTTTCAATTCACTGTTTCTTTGCAAAAATCTGTTGACTGTAGAAACTTCCTAATAAATAACCAAAGTAAATTTCCAGCGTTCCGCTTATATAGTTGCAATGATTAGATATGACCAGCTAAATCCAGCTACGTCGAATATAAAAAAGGTATCAACAACAACAATGTGATGGTCCTCTTAACATTATTAAATGACTGAAGCTAAAAATGCTAACCAATCTATAAAAACAGATTTTTGATTATTCACGAATGATCTCTAAATGTTCTGAGGTTGGTAACTAACCGGATCACTGATGTTTATTGTTTGGGGATTCCATATTAAAACCAAACATACGCGTAGTACCTAATGATTATTATTATAACTGAGTGCCAGCAACATTCCTGTGCCGCTTGATTAATAATTATTATATTAATATAATTATATAATAAGCTGAACTTAGTCACGAAATAGTTGATCGGCAGGTACATTAAGTAGCTACTTTGTCATTATATACAACTTGCTGAGTCACTGCACATGCATAACTTGGTCAGAGAACTTACGCAGCACAACATACTCTCAACTCTGAAACTATTGAGTTGTCATCTAGTAACTTACATCTCTAACTTGATTTATTTCACCATAATCCATGACCTCTTACAATTCTAGTCATCAGTGGGCAACTGCCTAACATTAATGATATGAATCGACTTCACTGATTACATCTTCTTACTAGAACTCTGAAATTACTACCTAAATGGAACTCTAATAAGTACATAATAATTCTTTATATTACGTATGATGTAAAATATTCAACCTCAATAAGACAGCCAACCAATATCCCAATAATACGGAATGAATTCTGATTTTATAGTCCGCATAATATACTATTGCTTGTAGACAAAGTTTCTATATCTGGTTTGTTTATGGTTGACTATTACCAGTAAGTGAATAGAGACTAGAACCAAACAGCTATTTAATCCTTTCTAATTTTAAATGGTTGTTTAGACTATTTTTTTTCGTTTAATCTCAACCTAGTGTTATTACGTAACATGAGAAAACTGTTAATATCCTAACTAATCAAATTTTTAAAGTTTTTTTTAAATTCCCATTTTAATCAACATTTTCATAATTAAACTGAAATGTTCTTCTTCCCCTCCTCCTGACCTTCCACATACACACTGTTTATCAATATTCTTATAACTTTTACAATGAAGGTATTTTTAGAATTGGGACAAAATCCAAATGTTCGTGATAAACACAATCTTACACCATTGTATTATGCTTGTTCAGAAGACATTAAACCAGAATGTATTCAACGTCTACTATTTGATCATGCTGTACTTGGTGTAACTGATGATAAAGGTAGACAAGAAATTCATCAAGTAAGTGAAATGAATCAATTGATTTGTGAATAACATTTTATTGATGCTTATTTTATCCTATTCAAGACTCGTCAACTAGATATACCATCAACCATATTTTGGCATTGTAAATTTCACTGATAGCTGCAATTCAGATTTACTCTTGTAATTAAATGTAATGTTGAGATAATCCACTGAAGATATATTCATACTACGAATGATTGATTAGTTGTAGCCTAATGCATAAATGCAACAAATAGCAACAGTAGTAATATTTGGTTTGTTACAAATAACTTCATTCTTGTTGATAGTCTAATAATAATCTGGTTTCAGTAACCTAATGAATTATACGTTATCATGTGAAGCGAATAGTGTCGGTTTCAAGTATTAATATAAACAGTGTGATAGTGGTAGATCCAACCGATATGTTGTAGGTAAAACAAAACATGCATCATAGACTCCACTAATCAGCACAATCTAAATATGATAATTAATTGATGAAATACTTTTTACTTGCATGAAGTTTTTGTAATCATATAGACTATACCTTTTACTTGTCCAGTCACTTGTAATCAACGTAGTACTTGTCCAGAATATCGTGATATAATTATTCGGTATAATTAATATTAGTATGACATTAAGAGAGAATGATTCAGTAACAGGGAATAATATTATGGAATTGAATGTAAAAAAAATAGACTAAAACTCATGATCTAAAGAAACAATTGTTGTAAAAATATGTGTGCGGATGGAATCTTGACTGAATCCATGTAAGATGCTTAGTTATTTTGACTGTCTGTGACAAACTGTAGTTGCTTTAAGTTCAGCTATATATAAATCCTATGTATGAATAACTTGATTATCAACTGTCTTTATACACATAAATTAGTGATTAGATGTACGTTGATTAAGAAATTTACAAGATGAATTAGGTAGGAATGTATTTGGAGTCAAAATATTCCAGCCAACTACAAACGTTCAATCAGCCTAGAAGGAAGTATTTTAATCATACCCTGAATAAGCCCATTACATTGTACATTGCTTGGCGGGTAATCATAGTGAATTCATTCACCCCATAGTGATCGTTTATTTATAAATGTCATCTAACTTCGCCTACTATTAGTCATGTTAATCGTATAGTTACATAAAAAATAGTTATCATCTGCAAGGATGGTGAGGATCAGCTATAAGTGATTATATGGATTGATGGGATTTTTTGAAGTTGTTACTTCTAAAACCTTTTCAATCTTTTCCTAAACATGTTAACACCACACCGTAAGATAAACTTCAACTGAGTATATCCATATTGTCTAAAACAACTTGATCAATATATTTTCTAAAATTGCTGTCAATTAATTGGATTTTCTTTTAGATATGTAGTCAACAAATTCAAAAGATTCAATAATCTAATTTAAAAAATTTCAACAGAAAACAAAACATCATGACTTGAATAGGATAAGCTTTATGGGGAGGATAAAATTATTTGTATGGAAGTATATCAACAGTATGAAAATGATGACATTCGAATGTTGTGTTAAGAAGAGAGTGCAGAAAGCTGATTAGTTTTCATTATAAATAAACAAAATAGTGAAACTAATTTATGTGCCCTATGCTCGTCTTTGATGAAAACATAGTTGTTTGCATTCATCAAACATTAACGTTGGTTGGATACCACTGAAAAACATATAAAACTAAACAGCTTTTCTAGCCTGATATGGGATTGCTTAGCAACTTGTGACATTGATTTTGACAGGAAATTCGCCCTGTCATCTTCAGGTCAATGAACGCTTAGTGATCAGCATAGTAGGCCAGCCGTGGTCCAATAGTAGGATTCTCATTTCGATCATTGACGGTCGTTAGTGAAAGCTGTCTTACTCCCAACAACCTAGCCAGCGTGGTCTTTGATGACTGCAAACGAGTAAACTTAATATTTATCTCCATAATGCCACCTCCATTCAATTAGGATGAAAATTGTCTTAAAATTAAACTAACCTTAGTAACGAATAAGTCAAAAGATAAGTATTTATGTTTTATACTACTTATGAGTACCTAGATAAATTCATTGACAAAATTGTGAGTATTTGCATACATTCTATATGGTTACGTCTGTTTGTTACATTAAATATTTTATTAAGGCTTGTTTAAATGGCCGAGTTAAGACATTAAGGCAATTGATTATTTATGGCGCTGATTTAAATGCACAAGTTGAAAATCATAATACACCATTACATTTATGCGTATTAGCTGATGAAATGGAATGTATGCAAATGTTATTAAGTTGTGGTGCATCACCGACAATCATGAATTCTTCTGGACAAACACCCTATGAACTAGCTATACTCATTGAACGTATGAATTTAGCAAAGATTTTACAAAATTTCGATGAAAAGTCAGTTGGTAAGTGATATTTCTTATTCATGTTGCTGTTGTTGTTGTTGTCGTGAATAATGTTTTTTATAGGGTAACTATATCATTGATTGTATACAGGATCAGCATCAATTAGCATATATTCAATATCGTTGTGACAAGCTAGTATTCACTTTGCAACTTCTCGAGGCTTGTATCCTGATATTATCAGCTTTGCTGCTAAAGAATAGATGCACTTTATATCCTTTGTGTGATATACCCATGTTGATGCATATCTACGTTAACCTTATGAATCAAATTCAGTAACTTTCAATCCATTTAACCAGCACAATTTTGTTGTTTACGTTCATTGAAGATTGATATCTGTTGATTATTACTGAAGATTAAGAGGGGACAGTAGTGAGCGGATGTATCTGTAAACAGACAGTTATTACCACTGACAATGGATGATCGTTGCATTATGTCATAACTTGATTGTAATGGGAATTCAGCTCTTAGATCACTACCCAGTAGTCGTGATATTCGAGCGTTCATCGGAAGACCTGAAGACCATTGATTTTATTCCCTAGTGGAATCAAGAGTAGTTACTGCTAAAAGTTTCATACCAGGATAAAATAACTGTCTAGTGTTCCCTGTTTTAGTGGCACCTGACCCAGATCGGTCTACGATGAATGCTAGCAATAAGATAAAATACCATTCTTCACAAAACCAGTTCAGCTAAACTAACGCTCTTATTGTTCTTTAAAAATTTTATGAAGTTGGTAAAGCGTTTTAACTTATCTTGTCTAATCAGGAGCGATTGACAATATAAAAAATGTCAGTGTGTTGTAAACTGATTGGATAATTATAAGTTTTCTATCTAACGATCACTTACTAGTTAATTTTTGTGTCAATAATGTCAACAATAACCTGTAGACACATTGGTGTTAATTTGAATTCAGTCTGCGAGTGGACAATACTCTAGACATTTAAACGTAAAGATAATAAATTTAAGTCTTAGTGAGAACATTTAAAATAAGATGTGGATATATCCAGGTGTTGTGTCTTAAATAGGAGGAACGTAAATTCTGTCGCTTGCAAGAATTAACCTAATCTGAAAATCTGTGTTAGTGTTTGGTTCATATAAAATGAATGATTATATTATTTGAACTAAAAATAACGTCATTAATTTCGGCTTCAGAATATTTGTTTCAGTATTCTAGTGTGTAAATATTTTCCAGTAAGCCTGATGATCATGAGTTCCCTGATAATGTTGTGGATGAGTACTACTCTTGCGGAGTCCCCTTCAAGGACGAATCAATAGCCTAGCATTTTCATTGTGGTATAATTAAAAGTAGTCCTTTAAACTACGAGTTCATCACCTTTACAATAATACTCTTGATTACAATAACTGAGAAATATTATCAATTTTGAAAGTTATGTCTAACAGTAAGTTGTGTCAAACGATGAATATGAACCTGAATGCCTTGTATACGTTATGGAGTGGAAGGCGTGATTAATTCTATCTCTTGACCTTTTATCATATATGCTGAAAAGTGCTTTTGAATACGATGATGAAAAATCCCCACGGTTTGTAAGTATACCACTTGCAAGGTTTATATACATAACTTTCTTGAGTACTACATGTTCGGCAGATGACAACTGCTTTATATTCCTTTCATTTAAGCTTATTGAGTTGTTGCCTTGTTTAGTCAGTCTTATGAAGAAAACTCTGTTCCTACATAAATACAAGGAGTGAATCAGATTGTTTTGAGTTATTGGAACTCAATTTTTAGTCACTTGTTTGTTTGTTAATTGATTAATCTCTATACAGATGCACAATTTCTCCTAGTTAGTAAATCATGGATGATTAGTAACTCAAAATTAGATTCTTGTTGTATCGTGAATTTGAGTCGTGGATAATAATTAGTAAAGGATGTGTCATCAACATACCTCCGATGTAAATGTAGGTTATCGATTGTCGTCTCTAGAGTACTAATGTCGACATTTCCAATAAAGAGATAGTCCTAACAAAAAAATTCAATGAAAAATCAGTTACAGTCGTGTCCACAAATCTTTACTTCACTTATGTTATTATTTGTCCTCTTGTTTTTCATTCATCTATCATCTTCTACCTACTGATAATTCATAATTATTATGTTCACCTTACTAATGGCTTAGTAACAATTTATGTAGAACTGATGATGACTAATAGTAATTATGGAACAATAGAATCGATACAAGCGATTATAAAACGTCAGATGATTACATAATATCTATCATGGAAATTTAGCATATTGGCAAGAAGCTAAATGATAATCGAGTAGGTTAGAATAGAAAAATGTGACATTTATATGTGAGGCAGAAAACAGCAGACAGAAATATGAAACTTCTACGGAGGTGGAGGAGAGGGTATAGGGGTTTATATGAGGACATGTAACTCACTTGATTGTCGACTAAGAAGATGGCTGAGCATTTTCATTATTTTGGCTAGTTTCGTAATCAAAAATGCAGTTAGTTACAAATTGTCTTATTATTAGCCACTCCTACTCACAACAACACTTTTTTCTACCAAAAACTTCATATTTCCATATACCTCTTTTACTTTTTACATAATTATCACATTCTTTTGTTCAACCTTATTCGAAAATCATTTGTCCTTCTCAGGAGTCCCATACTAGGACAAAACAGACTGTCACATCAATATGTGACGTATTTCGCATTTTCCTTAATAGTCGTTATGTAATTCATCATTATTTCATAATCATTAGTACCAATTTTCTCTTCCACTGACTAAGAATCTTGAACACTAATTAATATACTCACATTACGAATTGATCTAAATTACACAACCAATGAAAAAAACCGGCACTGGGTAGATGTTTTGTTCCACTATGGGACTCATCAATACCCACCATCAACCATAGGAATCAGACCTAGGAAATTTAGACCTCCTGGAGAACGCTTAGCTGTTAGAACTCTGAAGCAACTAGCAACTGACACTAGATATTTCCAAGTCAGTCATTTTATAATATATTTTTTCACGATCATCATTTATTGTCATTGCTGGGTGACTGCTTTACACCCGATATGGTTGAACCTCACCAGTCACATCTCAACAGAACTCTAGGTATCAGTCACCTAGTGAAATGATATTAGTGGTAACATAGTGTTGTAAAGACTGTTAAATTTTAGTCTAACTAAACACTTACAATCAATTTCACAAACATTTTTTATTTGTTTAAATTTTACTAGAAGGAATCAATCAAAAGCCTATTTACAACAAAGACAGACGACCGACAATTCATGGACCAAGGGCTGTATACGATAGTGTATACTTTACTCACAATAATAACAATAACATTAGTAAATGTCAACTTAATAAATGTTTGTCGGTAGACAATGAATTACCTAAAGCAAATTATAACAGAAGTATATCGTTCGATATAAATGAGATAAGAAAACCTAAACCAACACAAATCAGTCAATCTCTATTCATTAATAGTAACAATGAAAGTCAATTACCGATGTTTACTAAACCTAATCACAATCATCATAATAATAATAGTAATAATGTGAAGCAGAATACTACTAATTACAGTAATAACAATAGTAACATAATAAACAATAGACCATCTTTAGACATTAAACAACCAGTCGATAATCAATAACAGTGATAATAATGCTAATAATAATAATGGTGGCAACAATAATCTAGGAAGAACAATTTATAACCGAAGTAATTCACAAAGTAAGTGATTTTGTCCCATGTATAAATAATACGAATTCGATATCATGAATTAGTCTGAGTTAGTTAGATACTGATCTAATAGCCTATGTATTGTTTGTTCACCAAGAAGTCGAAAGTTTTCGAACTAAATCCCTGGTAAAGCTATTAAGTTTCACCACTGAAGGGACTCATACTAAGAAAAAATAATCATCTAATATTTCTTCGCCATTTTCAGTAGTTAACTTAACTCATATCAGTTGACGCAATCAAATTCAACATTCCCTACAATACCTTTATATGAATAATCATCCAATTTTACGTAGTGTAAACATTATTAATTTTAGATCTATTGTAATTATTGTTTATCTCTGCTAAAAAAAAACTAATACTTGTGTGAAGCATGTGGTTTTTCTAGTTCTTCCACAATACTGATGGAGTTCCGTCCCAATTCGACCACTAATCCAAATGATTGAATTTAGCAATCAAAATGTATTGATATGTTTGGTGGTTAGAGTAATTAGCGACGATACCTGCTTCTCATATATTTCATACTAATTAACACAGTTCAATAAAGCCTAATTATGATCTTAAATGAACTAATGCTTCCTAAGGGATTTAGAATTTTATAGATCTCAGATTTCTTACTGACGGCCTTCAACCAACTTACATTAAATCTTGGAATATATGATATCAAATCATTTGAACTAGTCGCGGTACTGTAGCGTGATCGGTAAAGTTAGATGTGAACCTATTGGATGAGGAAAATGATAAGACTAATTAATGTTTAATTATCAGTAAATGTATTATTTCGACCTTATATTTCTGTCTTAACGGTAACAAATTCTGAAGCTGTGTGACATGGAGTCCAAATCATTCGATGAAAATCAGTTCTCTCACAATTACAGTCACGCCTAATTAGAGAGTGCTAGCTGTCAAGAAACTTAGGTGTAACAAGATTTCAAGTCAACTACCTTTAATCTTTTTACAACTGCCACTAATTTTTAGTGTTTAATGATAGCTAATCTATTGCCAGCCGACGACAGAGATCCTGTACGTATCGATATTTTGTGAAAACCGAAGAAATTCATTGACTTCACAGTATCATTTTAATAAACAGTCTTTTTTTATTCAGAATTACTTATATTGATGTCTTATCTCAGCGAGATAAATATAAGTTAATACGTGACTAATATCTTCGACATCAATTGAACAGTAAACTGCGAAAATTCTGTAATCATGCTTTACACAAATCTAGTCAGTGTTCACAAACAATACTGTTTCACTAAAAAGATCTTATGTAACACCTTTAAGCTTATCGTTGCCATATTACTTTATAGTTAACAAAGATTGTCTACACAACCATTGAGCTGATCCCAGTGATATAAACCTTATCTACCAATCTGGCTTAGAACAATTCATTTCAACTAAGACTGCAGTCATATGCTCTGGTGGTCTCCAGACTTTTTTTAGTTAACGTTATTATGTAGAGAAACCAGTCATATAATGCTTAGTGTTAAAATACTAAGGACAACCGTCTGATTACAACTGAAACTTAACTGTCGTAATTGAAAATCTTTTGACGGAATGACCATTATATAAGGCGTATTTCCCAACAAGCCATTGTAAAGAAACGTGTTGATTTAAATCTCTCTTTGCCGTTAGTGGAAGGAGAAAGTCCGAATACGTCACTGCTAAGTTTGCACACTGTATATTGTTAAAAAGAATTCCTCCGCTGTTAGTAAGATGTGATGAAAAGAACTAAAGTGGTGCATTAAGTTTCAATCGCGAAAATGCTGCATATGATCGGCCTCATTAGGCTATCTTTCCAGCTCTACTGTCAAGCTTCCGAGTTGTCAACATAATACCAAACTACATTTTTCAGGTTTGAACTACAGTTTGCCTATTTCTATGTGAGCAGCCATTGATCATCTCACACATAGTGTCTCGTAACTAGGTATATAAATTTGTCTACTTAATGACTGAAACGTAGACAGTTATCATAATTGTTTTTAATGGCACAATGACAGTTATCGCTTCTCTGCTGCCCACACTGCAGTGTCCGAATAACAACTTCCTAAATCTGAACACATAATGTCTTTTGTAAGGAAATTTTGTTTTGTTATATCCGTAATTGTTAAAGCTATAAATGAAAATCAATGGAGTGTGGAGAAATATGTATTTTCACCGCTCATCATTTCTGATCACATCCTTCCTTTGTGAAAAAACAGTTTATTTTAGTGCTGACTGTTTAAGGTGGGGAGGGATACACTCTCCATCCATCACTACTGTACAGTCGCCTGTACAGCTTTTCCTCTAGGACCTTAAGTTTGATTCTCCTAGATTTTCCTAGCATAAAGACTGATGTTCTTACTAGTACAGCTCGATTTGTTTCATCACGATAGGTAAGCCCGACTAGCATAGCAGCAAATGATCAAAAAAGCATAATCAAGAATACAGTTTATTCTAGTTTATTACCCAACATATTTTCAATTATTGCTACTAATTGTTAGTTTGTAACTAGATTTAACAGTTTATTTAATACATTCTTCAATATGATCTATTCCAGATCTCCTAAAATTGTCTCGAAGAATAAATCTGTTAAGGTAATTGTCGATTCTTCTTCTTATTATTATTAATGTCATTATAATTAATAAATTTCTTGGTTCCGGTACTTTTGATTACCTCTCTTATTTATTTAATCAATGAATTACTCATATTAACGAGTAATTTATTATGGTGATTTAACCCTAAAGTTATATATAACAGACTTCTATGAATATATCCAGTGCAGAATAATTCGACATACTGAATAAGTGAACATATATATAGAAAACTTTATGCACTTAAATGTAAACATCAGTTGAAATTGCACGTTAATATAAAGAAATCATTCATTAAATGAATGGAAACAATATCCGATAGTGGTGGATAAAACACACTTAATGAAGATTCATTGGACTGAAATTTTATATTACGAATTCACTTTAAATTACTAGTGAAATTTAAGTAAAGTTCAGTGGACTCTTGGTTCTAATATATGACACTTCAGCAGTGTACATATGTGCTCATACCTAGAATTGAACCTCCGACAGTTAGGCTTTATATATAGCGCTAAATATTTCCGAGTGGTTTACTTCCCTAACTTCAGTCGATTCGTGGTATATGGCTTTTCCTCATATAATGTCGAAGGTGTCTTAACCTAAATATGATCAAATTCCACTGATTATGTATTTTAATTAGAGTTACTTCTGAGCTTAGTTGTTTGTAAGCAAACGATTATCGCCTTGTAGGACTGGAGTAGTTTAATTTAACATGAATCGACTGAAAACATGAATGCAGATCATTGGATTCTTGATTAGATTTCTAGTTCTTAAGTACTCAAAGAAAGCCTTGAAGATATCTGGTTGATCCCATAGGCGGTGGTAACTAAATAAAATATTCTATGATGTCTCATACTAGGATTAAACCGTCTTTCAATTTTTCTTGATTTTCAATGATTTTCTAATTAGGGTCAATTTATGATACATATAGTTTGGATTATAAACGTTGAGAAATATCTAAGATCTCTAGCAAGACATATAAAATTCAATTTTTTTATTTAGCACTGGAAAGTAATTCGGTGAGCGGTTCTAGACGTAAGTATTGTGCTGCTTGGAATTCATCGTCAGTAAAGCTTATTGACAATCTTAAGGGAACTGTTACATCTTGACGTACTCGAGAACACTAGTAAAAACTAAATAAATATCATATTCGTCACTACTCAGTGTTAAATCAATGTCTTATTTGATTACTTTTGATTTATTCTCAATTAATTTATAACCATATCATTTGTCTTTTGAATTAGACAACGTTTTCCAAACTGTCGTATACGTTCAATAGCATTGGAGCGTGGAGTATCCGGTTATGGTTTTATTATGCAGGGGTCAAATAGTAAGCATATCTTCTCAATTTTAATTAATTCTCAAAACATATAGTACATCGATTATTCGTAAGTTTTTCCTCAGCAATTCAATATAGTGATCGTTGTTAGCTGAGTAGGATCAAGATGGAAGAACGATAGGATGGCCAAACCAAGACAGAACATAAAGTCCATTAAATCTTCAACTTATAACATAAGCCACATTGGTAAATGCAGACTACTCAGTTGGGGTTCACCCGATCATCGTGATCAGTGGTTGAAGACGATTGATGACATCCTTCAGAATCGGTTACAATGGTACAAATCTATCCACTCTTTATGTTCTGCTAGATCTCGAATTCCATTATTCTTTCATACATACATTTACTTCATCGCTTATTGTTGATTTATATTGTGGTGTCAATCTTGTATATTTGATTTCACTTGATAATGTAGTGTGGTAACTTGGATCCCTGAGTATATGAGCCGCGTTCTACGTTGCGCATGACATTAGTGACTCATTCTTAATCCTGAGAAATATCCATCATATATTGAAAGTTTGATTGAGTTCAGTGGGTTCTTTATCATGAAGTTATCTTGTGTGGACATTAATGAAAATCAGGAAGTGATACTAAACAGCTATTTTGTCCTAGAATGCGGTTTCTTTGAAATTCGTATCTATGATTTCACCAACGAATGGAGCATAGGATTGTTGTGTTTCACGCCAAATGTTTTTCTTTATAAATGATAAAATTTAGTAATAAAATGCATTTCCTAAAAATTTAAGTATATATTTTGCCTTAATTTAAAACTCCACTATGGTTTGAACTCAAGAACATTAGACTCCTGAGGTGAATGTCTAACATTTAGACTATGACAATAGCATTTCTAGCTGATATTAACTGTTTTATATAAAGTACAAATTATTTTGCATATTCTGTCCTTATTGTTTATCATAAAATTTCTATATGTAGGTTTAAAAGAGAGAATAACCACTAGAAACAATTTACCGTCACAGCGTATTATGAGTGTTCAACCAAATAGTAAAGCTGAAAAATCTGGTCTTGTTCCAGGTGATTATTTACTTGAAGTAAGTTTATTTAACAAATAGAATAATGAACTGATTGTATACTAGAATGTTTAGATCAATCAGTATTAAGTCACTAGTTTCAGTTTCACAGTTAGTTGACATTATTCAATCATGTATATCTGATAAGTCTGCTAACGAGATGTTAATTCCGACTCCTATCTGCTTTCGATACCACAGGTTAAATCTGCACCACGACCTGAACACAGAGAAAAGACGTGAAACAGTAGATGAACGCTTTATATGCAGAAAAATGAGGATATTTATAGGATTACAAATGACTTAGAGTTTCTGGAGAATTTGAGGAAGCTACTAAATATATTAGTAGTATTATCAAGTGTCCAATCAGAATAGTGCCACGTGATTCTCTATTTTCCAGATATTCCCGAGAAGGTTATATTCAGTATTGATTGAGTGGAACATTTTCTAGCGTTTTTTGACCTCCATAAACTTTTCTGTGGGATATTTCAAGACTCCCTAACAATATCTACTGTGTGGAAAGAATTAACTTTCCTTACAAGATACATCACTACCAGAAATGTGAACAATTATTTATTTCTGAAGCTACTGAATATCTATTGGAATAAAAACTTGATAATGGCTTATTTCACTTCGTCACCACAGATTTCAAGCTTGCTGACTTCCTTGTTTTTGGATTCTTTTTTTGTCTTAGAGATGTTGTCTGAAATTCTAAAAGTTCCCAGTTAACATAGATACTTTTAGTTATTTATATATAAAGCTATCTCCCTCATTTAAGGCAACATGATACCTCAACTAGAAGTAATCTATATAGTTACTTCATAAGTGTTAAATTAGCTTGTATTAATGTCTTTCTTTATGAATGGTTGTCAATTTCCTTTATTCTATGTAATTTTATGAACTACTCTTCTGATAATATAGGTACATCATTGAAAAGGCATGGTTCCTTAATGATTTCATTTAAACGTTTAGAATACAAGTAGCTGATGTTAGTGTTAGTAACGTGTATATTAACATGAATAATATCATATAAGTTGAATAGTTGCTATTGAACATGATCCTATTCACATAAAAAGTGCCGATGACATATAACGTCTTGAATGTTATGAAATGATGGATCTCAATTGGAAGTCAAACATTTTAAACTACTGCTTTGTTGATCAGAAGAATCAAGATGCTATATCTGTTAAGATGAATAAGATATACTACAACTCAGGAAGATTCCTGTTCAGCTTCATAGTATATATATATCTTTACTGTAAATGAAGTTAACGAAAACAGAGAGCATAGAACAATAACAAAGTGTCCTAGACGTAATAAAGTGATTGTTGTAAATATGACTGAGTTCAAACTTAACCGAGTATCGCCTACAAATATATATATATGCTTGTAATAAGGTTAGAAGATGAAATATTACTATGAACACAAGTCTAGTAATTTTATTAAGTAGTTAGTAATGTATGTTGTAAACTTAAAGAGAGTGAATCTGTTTGTCGGTGAGATTATGGAAAGTTGCTTGAGATTCTCAAAACTAGGTTTGCATATGAAATATTATCAGAGGGCTGCGTTATCTAGAATAAAACAAAATGTTTAAAAAGGGAGCAACTTAACTTTATAGAATGCGTAGACTTCATCAACTGCGGTGATCATATATATCATATATGTTCATCAATCGTCTAACACGAAGTGGAATATTAGCTGATGTAGGTGTAGATTGACGCTTGGCTGATATAAGGTATACTAAGACATGATATAAGTTTATGGAGTCCATGACTATTGATAGGTATAGACTGTATGGTTAAGGTTCCACCAACAGTTGAGTATCATTGATAATACAGTCAATATCAGCTCTCTAGTAACTCAGCTTTTAGAGGTGACACCTGAAGTTCTACTCATAAGAAATAACCAGTAAACTTCAGCCATTTTAGGTGTGGGGCAGTTACATTATCGGTGACAGTAGATGACGTTGGATACTAGTTGGCTCAGTAGTCTAATAGCTAAGCGTTTGCCACAAATTCTTTGTTTCGTGGGTTTAATTCTCTGTTGGGTTGTGGATGCATACTAGAGTAAATATCAGAGTAAACGATTAAATGAGTAAATGGGCAAATACAACGAAATAAGGTTTGTAGATGATAAGTATCTTTTGGTATCCGTTGCCAATATAACTCTGTACCTTGCATGAATAATGAGAAATTTTATACATAGATGAATTTTAGAGCATCCTTTTTAAATATCAGTGTTACTACTATAACTTTGTAATACACTCATGTTGGTATTCTGGACTGTAATCGATCAGTCTTCGGAGCGCTTGTTCTTCTTGAATATATATTTAATCTGTGTGTAGTGTTGCAACTAAAGTTATAGTAACTATTTGATAAATGCATGGAGATTAAAACCTGGGACTTGTTAGAGGAAATAGACACTTCAATCTCAGCGTTGATGTTCAAGTAGGGATTCGAACCCAGTACCTTGCATCTTAAATATCAGATACATAAGAACAATGGACTCAAAACAAGAAGAAATGTTCCTCTTGAATTTCACAGCTAATTACATGTTAAATATAATTTAACTGATCAGTGTTACACTTTCAGTCGTTATTAAACGACTTCGATAAACTTTGTGTCATTCAGAAAGTAATATTTGTAATGACTGACTATATTCACTAATATATACCGATGAAAAGCAGGGAAGAGTGGACTTCTGTTTTGACTTAGTATGGGACTCCTTGGTTTTCACCGGTTGCCAGCCGAGGTCAATCTGTGACAATCGACAACATTGAACACCAATCTCCAAAAACTTCCTCAACTTAACTATTTGAGATGATCTTCATAACTGCAATCGATGGTCTGTCTTCGACCTAATAAACTAATAAGTTTTAGGCTTACATCAATGTTCTCTGTCTGTACATAGCAATCAAGTTAGAGAAGATAGAAACTAAAAGAACCTAACTAACTGTAGCTTACATAAGCTAGACTATTAGTTTGACAAGCCATGTAACAGTTTATTGTTAGTTAGTCTAGTAAATCAATGTGAAGAGGTTCTTCTATCACACTTTAGGGCTAAGAATTTTGAGTAGGAAGTTTTGATTAAGGTTAATTTGTTCAATCTTGTCACTACTTGTGATGAATTACTTTAATCATTAAGTTGATTTAAAGTTGGTAAATAAATGCTTCTTCCTAGAATGGAACTTTTTATTAACAATAAATTCCTGGAATTTCATACAGGATCAAATCCACGGTCTTTAAGTCTTACGTAGGACGCATAACCAACAACACCACTAATGGTAGGACTCTAGGTTCAATGAATTTATGGTATATATCACAATGATTATTCGATTCCATTATGGGGAGGGGGGAATAACTGCCTCAGTTTCAGCGTTTCTGAACTTTACCATTTATGAAGTATCATTAGAATTTCGAGATGTCTTTAAGTAGGTCATAATTAAAATGATTTGATGAAGATTGTTTGTTTAAATTTGTTGACTGCATTCATTTCAAATTTATCTCAGTTAGATATCAGTTAAAACTAGGTAGGTGTTTTGTCCTAGTACCACACTCGTTAACAATCTCCATTATACTGAAAACAGTTTTCTGAGTTTATCATTTAAGTTTCGTTATCTAGCTGCATAGATAGTATGCCGTATAATCTTGAAGTAGTTTGAACATTCATAATTGGGTCATTCTTAACCTATTTGTTCATCTTTACTAATGCATAGTTACACTTATATATTTCCATTTATTTCCTTGTAATCACTACATTAATTCAAGATAAATGGTATTGATGTCTACGATGCAACACATACAGAAGTGGTCGATTTAATCACTGCAACACGTGATATGTTGAATTTGAAGATTATCAACTTTCAACAAATACCAGAAATTCGTTCTAGTAAGTTTCAATATTAAATATTGTATGGTTTACATTACTAATAATACTAGTTCAAAGAAATTAATTTACACTGTTGAATGCATCCTTGAAATGTTTGAATCATCTTAGTAACTAATAAGTAAGTAAACATGTACTAATAGAAACGTTTCATTCACTCTTTAATAGATCAGTGTGAACAGACTAACCATTGAGTAATGACCATTGTTATGCTTGTCTAGTCTTTTTTAGTAGTTATGGTATTCTATGGAAAAGTTTTCAATGTAGTCCTCCAGTCAACATAAATATATTTTGATGTAAGCTGGTTAAAGCTAATTAGCAGGAGAGGCGTGAACTAGGTTAATGGTAATAATGGCCTACTATAAAACCAATTCCTAATGAAAGCATCGATTATATTCAGAATTTTAGGCATGAATTACTAATGAGTGTTAAGTGTAATGGAGTTTAGGTCAATTAGGATTTACCTTCGACTAGTTTCAACCATCAAATATCAGTTTATCAAGTAGTCAGGTGTAATTTTAAGTCCCGTAGTGGGATGTAAACACATAGTAATTTACGTCTTCTAAAAGTTTGACGAAACGATATGATGATTCAACAGTCTGCGAATCATGTAAAGAAAAATTTTGGATAGTCGGTAAGATTCATTTTATCAGTAGTGGGATAATTTGCTTGACAGTCTTAATGCGTTTGTGAACTGGTTCACAAACAATCTACTGAGTACTTTACGTGATACTACTCATAATTGTTTTATGTAATGAAATGTATGGTGTTAGACTGGTATACCCACCCTCACTATAAATACCTTTTACTTCGGCTGTATCAAACCTACGAACATTTGGACTATGGTTATGTTAATAAAGCAATGTATCTTGTGTTTATGTTTACTGTTTGTTATTTCACAAGATTTAAATGTTTTCTCTGTTTCTATTTTGTAATGATTCAAGGAGTCTTCAGTGAACTTAGTAATCATAACACTAACATCAATCACAGTTCGAACTCCAGTACTAAAGTGAATCGAACAAGTTTTATACGTGCTGATCTAAGACGACGTAATACACAACGTTCTATAAGTGTTGATACACCATGGATAAATCGACAGATGATTATTACAACCGACAGTCATAAAACTAATAATCATACTAACATTACTACTAACACCACTACTACTACTGATAGCAGTAGCATCAGTAGTTGTATTAGTAATAATAGCAATTTTATTAGCACTAATGATAAATCCTTATTACCAGATCAAACACTGCGACATTATCGTCGTTATAATGATAATAATAATAATAATAATAATAATAATAATAATAATAATTACCATAGATCTATTCAATCACTTGATGATAATGATGACAGTAATAATCATTTAGAAAGGAAATCGAAGTCTTTTGTTTTAATTGTAAAAGATGATGGCATACAACAACATAAGTCGTCAGAAATAAGAACGCAAACAATGAATACAACACAAGCGTTCACATCACCATTATCATCCACATCATCATCACCATATATCAATACCTATACTGGTACTTCAACTATGAGTAGTAAAAACAATAGACTTGAACGTGCTCTGTCGGAATCAACAAATGTAATGGTAACAAAAGAATCAAAGACACCAGAAACTTGTCAATCTACAATTACTTTACATAATAGATTATTTGAAAAACAAGGTATACATAAATTAGAGACACAATCACTATCATCAACACCGACTAAGTCGACATCGATAACGACGACAACAACAACATCTTCATCACAATCACCGTCATCATATGCACTAACTCGACTAAATTCAACATCCTCGATAAAGTGTAAACAACAACATTATGATAGCAAAGATAATGATTACATGAAATCATTACAATACTTTGAGCAATCAATACAAAACACTCACCGTCCGCCAGTAATTGATTATAATCATCAACACTCACATTATGATAATATAAAATGTAAAGAAGAATTCATTGATACATGGGATACATCATGGGATTCTGAATCAGATTTAGTGAATATTTCAGAAATCACTGAAATCTCTGTCAATTCTATAAATGAAAAATCATTGAATTGTGTAAAGCAAGCAGAATCGACAAATCATATGTCAACGTTATACTCATCATTATCACCTAATAAACATAAACTGATGAATGAAATGAAAGTTGATATGAATAATCAAATGAAATCAGCACACTGTGAATCATATTTACATCGAACAATAGTTGATAGAAACAGTGAGAAAACTATTGATACTAACAATAGTAATCATGTAAGTATTATTTCATTCTCTCAATAACTAATATTCCTGTCAGGCGTAACATCAAGGATTTACCGTAGTTAGAGATAAACTGAACAATCAATGTAAGCGACTATTGGAGTTTCAGATAAAAATGAATATACACTGCTTCAACAGAGGTCGAACCTGAAGCCATTATACTACATAGTTAATGCTTAACGTTTGGACTACTAAATTAAATGATGTTTCCATTCGTTAGAATTTATCACTTCAATTACCATAATACTTAACAATACCAATTCCTGAATCAAGTTAGATTCTGGCTGGTAAGTGGAATCCAAGATATTCACTTCGCCATATGTGGGATTAGTCTATTTCCCAGCCACAATTCAATTGAATTTATACATGTGAACTTTCGTTTTATCAAGGTAATTTGTTTAGAATTTATATGCAGCAACAGAGAATGATCTATTTTAGTCAACAACAATACTAGCAAGAAAATACAAATACTTCCAGATTAATTAGTATTTATTATTTACCTTATTAGGTTAGTGAATGCAGTTGCTGTTCCTATTGAGGTCATTGTATATATAGAGCACTCTGTGTTGATTTAACTCTTTAAGTGAAATATACTCATATAACTCAACAGGTGTCTTTAACCAATTACGTTCCACTAGTAATATAAAAATCTGAATATCGGTTGCTATGAAATAATTTATTTCAGCTAGCCAAAATCAAGATAACCAAATTAAAAAAAGCGGGTAAATAAAGTTCCACTGTTCAATCATTCTGCAACATGCATACTAAAACAAGAATGTACAATAAGTGAAATATTATATCCAATGTTAACCACACCTGATATAACCTCTTAATATGTCTGTTACCTAACAATATCATTTAGTGCTAATTGTACAGTGGTTTAAAGGCTAAACACTGTATACAAACTAAGGTATTCTGTGTGAAAATATCAGTCTAATTGTTAAATATAATCTAAAGTATTTAGCAAAGATTATTTACCTTTCCAACAAAAAATTGTTACATCATTAACAAAGTTAATCAAAACAATGTTTTCTCATGTGTCATGGAGAAGTTGTACAATAGTCCTAGAGTAATAAGAGTGAATATAAGTGATAGGACATGTAATGCAATCGTGCAATTGACGGACAACATAATAAGAGAACAATCAATCATATATCAAAAATATTACAAGTAAACTGATAGATACACATTGCAGCAACCTAGACTTTTAATAGAATTATATTGTTAGAAAAGCTCTATTAGATTTGGACATTCTAACAAGAGTGCAGTAAGATTGAAAGAAGCCAATTTAAGATCAAAGAAGAAGTTATGTCAACAAAATATAGATATTTGTCGAAAGTCAGGTGTTTTTTCTCAAACATTGTACAGCATCTGCAGTATTGCTGTACTCTGAAAACCAAAGAAAAGGATTAGAAATGAATAACCTCAAAAATGCCATCCTCATCTTATTCCATGAACTTTTGTTTCCGACTATAAAATTTTCAACAGAGTCAATTGTTATCTTCTTCAGGTAGTTGTCGCTTGACTATTGCATTCACAATGCTAGATTATAAAGACTTTTCTTAACTTAGTTTCCAGTTCAAGTACTTCAAGTAGAATAATTATTTTGGAGTGTGTAAAATCGAAAAGTGATAACTATTATCTAACTTCGAACAGTACTGGAAATCACAATCAAAACATTTCTTCTTTAATTTCTAATTTTTCTTCTGTTTTCACTGTTAAACTTCATTGCTTTCTTCCGAATTACTCTGTACGCATTAACGGTTCAATTACTGGAAATGCTATTCTTAGTTTAATTAAACTACCCTCTTAACGAAAATTACACTATTCGAATCCTATACCTAATCAAGCAGCTGACTTTAGTAGCTAGAAGTTTCAAACTTCTTGCTAACATTGGTAACATTTGCAAACTGTAGAACTGGGTGACTGTAGTTTGAATCCTAATGGGTAAGATGGTGAGGGGAACAGGAGTGAAGCGAAACTACTTCCTTCAAAATTGTAGGTACACTTTACTGATATGTGCTAACTAGCGTGAAATTCAATCAAAATAATTTTTCTTTCCGTCTACATTTTTTACCTCTTAAAGTGCACTTTTAACATAAATTACTGATTATGATGCCATAAATTGTCAATAATATGCACTTTTGATCAATAAACTTTACACCGAATTGATCAGTATCGAATAACCAAATTCATTTAAAGTAAAACATCATTCTTGTCTTAGTACTATTGGTGATTGATTCAGTGTTCTCGAAGAGCATATTCTCTCAGTCAGTCAGTTACAACGTAGAACTTGGTACATGCGTACATCAGTTCAAGTTGCCATGCCTCAATTAGCAGATGAAGATTAAATTGTCGGACCAAATCCCAGAATAGGGGAAGGTAGTAACACAGTAAGTACTAATGGAAAGGCATAGAGATCAGAGATGAGATTTAAGATCAAAGTGATTCAGTAAAGAGAAAATTATAATACGCTCAAAAACTAGAATTTGATGGAAGTCAAGGAGTGAATGCATCTGCGCCATTGCAATCGATTTTGAGCCATTTCACCTAAAGTCTCTAACCATTTGTTACGATCATCGTGTGGGCCCCAACCAGGTTGTCTACATCTATTAACATGGCTCAGCTCAAGTGTCAATGACTTCATGGATTGGTGCCATGATTTCGTTTGGCCACCCCTAGCTTTCTTCCAGCCTACTCCCACACCAGACAACATTGCTCGTCGAGGTAGACGGTGGTCAGGCATACGCAACACATGTCCTAACCATCTCAGCCGGTGAAGATTCACTACTTCATCAATAGACTTACCGTATCTACCTATTACTCTATTCCTAACCCATGCATTGCTTACTTGGTTGTCCCAGCAAACACGAGCAATGTTTCGGAGACATCTATGATCAAATACTAGGATCCTACGAATATCCTCTATCCTTAAAAGCCGTGTTTCACATCCATTAAGTAAAACGGATCTGACTGCTGCACAGTAAACTCGTCCTTTCGTCATTAAACGAATGTCTCGCCTACGCCACAAGTGACGCAGGTTGACAAAAGCCGATCGGGCTTTATGTATACGGGTCGAGATTTCATCGGACACCAGACCGTTAGGACTGATGAGGCTCCCGAGATAAGTAAAACGGTTAACACATTCAATAGTTTCACTTCCTATCACTAAATTTGGTGCAGAATTAAGCCAGTCCTGAAGTAACATTTTACATTTGGATGGGGAGAAGCATATTCTCTAGATACACATCAACTGGCTGTTTCACAAAATTGTCACCAATAAAGATTCAACTCTGATTTGAAGTTATTAAATATGAGATGACAGAAAATATTTAAAATTCAGAATGAACTAATCAATCAATCGATGCCTATTACCGATGACAAGCAGTTTAGCAAAACAGTTTCAATTATATTAGGTTTTCTGTACTGGATGGTTTACTTGCCAAATTTTCATCATTATTTTAGGCAGCTTTATCTGAGTAGCTTCTATCAGCCTTACAATTAAATCATCCAGCTCAGAGTAAGCAATATTATCAGAAGATAAAGAGGTGATAAATAATGACATATTTTTGACTAAGTTGATTGATACCGACTGTTGAAAAATCAGTGGAATTCAATGGAATAAAAAAGATATATTTGAAGTTATAGATCGCTGTTATTCTGAAATTACTGTTACATATCTCTTTTAGTAAGATCCTGCTCATTCATTTTATATAATGAAAGTGTTCATAAAAGTCGAAAATATTTGTCATTTGATTTAGTTATTAAATAATAAATATCAATCTATGAGTGTCAAGAATCATCTTGATATACTTTTGACATTGTAGAGGCAACTGTTACCCCTAACATTATGACGTTTGTACTGTATATTTCTTTACTGATATTTGTACAAAAACGTTAGACTGTAGTGCTCAATTTAACGTTAGTGCGTTGTACAATTTGTAACGCTAGATTCATTGGGTTCAAATATATTTTTATCGCATCTTCGCTCCAGACTTCTGAATCATACGCATAATTTTCTATTGTTGTGCGTGTATGTCTTGTTATTAACGAAGGTAAAATTACTGACAAGATACTTAGTTATTGGATCTAACGAAGTTACAAATCCAGCAGTATACATTGGTTACAACAGTCCATAATCCCTAAAAGCAAATACCATATAGATCTCTTTTGGTCATCTGTAGCTACAGGAATTCATCTCTAAGTGCTGTAGATTTAGACTTTTAGATTAAAGAATCAGGTGTTATTCCTTAAGTATCCTTCCAGTAGTTAAATAATTGCACGAGTCATCAATGTTTCATTTGAAATGACTGAAGATTTATCTTTACAAATATATGGCCAGTATATGAATAATATCATCACACTGCTTAGTCGTGTAAAGATTATTTAATTCATATCTAATTTGCTGACAAAGTGCATTCATGAATAAAAGTTTACAGGTAATGAGGAATTCATCATGAATATAAGTAGTACTTATCTACATCATTTAGTAATGAACTACGTAAAACCCGGCACATATACACATAGATCCACGTTAACATACCACATTACCACAATGAAATAACATACACAAGATTGACATCACAATATAAATCAACAATAAGCGATGAAGTAAATGTATGTATGAAAGAATAATGGAATTCGAGATCTAGCAGAACATAAAGTGTGAATAGATTTGTACCATTGTAACCAATTCTGAAGGATGTCATCAATCGTCTTCAACTACTGATCACGATGATCGGGTGAACCCCAATTGCGTAGTCTGCATTTACCAATGTGGCTTATGTTATAAGTTGAAGATTTGATAGACTGATGCCATGTTTTGCCTTGGTTTCCCTCCTGCGCTAGCTGACGTTGACCGACAAGGTATGCGGTGTTTGGGCATAAGTAACACATGTCCCTACCATTTAAGTTAATAAAAGTTTACCATCTCATCGATAGATTTTTCATTTTTCCTTAGTACTCTTCACTTAACATCACTATTGCTTATTTGGTCATTCCATGAAATATAAGCAATATTTGGATGATTGGTGTGATCAAAAACCTGCAGCTTACACACGACTATTTTGGTTCTCCATGTTTCACATATATAGGTTAATACAGGAAGGACTGCTGCACCGTACATTTTGACTTTAGTTGATAGACCGATGTATTGCCTGCATCATATTGGCGAACATTGAAAATAGCTAGGACAAGCTTATCGAATCTGGATTAAGATCTCATATAACACCTGCTCTGTTGAGTAGATATTTACTCTAGATTTGAAGATTTTGATAGCAAAGGCTACTTCTCAAGCCATTATGACAGTCTAGTAATAAGATGTTATGCATAACACTTTGCAGCCAATTAAAATTTGTGAAGGTGGTTAGAAACTATTTGGTCCATCTTTATTGTCTACAGTGCATCACTCAAACTAGGTGGAGATACTTTTGTGATTTGTGTGGATGAGGAAATGTTAGGAATATTTGCTTCATATGTAATCCGAATGACTGCAGTACTTAATAATGCCTGATGATTTTAAAATTGGATGGCATCATTGGATTATTCTTTAGTTACATGACGTAATGACATAGGATCGTTGAGTGGAATCTTAATCCTAAACATCCTTAAATTAATTTTTCATAATTCATTTGGTTGGCAACGCTATCAAATATAGTGAAGAGGAATATCAGTCAGATCAATCAATGGCTGTTACTTCTCGCGGATCACTAGGCCGCTGACCTGAGACTTGCTAAATAACTTTTCTTTCTAGTTGTTCTTAAGTGTTATTCGGTCATTTGATGCTTGCCTCTTATTCCTGATGTAATGCATTTCTTGGTCTTTTTATTTTCATTTGGTCTTGAGAATTCCAATTTAGTGCTTACTTTGTCACTCATTTGATGATTTCCTTAATGCATATCCTTTTCATCTCCGTTTTCTAAATTCCTCCACATCTGGGTTTTGATTAGCTTATTTTGTCACAGTGGATTGTTGATGATGATATCTAACCAACGGATCTAGAGTATCTTACGTAGATATCTGTTCATAAATACATGTATGTCTCTAAAGTTTCTCCTTGCATTCAGAGTAATAGTCTAGTTTTGATTATACCCTAATACATAAAAAGTAGAGGCTTTTAAATTTAACATACATTCTTATATATGCCTTTGTTCAACACTTTAGTTTTGACAGCCAGTAATACCACTCAATCGCCTAAATCAAAGTAGGTTGAACGCAGTTTGAACCTATATCGTAATGACTGGAATCGAGTGTTTTTACCGCTGAACAAAAGCTCTATACAACACCAACAATAACTAATATTTATTGAAGGAACTATCTTTTAAGTATATCCACTTTTATCGTTAAATTTTGCAAGATTCACTTTGATCTTATCTTCTATAGCAAACTGTAATTATGAACGGGTATTTCATTACATCATCAATATACCTGTCAAGTATCTACGGATCATCAGATTCTAGAATGTTGATTGTAAACTGACTGCAGCTGTATTCTATGATCTGAATGAGTACATAAATAACTTTGACAATAATATTCAGTCATGGTGTACTTCAATGACTTCATACTAATGAATATTTTTTGCCTGTACTTTTTTTATGGTCAAGATGTTATTGAGAACTTTCGTTTAATTCAACTGAATTCAAGTTTGATCTTTTTCTGACTTCACACAATTCACATTTTCATATGAACATGATCTTCACAGTGTATTCCATTTTAATTAACACTCCTAACGTATATGGAAACCGCAAAATTAACTTGAAGTATTTAAAGAAGCATCATTCTGTGGATGCATGATACAAAGCCAACTGAGCATCTTCAACGATAATTTAAGATCATGATTCATTTTATTTTTAGCCATCAAGATCTTTTGTACAATTACCTGTTCAATAATTTGAATGATTTATAATTTTTATAAAATGTTATTGTCTAGTTGGTGCAGACACATGGTGGATATCAATTAGATGAACATTGAAAAGAAATAGACAAGCATCAATCAACATTTATTGCTTTTTAGTAGAAACCTACTTGATGATACACATCTACTATCCTGTTAATAGTTAAATTCACTAATGTCAAGTTTATTGGTGATCCAGTTACCTTAGATCATTAAGATGGAATATAGCTGTTCGTAATTGGAATTCCCAATGATTACTCAATAGATATTTATAACTATATGAATCATTTAATATTATCATTAACAACCATTTTATTGTTAATTGAAATAAACTTGGTTGAACTTGTGAGCAAGTAAGATACGAGATGACTGAGATAGGTGAATACTGACCATACATCTAAGAGATTCGATGGGACTTGTACTATAACTACAACCTGATTGCGAGGATGCTGATTGGTTGTCAAGAGGCTAGAGTGACGAGGAACTACCGTAGCGGGAGAAAAGGAGTGAATAACAGTAACAAATAAGGGACAGTCCCAAGTCGTTTATTGAAAAAGAACAATGGCTTCAATTTATCACATGTTAAATCATTCTGTAATAGGAAATCAAAATACATTAAAGACTGAATTATGGGAGTTGATTACGGAGGATAATAAGTCCATAGTCATATTACAATAATTTGTGAAGGAAAACAGATATGGCCATCGGTAATGAATTTATGAGAAGCTTACAATTTAAGGAATACAACTATTAGTCTGTTTATGTTTAACGTATTATATTTAGCAGTACATGGTCCCCAGACCACAGAGAATAGATTCTATAGGCTGCCATCCTTAATTCAGTTATAACATTTAATTTCACTAATCATAACTTCTCAATTTGATACTTTGCATCAAAGAACATAGAAAAATGTTTCTTTTCCAGTGATTTTGGTTGATTTAACTGAAATGAATTTATCATCATCAAAAACTTAACTTCATATAGAAATAAACATTTTGATTAGTCTCCAAGTATTTAGTCATTCAACCGTAATGAATTCATCTCTAAGTGATTATGTCATTTTCACTACTTTATCGATTTTCAATTGATCAAAATGCCACATTTCTAAAAGTAACCTGGTATTCTTAGAAGTTTCCAAATCTATGTGATTGATATGCTGTCAGTCAAAATTGATGTTTATAGTTATGTGCATTTGTGTTAGCATATCAGGTATTGTCACTGACAATTTGTGCTCATTTATATGCAGATAAAAGTATAAAACTTACATTATTCGACTGTTATATATGCACTGGATGGTCGGATTATCATTGAGGTACCGAACTATACGTGATACTATACCGTACAGCTAATCCAAGTCAGACCTTAGCCTTTACTCAGAAAAAAATTCAACTGAATGATTAAAGAGCCGATAAGTTAAGCACAAGAAACAGTAATATTGAGTAATCGACTACTCCACTTATCTTGGAAGTCTGACTTACTTTAGTGGGTTAGTCTTTCACGAAATCTCACTATGAATTCGAAAAGATGACAAAAGCCAGAAGCTTTTTGTGAATGCTTATCGAATGAGGTGGTTGGGGTCTGTGTTACGTATCCCTAACAGCCGTCTACCTCGACGCGGGATTTCGACTGATATAGGAGCAGGGTGAAGGCAGACAAAATAAAACACGTCATAACTTAATGGAGTCACTAACTGCTGGTTTCAGTCGTGTCGGAAGATGCAAGCAACATGATTGGGATCCAGGCAAATAACGTAATCAATGGTTGAAAATTATGGGTGACATGGTTCAGAATCGGTCACATTGGTGCAGATGTATCCACTGGTGGTCCTCCCTTAAATCAAGAGCTTGAAATTATTTCATAACCTTCCTTCCACGCCTAATCTCTTTTTTCCTGAACTATATTCTACATGTTCACCCTTCTTTGTTATTATTTTTATTATCAATAAAATAACTTCTACATTAATGGTATGGCAACTTTAACCGAAGCACACATGTGTCAGGCTTTTTGTCGATCATACATACATACACACTTATTGAGTGATAAATCACACATCTCAAATGAGAAGGTCACACTTATCTATCCATTCAATTGGGATTCATCAATTATCTACCTACCATTTTACAACATGTGTAGGTCAGAATTATCATCAACATCAGTGCTCCTCACGAAGACATTCTAATTCGGTCTTGGCAGATCTCTGTTGAGCAATAATTGAAAAGAATATTCTAATCAGTTAGGCACTTCTTGATGATGTTATGTGGTTAGTAAATAGATGAAGATAAGATACATTTTTTTCAACTTTTCTTGAGTTAATACTGTTCCAGTAAATTTTTATCCTTGTGAATACAGTCTGTACACTGTTCTTTTATAGTTTATTTATAGTTGTTACTGATATGATGATAAGTTTCATTTACATATAGTATACAATATCACAGAATGACACTATTTTGTAACTAATTTCTTTATTAATTAGGTGATTACGTAATCTTTGTTTTTTTCAAACTTTCATATATTTATATATTTCAGTCTTATAATGGATTGAATCATTCTAATGAATATACAATTTCAGTTGATAACTTGAAAATGAATGGTCATGATGTTGACAGTAAGTACAAAGAAGTTATTCAATTTGCTGTTTTATTAAATATTGAATGTATATATTACCTCTACATTGAGAATTATTTATTAAGTGTACACTTAATACCTCCCTAAAGACTGATGGAACTAAGTCCTTTCAGTAGTTCGTCTAATAACTAGTAATTCTATATAGAATAATTATTAGTTACAGTTTCATTCATTTTCAAACATCCACTAAAGTTGGATTACAGGTGAAAATTTGATTTCAAGTCGTGCATTTTGTTTAATTTAGGACTCATTATTAGCTAGAACTACTTGGACTTGAAAAAATACTACTACATTGACATGATAAACATCAATACTAGAATGTAAGTAGTTTCAACTGACGAATCTTATATAGGCTGATATACACATGTTTTGAATTGCATTTATCAGTCAGAATTCAGCTTTAATCGAACTTATAAACTACCGCTATATAGAGACTGCTAGTTTGAAATTCATATACATCAATACAGACCCAATCAACGTCAATGAAAAACATGTTAATACTCACAAATTATAAATTTACTTCACTGAATTTTCTTCACGAATACTAAAGTATAAAATCTTGTATGCTGAAGATAAAATTATGTATATCGGCAGTTTTGACTACCTATGCACGACGTTTACATTCTACACTTTGATAAAACAAATTAACGCTCAACAGCTAACTGATTTGAAATTACTTTGTAGCAAACGCATAGGATCATGAATCTTTGTTTCTTTTACAGTTGAGATGTGTCTACAGTTCATTGTATTTGCATCCACGTTGATTTCCATATCCAAAATCAAACATAGTTTAGTCGTGTTAGACTTCATTTTATTAGTCATTCGACTATTGAATTTAACAACCCCGAGATTATACAACCAGTATGTCTACAAAATTTGGAATTATTTATTACCTACTAATTATGTTGTTATCGACTAAAAGGTGTTCATCGCTGTTGTCATTTATGTGACCAACTTTAATCATACTTTTAAATGACTATTGTATCGAGGCAATATGTTAATCAGTATATACGTTTCTATGTATGTATTTATGGATGGATCGATGTATGTACAACATAGGACCTGACACATATGTTCATTAGTTCAGTTTGCTACACCTTGTCAGCACAACAAGATTAACATCAAATTAGTAGAAGTAATAGCTTCTCAAATAGTTGTAAGAAAAAAATTGTGATCATATGGAAATAGAATTTATTAAAGGAAATATCTGATATAATTTTAAGCTCATAGTTTAAAGTAAGGTAAAGTGTTAGTGTGATCGCGTTAGTGTAACCGATTCTGAGCCATAACATTTAGAATCACTAATGATTGATTATGATAGTTGTACAGACTCCTAACCAAGTATTTTTCATTTACCAGCGCACTTCAGACTGACAATCAGTGATTTCGTAGACTGATATTATTCTTTGGTTTGTCAGCACTTACTTTCCTTTTTACCTATACTAATTTCAGTCAATATAGTGTATCGATGTGGGCGGTAGTTACGAATACGTAACAATTATCCTAACCCCCTTAATCAATGAAGATTCACATGCTGATTGTTTAATTGGCGATTGTTCTCCAATACTCGGGGAAAAAGTTCTAAAAAAAGTTATAAATAAATGCAATAATAGACATTATTAGTGAATCAATAATAAATCAGTATCTAAAAACACTTATGGTAGTGAACATACTTCTTGAAAGAAGTTGATTCAAAAGTTTAGCACCATATCACCATAGATATCATAATTAATTTGATCTAATTATATTTGCATCAAATATCTTCTCTGTATTCACCATATATTGATCTTTGTCTGGTACCACTAGGAACAACATATAATTGGAAAGACGTGTAGACACTGACTAAGTTGTGCTAATGTTGAAGAGTTCTTCATGCTACCTAAATATCTGATCAGGGGTGCATGCTATCACTGAATGGTCGCCTGTAGTTTATTACATCAATTAATAAAATGATCTTGGTGATATTAATATGTTTTATTTAAAAAATTTTTTCTGTAGATGATGAACCAGATTCATGTTTAATTTAGAAAACATTCCAGTGATATATCAAGATAAGTAAGTTGTTTTCCTCCTATTTTTTTTTGTGTATTTCTGATACATTTTAAATTATGTTACATCACTAATCACTCAGTTATGATATACAGTTTAACTATGAATCATTTCTTGACTAAAGAAAACCTAAAAGAATTCCCAAATATTTTTAAAGAAGCAGCATTCATATCCAATATTAAAATCAGTATAAAAGTGGTAACAGATAGTCATTAGGAACTGAAGAATAAATGCTACATTTGTGGAATGATGGGATTACTCACTTCTACATGAAATAGACTTTGCTGATATTTTTTTCCTGCAGTTCATGGTCAAAGCATCATAGTTAAATTTTCTAACTCATAGAATGCAACAATATAAATAGTATCTAACTAAGCTGAAAATTTCGATTATTTCAATCATTACTTGACAAATAATGAGAGTATGTTAAGTAACCCAAAGAGATTTATGATATCAGATTCAAATTTTACGAAAAACTCAAGTTGAGGTGGTTTTGTGGAGTTTGAATTACACTAATTCATTATATTTGTAATCAATCAATTTCATTCGGGGGGCAATTAAAACTAGGAAGTGCTAGATAGCTGTACCTTGAGAGCATGGTACTTATCAGTAGTTGATTACAACTGATAAATTAGAACTAACATTTAAAATGCCAAAATTTGCCTCCTTCATATTGACGGTAACTTTCATCTTCTTTATTTTTTTATAGATTTCTATGGAGATATTTTGATAAAATTTGCATTTATTATTTATTTATTCAAGAAATAATTCACTATACTACTTATTTAATATTTATGGATTGATCACAATTATCATTATGTCATTTACTCATTCAAATATGATAAATATAGATTTGTTATATTCATTTATAATAACAAAAAAAAATGACATCAAATAATAATATCGCATTAATTTTTAATTTCTTCTATAAACTACTGAATTCTATATTTCAGTAGACTTACATATGATTGACTTACATATGATTAATTGTATTCTTTAAATATATTTGTTTAATACTACAATACAACATTAATGATAACATAAATAATTCTACTTATTAATATACTTATACATATACATGAAACTACCATGAACATGTAAGTTGTACAAAATAACATAATACAATGTTATAGTGAAAGAAATGAAACTTATAGGAATGAATCAATTACTTGGTGCCAACATCCTAAGTCTCTTCAGCCGCCTCCTTCTCATCATTATTGATATATTACTCATTAAATATCAAAAGATCAATGACATTATTAGTAATTTTCAGCTAATTAAAATCTTGTAAGTTGAAGAGTGTAACTTTCATTATCAGGATAAACTTATGAGAACTACAATGAAATCACATTTTATTCATTAACATTTTTTTGATAAATTCAAATGTTTCTCACCTTTTCGTTAATTGTATTGTTTTTCTATTAGAATTCATTGAAACTTTATTTGAACTGTGATCAATATGATGTTGAACATATTCAATTTTCACTAGAAATAGGATACTTTGTTTGCTTTTTATCAATTTAATTTAATGATTTCTATTTGATGAAAGTTACTAATCAATAACAAACATGTAGACTGAATAGATAAGATGTTTGTTTTGTTAAATATCATACTGGTTTTAGTAAATATTTTACCACATTGTTGTTAATCCGTTAGCAAGTCATGATCAATGTTGAACTTGGTATTGAATTATAATTTGATATCATGAATTGATCAGTGTAAAGCAACCAGTAAAAGCTACAAAGTGCTAGATAATCGTTTAGTCCTAAAACGGAACTCTCCGGAGGTGCTAACACACGGCTCTACAGTGGAAAAGAACCTAGGATGTTTAAGTTTCGTAGGGAACGACTAACCATTTGATCACCTAGCCGATATTTAACGATTGGTGTTTCTTACTCAATTAGAGATCTATTTGCGTGACCTTAATTACCCAATTACAGTCATTTTCAGCTTACGAGTGAATACGTTTTGAAGTTCTACTGATAAGACATGACTAGTGGAGTCTAACCATGATGGATATGAGGTAGTTAGCCACCGATAGCAGTTAGTAATGTTAGTAAAATATATCGTGAATTGATTGATTTAGAAATATCAACGATTGGATGTCAGCTGACTCAGTGATCTACTACTAACGAATCCCAAATAAGGATGAGACAGCTATCCAATCCATTGTGATTTCCAACGGTTATCTAACTCAGACCAACTTATTATATCAACTTCAACACCTAATTACAACCCAAGCGGTCATATCACATTAGTACAATGATACTGAACTAACAAGATTAATACTACCGTATAGTAAAATGACCTTTGCAAATACCTGGGGAAAAACTAACCAGTGGGACTTACATTAAGATTATGGCTAGACAGACTTGAAAAATAATTATTAGTTGGCACAGTCTACCCCATAGATATGGTTAGTCAGCTGTGAAGTATATATTTACAACAAGAAGTCAATCATGGTTCAAATAGTTTAGTATTAATGTATCAAAACGTCAGACTGAATAGCTCAGGTTTAGATCTACCAGAGACTATCAGTCTCACAAAGATCCCAACTCTGACTTGTTGAGTGATTAATGCTAACTGTCATGAAACTACTTGAAGTTGAGATTTTTGATGACTATAATCGATTAACTAACATTAACAATTTTACTATACAAGCTGACTAAACTATCACTCAGAGTAAGCCGAATTATGCTATACTAGTACTTTAATTCTCCATCCAAACTTTACCGATTACTTATACACACTATTAATATTTTTTATCAACACTGATCTAAAAAGATCAGAGGGTATATCAGGAGGATTTGAAACTGATAGATGAGTTGTTTCATTCAGTGAGCGATTCTCTGAACTTACACCAAGTGAAGTAATATCCGTATTCAAATAACTCGACATTACATGTACTATGTTGTGACAATAGCCATAAGAGCGTGATTACAATCTTGGGGCTACTGGTTTTCCCTATGTTCCAAGCCTTCTCCAGTGATTGGACCCTCCAGACAGCATCCATCCGCTTAAGATCGCAGGTACACCATGTCGACTTGTGCTGAATGGCACAAAACATATGCCTTTAGCTTAGTAATTAAGTTATTTAACTTTTTTGTCAAAATGTCACTGATTTGAGTCTTACTTCACTTAATTCAGCTTTAGAAGTTGAGTAGTAGTATCAGTAAAAATCACATGTAAAGTATGAATCAAAGATGAGCGTAGGGAACCATACTTAATAAATGAGTAACATTAGCAAGTGATAGCTCAATAACAAAAAAATTGAAAAATTAACCTGAAAATGAATGAATTGCAAGTTTAGTTGTTGTTTTTATGAGACTGATTTGTTCTTTCTATTCGTCACAGATCAGTTTCAATTGAGGATCACAAAATAAAAAGGATCACTGGACAGCTATTTCATCCTAGAATATGACGTATTGGACTCAACTTCAATGCGCCTACATTCAGACATTCACAGAGAAATCTGTAGGTCTTGAGTACGCATAACTAAGGTGTCCTATATTGGGGCAAAACAAGAGTTCCGTGTTTCCTAGTTTTCAATGGTACCCAACTAAGGCTAATCTGTGACAATTGAAAACAACATTTAAGCAAAATATTCATTAAGATTGAAACATGAAGAAATGATTAAGTAGGTCATTACAAAAATCTCTACTTACTACAAATAAATCAATACATAAATGAAAAATTCTTTTAATAAGTTTCATTTAATTGATTGAATTTGTCACGGATTGATGTTAGTAGGATACCACTGAAAACCACAGAAAACTGGACAGCTGTTTCGTTCTCGTACTAGACTCCTCAGGTTGGCGAACACCAAGCCCTTTGCGTCATTTGGCCGGTATCCAATGGCAGAATTCCTACTTTCATCAATCTCCAATATATAGCACAACGATCAACTATTGTCATTGGTGATAACTGCCTTACTTCTGACAAATATAATTCCACCAGTTACGATATTTGTCGCCTTATATCAGAAATTGATCGAAGTAGGAATTCAATCATTAAATGCCGACCCAGTGGTACAAATGGTCAGATGTTAATCAACCTGAGGTCCCTGGAGCGGAATCTAGAGTAAGCACAGCTGAGAAGTCGCATACTAGGCGGAAACAGCTGTCCACTGCTCTATGGTTTCAATCGTACCCTACCAACACCAATCTTTGACGAATTCAACCAAACAAACTTAATACCAGTCCCCATAAACCATCTTAATCCATACATCATTTTGCTTGGTCTTCCGTGATTAGTGTAATTTTCAGACGCTAATGTGCCATAGTTTAATATTGAATGAGAATTTACCAAAGGTGGACGAACATTGAATATCCAAATGATGGCTATTACTGAATTCGTTATAAATATAACCCCTGAGTTAAAAGTGCCTCAACAAATGCCTCAATGTAATATATTCACTAAAAGAACAATAGATACTACATTTAGGGACGCTATTGTGATCACAGATGCGTACTGGTTGAAGAACATTGTATTAAAGTGAGACAGTTGTCTAGCTGTTACTAATTATCATAGTGATATGGCGTGAACTATGAATGATCACAAAATACGGGAACAATAGCCCCGAAAGAAACCAATAGCGGAAAAGCCTATGTTCGAGGACCGTTGTTTTATGCCCACACGTCTACCCTGTAACTCATAGTTCCGAAGCTGGATTAAAGGGCACAAAATAAGTAAGTCAGCAACCAACCAGTCAGACTATATTTCACTGATTGATTCACATACACGCAAAATCCGACCACACAACGAACCAATAAGAATTACATTTATACAATGGAATAGTTATAACTAAGCCCTACATAGTTGAAACAGATAAGTAGTTATCATTTAACTTGTATTGTGACTGGCAAGTGGAATCCAGGACGCGCGTTTCGTCCTATTTGGGACTCATCGGCTGGGTGTACCTGCATCCCGATGTTGATGTTCACAGTGGGATTCGTAGTTAATTAGTTATCGTCACGTAATGAAAAATATGATAACAGTTCATGAATTTAGTGCGAGGTCATGGCGAGAGGAATACGAGAATTCTAGCAATACAATAATCGGTTAATATGTACTCCAAATAAATGGAATGGTCTTCTAGAAGACAGTTCGAAAGGTTAATTATTCATTCTTGAATCGTCTAATATAACATGTAGCCTTTCCCAAATTAATTTGATCTGAGGTAGATTAAGGTCGATCCAAAAACTACTGTTATCATTATGGCATAATTTTCTAATTCATTTTTCAGTAATCCGATTATATAATTTTGATTACTGAGAACATATTGACAATTCTTATTGAATTATAAGATACAATGATACTTTGCTTATCTCTTCCCACTTCCCAACTCAATACTATAATAGAAATCTCGAATATTTTGGTTGAATATTACTCTAATTGTATTAATACTTGTATACCTTATGAGTTGTTATAAACCTATCAACAAGTAAAGTGCATTATTAGAAGGTTATATATGGCATTTTCAGAACGATGAAAATATAAGCTGATGTCATTAATAAACAGTGAAAACTAGGGTTCTATCTGCCGTAAAAGAAAACTAATATCTAAGATATTTGGATTTGATTAAACACAAATCATTTGAATACTATTCTAGCTATCTACTGATAACTGGTGATGCAGGCAAGATGTCTGTCTGACAATAAAGAGGCAAGTATATTACACAATAGTCTGTCCGGTTCTAACTTATGGCCGTGAAATGTGGCCTATAAAAGTAAACGGTATTCTCAGGTCACTAGTATTTGATTATAGTTATTTAGCAAAAATATTTCTCGTGTATAGTGCGACGATTGACCTAAGAGGCAGCATATTAATCAAATATGGTGAATTGGTTGATGTGGTTGAGATATGTATTAAATATGCCTAGCCATCGCTTACCTCAATCTTTCATACTAATCGGTGTAAAAGTAGGTTAAGATAAAGATAGGGGCAATAAAATTGAGACGTTGCACCAGACTATGAAGTCGTCAACTAGTGGATCTAGCTATGTTGGTGAGTATGAACTACCTGGTTAGTGCTCGAGCAAGCCATAATTGGAGACTTTAGGTGACACCAATAAGAATCGGTTGCAGTAGTACGGTTGTGCAAACATTTTATCTTTCTCTGTTTTTTTGGGTTCTACCACTATTTCACATACACCTCTGTAGTCCATCTTCCAGAATCATCTGTATGTTTAAGTCCCTATTATTTTAATTACAGTATTTGAAATTCCTTAGTTATTTGTCTTTTTAACTTCATCTCATTGTGTCAATGTGGTCTAGTAACATGGATTAACACACATTTGTTCCAGCTGCTACTGTAATCATGACTAAGTAATTTAAAAATAAATTTATGCCGTCATTTTAGACATAGCAACGCACTTCAAAACGATGTGAACTAACAGAATGTCTTTACAAGTAACCTACGTTTGTTCTGTTGACCTGAAATTCAATTGGTTGTTATCTATTGCCGCTTGTCTAAGTATTTCTTTCGTTTGTCACTATAGCTGCCATAGCTTATAGTTGTTTATTTTATTTCCTCGTGGCGTGATTTTGGCTAGGGTTGAAAGAGGATGGAAGAAGGGTAGGGGCGGCCAACCTAAAATATGGCATCAGTCCATGAAGTTATCGACTGTTGATCTAAGCCATGTTCGTAGATTCAGATTAACCGGTTGGGGTCAGCGTGATAGTCGCAATAAATGGCTGGAGACACTTGGTGGTATTGCTCAGAATCGGTCACAATGGCATAAGTGTATTCACTCTTTAACTTTATCTAAATCTCGAATCCTATTATTAGTTCCTGCACACCTTTACTTCACTCTTCCCCACTTATATTTTGTTATTATGTTACCTCTGTAATCTCGTAATGCTAATGTGGTATGGCAACTTGAACCTATAGGCGTATTTTCCCAGTTCTACGTTGATGATAGGAAGAATCAGTTTCAAAATTTCGATTGGTTGTTGTATGAACGTAGTCTATCTCTTAAAAGATCACTAGTATTCTGCGTGTCCTGTTCAATACTTTAATATTATATTATTTCAATCTATGTCCATGATTGCCGACATTGTATATAAATAAAAGAGCTTACTTTGGAAGCTGGATGGTGATTATGTATGTGTAGCCAATCTTCAAAAAAGTGTTTATGATAGCTGTATTAATTTATCATCTAGATATTTTGTTTGTCATTTATCACTGTCGTTTGGCCTGTATAATATTGGTCGTGAACAGTTTAAAGGCCTGTTGGCTAGACTTATTCCCAGCGGCCTTACTAATAAGGTATTATGTCAACGATTTATATTGCCTTCATTGAAGCGCATTATTTCAACAGCACAAAGGATTCGTCCGATTGTGGTTCTAGTTATTCCATCCTATTACATTTGATTAAGAAACTCCATTAGACAAATAATAAATTTCCTCTAATGGATAGTTTCATTGATCTCAACTCTAGCCTATTACTGGATACACTACATAGTAATAGGGGTCATACTCATATCACTAGTACCTCAAGATTGATCACTCGGTTGCTCTACGATACGCCAGTGATGTGACGAGGAGACCTATGACCAGAAACGCATAGCTTATACATACCTTCTACTATCATAAACTATGATTCATATTCAAAGAGTAATCCAGAGCAGACTACTGTGCACTATACTCGGTCACGACACAAAGAATGTAAGTTAACAAAAGACAAGTGGGCCTTGTGAGTGTGTCACAACAAACTTGATTAAAAAAGTAAACATTTAAACTGAACTTAAACTGAGTAGGTTTACATTAACTTTGCAGTAATTGTAACAATTTACATTTCTTCTACCCAGAAGTTGTCGTCAGGCTTGTATGTCCTGATAGCCTAATGGAACTAAAATAATCAGGATACACACTCTTTAAGGTCTATCGTGCCAGACAGATCAGTTAGCTACTTGCAAGACTAAAAGCAACAAACTTAAGGTTCAAGATTGAAATTGTACTACTGGTTAGGTAGGCAAGTGACGGATGTATTGTATTTCTTCAAGACGACTGGCATCTGCGGTAGAAATCCTTCTTGTTACGGAAAGTATACTTTTAAAAACGTCGATCTTAATATACCAAACTTTACTTTTTTCCTCCCCGTGGACTCCTGTTAACTGAGATAAGGCCTTCAAAGTACAAGGCTAACGCGTAAAGTATCACTATTAGGAAAACTATATACGACCAACCTTAACCTAATAAACTTCCGAACATTAAGTCATGCTATTAGTTAGTCGACTATATCCAACCCAATTTTGTGTTCAGGTACTTTAATAAAAACTCTAGTAAAAAATTTAGAAGAGCGAACCTTCCTCATATCTCTCCAACGCTAGAAATCTTAAATATGTCTTAATAGTAATGTCAATCTCTGGTTATTCAGCCTATAAAATTAATTCCTTGGTTAAAAACTATCACTATAATCTGGATTTCGGAATTTATAAACACTCCCAATCAGTCGATCAGAAAAGAACGATTACATTATATGACTAACAGAGTATTTTACAAAAATGAACAATTAATGTAATTTGTGTAATGAACATTGAAAATAAGTCAAAAATGAAATCTCATCTTCATCCAATATATTGAATGTCTAAACACATTCAACCAATTCTTGTGGTAGTGAGCTTTTCGGATGTTTATTTTCAAAATGTTGCTTATATGTTTTCAAATCAGGCATTTGCGTTTTGCATACGGGGCATGTGTGATGAAGTGCTTTAGCAGCTGCCTTTTTCGTATCTGTAGTGGATTTTTTTAATTCCGCCTGCTTTTTAGCATTTTTCTGTTGGCTTTGTATCTTCTGTTGACCACGCGCCATACTTTAAAATTAAACAGAGAAGGCTCAAAATAATCAAACGTATAAAAAGTGAACGAAATGAGCTAAAAATAAATTTCGACTGGTTGGTGAAAGCCAATCGACTGGAGTCTATGGACCGATATTTATTTGAAGACTTCCTGCAATTGCATTACTACTTAATATTAATGAAGACTGTCACAACTGTGAATTCAGATGGGTAACAAGTTCTTATTTATATTTTTTCGCCTGTTTAGTACTCAGTTAATATGTTTAGACAAGGTTTGAAATGTTCTTACTGAGAACCCTACAATGATTGGCGAGTCAGATTAAGGGTACTTTAGATGTGGCCCATTATTAACAAGATATGTCATCACTTTCATATGACGTTAAAAAAAGCAGTGTACTTAAAGTTGGCTGAGAAGTTTTTAGATAACAAACGAACCAATATTTGTAGAGATGGAAATAGGAAGATATGCATAAAGTATAACGAATATGATTGCGAATAATACATTCAAAATGGTATCAGGTTCTGTTCATTATACATACATTCAAAATGTTGGAACTACTGACATATAGACTTTATCAGTGTACATTGTACAATGACTGCCTGTAAATAAATTTCGTTTATCCGAAATCTGTCTTTTACATTTAGTGCGCATAAAGGTGGTGTATTTTGTTCAGGTAATTGTCCAAGTAGTTTGTATAGTGTTAAGAGACAGATGTGAATGTACGTGACTAGAAGACAACACTGTACAGATACATAAAAAATGTAGAATATACTAAGTATATTTAAGTGATAAGTAAACAATGTGTTGTAAATTTCGGCGAAAAGAAGACTATAATGCAAAAATTTAAACGTTAAGACATACAAATAATTAAACATGTATAAGCTAGCGCGGATAATTTGGATGAATGCCTACTTATTCACACCCAACAGGTAAAAATGGGGTTAAATTTTACATTTTCACCTTGATTCACATTTTGTTCACTGAAAAAATCGTCTTCATATACACTTTACAGGTTGCTTTGGGGAGCAACGAACTTAAAAATAAAAAAATTTTAAGTAAGTTACTCAGGTATTAAAAACTGCTTTGTATTTTGAGGTAGATAAAACTAAAAGACATGGAGTTTTTAACGCCACCAGTAAAATTTCTGGAGGTTGTTAGTATGATCAGAAGTACGAAAGTAGTGACTCATATGCGATAAACCAACTGTTATTAGCCTAGACAAGGTATGCCAACCTAGCCTAACTGTTTGCTACTGCCAGAAAATTAACGTCACATTTCTGTAAGCAACACAAAGGATATTAAGATTTGCGTGACCACTTACGCTTAATGTTTTGGTATGGCCTTGAAATTTCTTATTAGCCGCTCTGTAATGATTCAATCCCCAATAGCATTGTGAAGAGCTTATGTAAAAATGATGACTGCTTAGTGCTCGTGTTTTGATATTACCAGCTCGCTCACGGGCTTTTATTGTTTTCCCTTTGTCTGTTATCTAGCTTCTCGACCACACTACACCTAGAAAAGTAAGCAGAAAAATCAGCTTCAGGTTGTTAGGATAGAAAGCTGAATTAACTGTGTTAGTCCTTGTTACGAAAATTTATCACTTGATCCATAATTTTATAAATGTTTGATTAACAGGGCTGCTGCTACTTCTTGGAGTGGAAAGCTCTACGATTGTTCTATGGAAAAGTCGGCAAACAACTGGCAAATAATTTATTCTATGTTATGGACATTTCTATAGTGTCTTCGCAAATTCTTTGTCTTAGATGGCAAGAAAAAAGCATGTCAAGGCCAAATTCATCCTTAAATATTCTTATGACTTTTATAAGATTACCTCTAATTCTTCTGTATAATAAGGAAAATAACTATAACTTGCTTCTTGTCGTACAGAAGCCATGAGATTTCAGAGACTAATCCAGTTTTATTTCTTTGGGCTTCTCCCAATAACTTAAATTGTACCTTCGGGATGATCTCTGCTGAAACCGTGACAAATTATCTAGTTAGATTTACTGGGCGATAGTTTATGGGTCCACTACCACGCGTCTGTTTTGAAAAGAGGGCTTATTATGGCGTTTTTCTAGTATCTAGGCAATTTACTTTGCGTTGTGGACAGATTGAAGAGTATGCTGAAAGGGTTTGAGATGAGAGACACTACTTTATTTTGTATCTTAGGATGCATTTCGTAGAATCATACGAATTCTTTGCATCGAGTTTATTTAGTAGTTCATGTACGAGAAGTTATCGTGTGTTATTTGTTACTATGCTTTAATGAGAGACAGTGGACAATTGTTATTAAATGTGGTATTTTCCATGATATTTGCAGTGTAATTATATCAATGCGAAGCATATAGAATAGACTCCTACTCCGTTTTTATAAAATACTCCAGAGTGATCATTCAATCCATTCTTTTACAATTCCGGATCCTATTAGCCTTCATCAATGAAAGGTTGTCATGGACGAGGGAAGCCACGTTTCTGTAACTGCGATTATATCTGGCTAATAATAACCATTCCGCACAACTAGTTCTCCACGTTTGTTGAGCTGACTTCGGGCGCTTGTATAACAGACACAAAGATCATTTAAATTACTTCAATTTTTATTCAGAGTGACTTCAGCACCATTCGTAGAAAGTTTAAATTTTAAGATCTCTTTCTCTGAATGCAACCCGAAGTTTGAGTTCCACTTCAATCCCGTTCCCTTTTAACACAATCAGTTAGCGAATGCTACATCCTCACGAAAACCCCGATTCTTTAGAATTTGATAGCGTTCTAAATTAGCCACCGCGGCAGGTTCAATTTTTGTGCAATTATTTGAATGTTCCATAAAAAAGTTATTGATGGTTACACTTTGTCTGTTTCGGTTGACGTTAATATCTCTGCTAGCTAACACTGACTACACTTATTTACTTATGAGCCGTCTCTCTACAAAACACGCTCGTTAAAACCCACAGATGTAAATTAATGACAACTTCTACTACCAAGCATACTTCTAACCTAGTGATTTCGAGTTAGACATACCCAGTAATGCTCGATTTTACACCAGTAGTTCGGCTACTAAATATATCTGACAGGGATCACACAATTACGTAAGAGGTCAGTAGCATCGAGAAGGTTAAACGTGAATTACAGCATCTAACTCAGCATCTAGCAGGAATGCGTCTTCATATAGGGTCGTTCTCAGTAATTGTATGTGGCGTCAAACAAGAATTTAACGCACTGTCACCCGTTGAATTGTTACTAACAAAGGATACAGGTTCATCTGTACTGGAAGACATTTCCAAAGTAAAAACCGTAATCGACTTCATTACGACAGAAGTAACTAAGCGTATGATATCCCGTCAGAACATTATTGTCTACACTATACCGAATAAGGCACTACTAAGAACCATTAAGTATTTTGTACTAAAAGCAGCCAATCTTTCAGATTGTTCTTGTCAATGCTTTCGCCATACCGAGACACATCAGAAGTACTCATATCCTATTCTCTTCCGCTTTGATTCTCAGTCGGCACCAGTTCAGTTAAAACAAGCTCAACAATTGATAACTTCACCTGCTAAGTATAAGAAGGTCCGTATAGTTGAGGATAAGACTACAATTCAAAGACATAGGAGACTAGAAGCTTTACACTTAGGTTAAGTTGAGCAGAACACCACTAAGGTAAAATGCCCAACTACACCACCTTGTAATGCTATAGAATCCTATGATTATACTATTACTCAACAAACAGGCGTTATGCTACAAGACGTGCCAATAACAGGACAGACTTCTGACAACCTCCTAAGTGATGTACATTTAAACCACATAACCTGCAATACTATGCCCTCTAGTTCTTCATTAGGTGAAAAAACACGAACTACCAAAGCCCAGGTACAAGTCATGGTTAGCCCATTAAACAACTGAAGTATAATGGAAAGGGCAACGAAAGATCGTCGAAACTAAAAGTAAGCTCCAAACAAGGTTTTGTGACCTCATCTACACAAAGAGGGCAGGATACCACTGTGCTTGCTACATCATTATATAGCAAGGTTGGTCACAAGCTTTATTGTCGAAAGGTTATCGACTCTGTAGTAATCAAGGTCGTAAGCACTCACAGGCTGTACGTAACCAATCAAAGCATAGCTCATTTAACTACCAGCGTAAGCCACGTGGCGAAAAAGTACACAACACTTTTTACTACTCTGACTCAAATAACTTTGTAAGAAATTTTAGGTCACCAAATACACAGCAGTATGCTCTAATCACTGGTAATCCTACATCATACACGACCTACTCAGATCGCATACGTGGTTTTACTCTCCCTCCTCACTTTATAATTATGCTCCATATGGGCTACTAGGACATCCTCCATCTTTTGCATATCGCCAACGAGCTGTCATGCCGCCTAACTTAAGCTACTCAGAACATCGTAATATCTCTGACAACAATAATACTTTTTTTGGGGATTAGGCAGTCACTAGTCCCTTTAGCAAAACAGCTTGTTTAAGACATTGGTTCAAACAGCTAGACTGCCGTTTTAAACCAACATCTAGTTTTATCAAACATGAACGGCTTTGATAAAGATGAAATTGAGATAAACACTATCGACTCGGCTACTAACCACATGAACACCGTTACCTTCACTTATGACAACATTTTTAAATCCATAAACTTACTTGGGACGTCAAGTAGTTATGGAGTAGACGGCATGGATACCATATACATCAAACTCGGTGGACCTAATTTACCATTAATCCTGCTGAAAATCTTCGACCTTAACATAATAACAGGTACTTAACCTAATAGATGGAAAACTTCATACATATTACTTACTTACTTACGCCTGTTACCCCTCTCGAAAGAGCATAGGCCGCTCACAAGTCTTCTCTATTCAACTCTGTCCTCAGCAATCCTTTCCAGCTGTCTCCAATCGCTGTTCATCCTTTTTATGTCTGCTTCCAGTTCTCGACGCAGGGTATTCTTTGGCCTTCCTCTTTTCCGTTTTACAACAGGATTCCAAGTTAGTGCTTGTCGCGTGATACAGTCTGATGATTTCCGCAGTGTATGTCCTATCCATTTCCAACGTCGTTTCCTGATTTCCTCATCAGCTGAAAGCTGATTTGTTCTTTTCCAAAGTAGGCTGTTGCTGATGGTTTCCGGCCAACAGACATTTAATATTCTGCGTAGACAGTTGTTGATAAATACCTGTACTCTCCTGATGATATTTGCAGTAGTTCTCCACGTTTCAGCTCGATACAGAAGAACTGACTTGACGTGCGAATTGAAGAGTCTAACTTTGAGATTGGTAGACAGATGTTTGGACTCCCATATATTTTTCAACTGTAGGAATGCTGCCCTTGCTTTGCCGATCCTTGCCCTTACATATGCATCGGATCCTCCTTGTTCATCGATGATGCTCCCCAGGTATGTAAAGGTATCCACTTCTTTCAGAGTTTCCCCATCAAGTTCAATTGGGTCGGTGCTCTCTGTGTTTAATTTAAGGATCTTGCTCTTTCCCTTATGTATGTTCAGGCCTATTGATGCTGAGGTTGCTGCTACTTTGGTTGTCTTCACTTGCATTTGCTGTTGTGTATGGGATAGAAGTGCTAGATCATATGCGAAGTCCAGATCATCAAGTTGCATCCTACTTGTCCATTGAATCCCGTGCTTCTCCCCAGATGTAGAGGTTTTCATGATCCAATCGACCGCTAGGAGGAAGAGGAAGGGCGAGAGCAGATAGCCTTGTATGACACCGGTTCTTACAGGGAATGCATCTGTCAGCTGTCCTCCATGCACAATTTTGCACTGTAGTCCGTCGTAAGAATTCTGGATGATGTTGACGAGTTTCTCTGGTATACCGTAGTGTCGAAGAAGTTTCCATAGTGATCTCCTGTCTACGCTGTCAAACGCCTTGTCATAGTCGATGAAGTTGATGTACAGTGACGAGTTCCATTCAACTGATTGTTCAACGATGATCCGCAGTGTTGCGATTTGGTCTGTGCATGACCGATCCTTACGGAAACCAGCCTGTTGATCTGGAAGTTGAGCATCCACTGAATCTTTCATTCTGTTCAACAACACTCTGTTGAAGACTTTCCCAGGTACTGACAATAGTGTGATTCCTCTGTAGTTCTCACATTTGCTCAAATCTCCTTTCTTTGGTATCTTTATAAGGTATCCTTCTTTCCAGTCTGCCGGCACCCGTTCTTCCTCCCAGATCCTCTTGAATAAAACGTGGAGCATCCTCGCCGTTATGTCTATATCTGACTTGAGTGCTTCGGCTGGTATATTGTCAGGTCCTGCTGCTTTCCCACTTTTGATCTGTCTGATGGCTATCTTGATTTCTTTCATCGTTGGTGGATTGACATCAATCGAGAGATCTGTAGATGCTGCTTCGATGTCTGGTGGGTTCAGAGGAGCTGGTTGATTCAAGAGTTCCTCAAAATGTTCTACCCATCTGTCTCTTTGTTCGTGAATCTCGGTGATTAGCTTGCCTTCTTTGTTCCTGACCGGTCGCTCTGGTTTACTATATTTCCCTGCCAGTTTCTTCGTTGTGTCGTATAGCTGTTTCATATTTACTTCTATTGCAGCTTTCTCCGCTGTCGTTGCAAGGCCTTCGATATACTTACGTTTGTCGGCTCTAATGCTCTTCTTTACTTGTTTATTTGCTTCTGTGTATTCATTTTGGGCCTTGATTTTTTCTGCTCTAGTTTGGCTGTTGTTGATTTCTGCCTTCTTGTTCCTCCTTTGTTGAATTTTGCTCAGGGTCTCTGTGGAAATCCATTCCTCATGATGGTAGTTCTTGCGGCCCAGAGCCTCTTGACAAGTTGAAGTTAGTGCCTTTTTGATTCTTTACCAGTTGTCCTCCATAGTGGTTTCTTCCTCGTTCAGCAGATCTTGTAAGGCTTGGAACCTGTTGTTAAGAGTTATTTCAAATTCCTTGAGTTTGTCAGTATCCCGAAGAGAGGCTGTATTGAACCGTTTTAATGCTGTTGCTCCAGTTATCCATAGCTTCTTTAGCTTCAGCTTCATTTTGGCAACCACTAGGTGGTGGTCTGAAGCTACATCAGCTCCTCTCTTGGTTCTCACATCTTCCATTGTTTTTCTGAACTTTTTTTAATGATGCATATATGATCAATTTGATACTCTGTAGTATGATCCGGTGAGATCCATGTAGCCTTGTGTATGCGTTTGTGAGGGAATATTGTACCACCTATAACCATTTTGTTGAAAGCTCAAAGATTTGTAAATCTTTCACCATTTTCATTTCTTTCTCCCAGTCCCTGTCGTCCCATGATGTCTTCGTAACCGGTGTTGTCTATTCCGACTTTGGCATTTAGGTCCCCCATCAGGATTGTCAGATCCTTTCCTGGACACTTCGCTATAATTGACTGAAGCCTATCATAAAAGTGATCTTTGTCCTCGTCGTTGCCGTCGTTGATGGGTGCATAACACTGGATGATGTTCATTGTAATCCCCTTCTTCATTGTCTTGAAAGATGCTCTGATGATCCTAGGTCCATGTGGTTTCCATCCTACAAGTGCATTGAGCGCTTTCTTAGACAGCATCAGAGCAACTCCTTGGGTGTGTGGGGCATTTTCCATTTCGTGCCCGGAATATAGTAGCACCTCTCCCGTGGTTAATGTTTTCTGTCCAGTTTGAGTCTAATGCGTTTCGCTGATCCTGAGCACAGTTAAATTGTATCTCTTCATTTCTGATAGTGACACTTCATCAGAATATTTGTATTCTGGAGACATGAGCTTTCTAAGAAGGCCTATAACTAAGCCTATATCATGTTCGAGACAAACTTTGGGCTTGATGTCTTTGCTTTTCTCTACTGTATACAAAATATTTACCTTAAACTGGTTTTTTTCCCTACTGGATAGATTCGATTACACACAGTTGAAAAATCTGAATAAGTGTAAGTAGAAAGGCCAGAGGAACGAATTTATCAGTTTGGAAGTTGAAGGGATAATTAATGGCTAATTATAAGGGATGGGGATTGCAGAGCGATTGCAGGCGGTATGTAAATAAGAAATGGAAGCAGTAATAGTAACAATAATAGATATAACAGTAGTAATAAAAGTAACTAATTAAGTAGTGGGAACTAACAGGTGTGGTAGTGAGCCGGTTGGCAGCAGGTGAGGTATTAAACAGTGGAATGGAGCATAGGTAGGTGACCTCAGGCTGTTAAAGCGCATGTGACGATCTAACATAATTTTTCAGTCGTGTACCGTGATGTCTTCAGAAATAACAACTTCAAAGGCATTCTAGGCCAAGAAAGCCATGGGTGAAAAAGAACGCCATTCACCTGCGATGTTTCCCTATGCTGTAAGACCTTTGTGGTTTTTTCCACCCAGGTTGGGAAGATCAGTAAGGCAGAATAAGTCTGTTAAGGTGTTCTTGGGTGCTGAAAGTGTTGTTGGCAGTAATCAGGTCACTACAAAATCTTCTATGAGTTGACTAGAAAGGTCTATCTTCTTAAGACTTTCTTCATGCTATTCGTTCCGTAGGCTGACTGTCCATTTAGTTGCACTTCTATAAGGCCACCGTCTCTGGTGAGGAATAAGGAGGGTGATGACGGCAGTATTTTTTAGTTGGCACCTAGCAACAAAGAGTTTTAGTAGCCGCTCGACTAATGGGCTCAATAAGAGATTACGGATGTCTTTAAGGGCTGCTGTGAAGTGGTTTGCGCTTGTGTCTAATCTTTCTGCACGAAGTAATCATGGGTCACGTCCAACTGAACTACTAGTTGTGATTTTCTTGCAAAGTTTGTTAATTGTACGGTTTCCCGTAGGTGCACAAACAAATAGTGTGTCATTTTTCGGTTGCGTTTGATCCATTCTTTTGGGGTTTCTATGTCAATCTGCAGTTTCTTTAAGTCCGCATCACATCTACTTGGTTTTCAAAATTTTGCGTCATGGGTGTATATGAAAATAAATGAGCCTCTGTCTACGGAGGCATCACTGATAAAGATATAGAATAGCAGAGCATTGAGTATCGCATAAAAGAAAGTTAGTGTCCGCGAGCCTCAGAAAGCCTACTTCATGGTGTAAGATTTGATGTGATAATTTTCAACGTCTTGATACGTTCCGTTCTATTTAACTAGAGAAACCAGATTATTGGGAAATAAATCTTTATTTTCTTATCGTGGGCAGATCATTATTTTGCCTTCTGGTACATTCTCTTGTATTGTATATATATTCACAGCATTTTCTCCGACGTTTAAAGCCATGTTCATATGCTTATATAATCTTGATTTCAACTAACTCCATCCATTTTTTATGAGTTTATAAAAACTTATTTTAAATATTAATTCTGTAAAATATTAATGTAGGTTGTATGCAGATAATGAGAAACCAACGAAATAAAATGAAGTCATTTTATTTTGCACAAATATTTGTTCTTGCTCTCATAACTTTGAATTATGGACACGCCGAACACTCTCTAACCCATTTATGTACATTTTTTCAAAGATTTGGCCGTCAGAATCTGGCATCAGTTAGCTTGGTCGAAAGTTTCACAACAGGATGAGACAACAGTTAAAAGTTAATAAATATAAATTGTCGCATGTTTCTGGTAACGAACGGTCGATGCACCGCATTCGTTGTGTCACAGTAAATCATAACATCTTCCATAGGTGATGGGAGCTGTTTTTTTCGAGATTAGAATTATTAGTTGACAGGGGGTTCTGTAACTCTTGATCATTTTCCTAGCTGTCTCTCAAAGTCTCGAAATTTACTGTTGACTGTTATATTATATTCATTTCTAATCGAGATAATGCGTCCGCCGCCTGATTGTCTTGACCTTTTATGTGTCGCATATCACTAATGAACTGTGATATGTAATCGAGGTGACGAACATTTCGAGGTGAGTATTTACGACTTTCGCTTTCGATGCATTTTTAACGGTTTATGGTCTGTATGAACTATGAATTCTCTGCCTTCAAGCATGTGACGGAAATGCTTTATAGCTAGGTAGATTGCAAAGTGTTCTTGACCGAAGGTAGAATATCTGGTCTCCACTGAAGCGAGTTTCTTTGAGAATAATGCAATCGGTTTTCGAGCGTTTTTAATCTAGTTTTTGAAGATTGCCGCCTACTGCTTTGTTCGAAGTACCTACCATAACAGCAAGTGGTTAATAAGTTTTAAATAAGTTATTGTAGATGTTTGAGTACGTTTATCCTTTAATTTGTTGATAGCTTTGAAAGCCTCAGAAGTTAACTTGAATTCCTTTGGTTTTCCTTTAAGTGAATCCGTCAATGGTTGCATTAGTTGTGCACAACCGGGTATAGTTCTGCGATAAAAGTTTAATAAACCAAGAAAACTTTTAAGTTGTGTTAGAGAGCTTGGTATGGGTTATTGTTTAATAGTATCCACCTCTTGTTTGATTGGTGTAATTCCTTTAGGGCTTATGATATATCTAAGGAATTCTAGTGTTTCCACACCAAAAACACATTTACTTCGATGTTTGTTCATGCCATTTTTGTTAAGTCGTTTCAATACTGCCCATACATGTTGTTCATGGGATTTTAGGCCTGGGCTGGCAATTAAAAAGTCATCAATGTATCCCTGTGCAAATGGCATATCTTGAAGTAGATAATCCATAAACCTTTGAAATATCAGTGCCTCGTCCCGTAGGTCAGATGGCATGAATACAAACTTGAATAGTTTAAAGAGTGTTGTGAAAGTGAGATATCTGGAAGAAGATATGTGGTTGGTTAATACAGTTTGACAGACATATGAGTCAATGGCTAGACCTTATATATATATATTGTATATTATTGGTTTATTGTTGTTGCAATACATGCTTGTGAGTGACTAGTTGGCTTCTTGATAAATCAGTCGGATTATCGTGCTTGAACAATAGATTAAGGCAAGGATGGGTGCTAACTGTAGGACATAGCGCTGCAGATAACAGAATCGATAATATCGGTCATCCCTTCTCAGACACAACGGGTAGCTGCTTACGAAATATCTTCCTCAGGTACTAGAATATTGTGATATGCCCCGACTTAGTCGATTTTAGCAAATATCCTTATATCCTGTAAGTTATTCGGGAAGTCTTGGATGTGTTACATCGAGTACCTGTCTGGTACAATTTAACGATTAAGGGCTCTGTAATCTCCACACAGTCTCCAATTACCTTCATTTTTCTTTGGGAACATGTGCGAAAAAATGCCCGCTGGCTATCAGATGGACGTATTGTTCCCAGAAGTAGCATGTAATCGACTTTAGAATCGGCTTTCGAAACTTTATGCTTATCAGGTACTAGTCTCCCGGGTTTAACGAAAACAGGGTGCATTTTCCGTTTCGTTTATATGACTGACTTTTAACTTTAGAATGGTTGAGGGTTCGGTTTTGTCAGGTTTGTAAATTTCACGGGAATATCTTGTAACTTTGCAGTTGTTACTGGTGGAGTTTGTATTAAATTTGGAGATGTGATATGACTTTTCTTACCTTTTGTATATTTCGAAGTGTCTTTTAATCTCAAACGTCGTTTTTTTAGTGTCAAATAGAAATTCATATCTCTATGAGAAATCCATTCCTAATATTTTCAGGTCTAGATCGGCTACGGTGAAAACCTAGGGAAATTGCCATCTTTAACCCCGAATCTAGCGTCATAGTTTTCTGCTGAAACGTCATGATTTCAGTTCTTTTGGCAGTCTGAAGTGTAACTAAGAAAGTTTTTTGACCCAGCTCGGTTTTATTCTGAGGAATGATACTTAGTGCAGTACCAGTCTCCACCAAACAATTCAAGCTTGAATTTCTGTCTGTAATGTAAAACAAGTGACTGTTTAGGCATTGGTCCTCAGGCGTTGCAGCTTGAGGAGCGCTTATTTGTTTCCCATATTCTTCAGGGTCTGTTTGGGCCAGATGCATGGTCGGCTGCATTTGGTTGATTGAGCACTGAATTTCAAGTGATACCGACAAAATTGTCTAGATTGTCCGGACCTTTATGACCTGATTTATGGCTTATATCTTGGTCGTTGTGGTAATCTGCCACTCTCTCTGATTCATTTGCATTTTGCTGACAGCCTCTGTAAGACTTTTAAAACCCACAATGAGTTGTTCTATGACCGGATCATTTGCTGATTTTTCTCTTTGTGAATAATGTATCATACGTGATGTGGTTGGGGGGACCATTTCCCATTATTCGTTCAGCAATACGTGCTAAATGAGATAAACAGATGTCAAGATTCTGTTGATCCAAACAATGTTGAACGTAGCGTGGGGGAGCTTGTATCCATCCTTGTTGTAAAACTGCTTCATCCACTATGTTGTCACACACTAAAGCTTGAACATCACGCAAAAACTGTGACGGTGACCTATCACCTAATGTTTCTCCCTTGAAAAGCCTTCAAATTCTTTGTCCATCTGATTATAATAGACGATTTATTATCTCTGGTCTTAAGATGGTGTATGGTCGTGGTATTGGTAGACTTAAAATCAAGTCTCGGACTTTCTTGGCTACTGAAGTGAGTAGGACTGAACACAAGTTTCGATATCAAACTCCTTCGGATTTAACATTGTGTCTCATGAAATAATGCTCTAGCTAAGCAAACCACAACTCTGTGTCACTACCATCGAATTTTGGGAGTTGGAGTTCTGTAGTCATGATGGTGTTTATGTCTGCCGATGACACATCATCAAGGCTTTTGGTTGGGATTGAGTCTGACATGTTAAATGAACAATATAATAATGTAATAAAAACGGAAGAATAATGAGTCTGTTAGTGGTATCTAGCAATAAAAATAAAACGCAATGTATAAAAATACATATATATATACGTAATCTTAATTGCTACAAAATAAAAAGGCTGCATACGAAAAGATATAGTGATACGTAGAATAAAAACTAGATGTTATGCTCACCAGTTTAACGCCGTGATACATCCCGTTCTATTTGACTAGAGAAACCAGATTATTAGGAAATAAGTCTTCATTTTTTTATCGTGGGTAGGAATCAGTAAAGCACCACCCTAGTTTGTTAAACACACAACAATTCAGTATAAGATTATAGGAAATATAACCCCTTTGCATAATGAAGAAGTAAATGAATACCTTAGCTTTATTGTTCCGGCGTATGCTTAAGGTTTGAAATCAACTTTCAACTCGTCAACCTACAAATTGATGCCTTATTAACAACCTAGTAATAGCCAGAAGTCCTCTTTACTCCTCAAATCTGATTTTTAGGAAGTCGTTCTTAGTTTTATAAATGCGAAGTCCGTTCAAGTTTGTTGATTAGGCTCCAGATGTTTCACCAACCTTTTTAAAAGATTCTTGTTTTAGCTAGCTGTTTTTTAACAATTTCAAACTTTTAATTAGAAAATTTAATTTAAAATTTTCTTCTCATTCTTTTCTGGCAAAGATTCTTATGGCAAATAAAAGTCTGACAACAGTCATAAGTTCCATCACTAGGTGCTTACATGATGAGACGGGAAAAGACTGAAGTGAAGAAAAAACACGTAAAAGAAGAATATTGAAGAATGATGGCAAGGCATATGTATGAAGATAATATGAATATGTTCATTTGAGTTTAAGATGTGGTGGTAAGTAGGTAAGAGCGTTTGGTTTAAAGGTGTTTATGAGTTCTAAAACGTGGATTCATTAATGTTGAATTTGTGAGGCGTTTGGCTGTAGTATGTAATCAGCTTTGTGCTTAAATGACGTTGGTATCTATGTTTCCGAAAGTGTCATTAACCTGCATGTCTAGATAAGACGTCCTGTATCAGAGAGCTTAAAAGAGCATCAATACCGGTTATCTTGCATTCAGTCAGTCAAAAGTATTCAAAAGCTTAGTTGCTAACCAAACGTTTAGAGACCTGCCACCGATACTACTGTCAAAATAGTTTTGTCGTTTTTATGACGACAAAGTTTGGTACAGAGTACTTATTGGAGGAAACATCGTTCACAGTTATTACTTCCTTAACATACTCCAACAGATCTATGTAAATCAGACTTGTAGAACAAAATCTCAGGTAACAAACAAATTGATGGAAAATACGATAATTAGACAATAAGTTAGATACTTAAATAGTGATATATATCCCGACACCTGTGCACGTATCTAGAACCGAGGATGTTCATACTCAACGAAATATGGGTCTCTCTGGAAGCCACAGAAGATGCGATCAACGTTCAGAGCATGTACTGTTTATAAATGATGGAAAACAAAGAAGCGGAGGTGGCGTTGTAATATGCTTAAGCAGTCTGCTTTTAATCATACCTATCAACAACACTTAGGCGACAACCCTACGGAGTCCTGGTGGTGCTGTTTCAACATTATTAGCATAATACACCTGATTGATGGTGCTAACTGTCCTTTCCACAAGTGATCGGGGATAAAATTAGAGACCGCAAGCGGTTTTCGCAATTACGAACCTGCGAGTTGACAAAGTGCTGGATGCGGAAGATTTTGGTGTCTGATCGGTAGACATGGCTAATAAAAATCCTACCGAGAGGGCACTTGGCTTGATGGTTACTGACTGCCGTCAATAAGGTGGGTCTAATTGAGTGAGTGGAAGGCGACACCAGATAGGAAGTATATGATGTATGCTACAAACTGTACTGCTACACTGGTTGTACTACTGCGTTCTGGGAAAAATGTTCTTTATCAAAATGAATAGAGTGTGTTTAGAGTGTGTGTTTAGTGTGTGGGAGCTGTATGTATTTGGCACATCACATGGTTCGATTTTCGGGACGCTGAGGTCCTATATAATAATCTCCTACTGACTACCCTTCATTACGAGGATGACGTAAGGCTGTGAAGAACTGTCAGAGATGACAGCGATGTAAGAGGCCTTTAATGAACCCGGCTTATAGGGTTGTGAACAGATGACAATTGCCTATACACCAACATGCATAAACAACGTAATTTATTGCTGCACATAAGGTGGTGCTCAGAAGGAGTATTAACTTGGTAGGAAACGAATGATCATTATCTAAAAGAAACGAGATCTAGGTCCATTTAATGCAAACGAATTAGGAAGAGCTATCAAGTGGATGTCACTAAAACACACATTCTGTTACACCGAGTTCTCCAGAAGCTGAGTATGTTGATTACTAGATCCGTTTCTAAAAAAAATCAAAAATTACATCAAACCACGCTTGAAAACTCGCGACGTTGTCGTTGTCACTACTCTGAAAAAGGATGTCAGGGCGACGGAACCCCACAAAATGAGTGATTGAACACCGTAATAAAGTATAAACCGAAAGGCTACAAAAGAGGGTTGTTCTGAGTTAAAAGTTGCTGAGGGGCGAACTAGGTACAACCTACAATATTCTTAGGACGGTCAGATACTTAAACAAGGGCATACTAGCGGCACTGTGTACTCGTATGCTATGAAAAAACCCCTGTCCACTGCTCATCAGAGAGCACAGATACATGTGTGGTTTAATTTCTCACTTCACTTGTAATGAATTGCCTAACAAAGCAACTGTGACTCCATGTTAAAAGGATTGAGGATAACCTGATTATTAAGTATTCTACTACGGCATATAGAAAGCCTCTTGGTGTAAGAGTTGGACTCTTATTACTAGCTGCATTTACTCGAGCATTTCACTCCACAACACTATAGATTCTTTTGTAAGTTGGGCTAGATGGGAATATTTTGTACGCATTCGGTCAGCTACTAATAGAAAATACCCTAAGGTGAACAGTGTGCAAAGTAAAATTGAGTAAAACAATTATGGGCAAAAGCCCAGTAAATTAATCTAGAATCACTCACATTTAAAATTTGAATTTGTGCTGGAGTGCGCTGTGCAAGTCTAACACTATGTCACCTTCCCATCCTTGTCGATTCTTAAATTCTAGTTTCATATCACCATACATATCTTGACATCCTTAAATTTACAGCTTCTCTCCTTGTTCATTCATTAAAACTTCATGATAACTTTATTCATGAATCTGACTCCTTAGGAATGTGAACAGATGGATTCCAACTTATATGTATATACTTATACACAAGTGCAAGAAAAAAGAAAAGATAATGATAAAAAATTATTAAATACAAATACAAATTAATAAACAGAAAAAATTTTAAAAAATGCGGGGGAAAAATATTTTAGAAAATATAAAAATAAAAGGATACCTTTAAGACTGGTAGGACTAGGGAAGTCGTGTAGCAAGACACACACTACTAAAATAAACCAAATAGCTAAAAGAAGAACCAAGACATTCATGAAGCCGGTAGCAAACAGAAGAATTGGTTTGTAATAACGTATTCACATTTATTGGATCCTCATTATTGGATGATTATATTGCGGGTCTTTTAGGTTCTCAAGGTTTCGTCTGCTGCTGTGACCTTGCTTATTTTCGTGAAGTTGCCTTCGTTTCTCGTACTTTTGTATAGTTCTCAGATAATATTCACACAGTGCTACTAAGTGGTAATAATGGCACCTATTTACAAGCAGCGCAATATATATCAGTCAGTTTAGAGTTGTTCGTCACAAATATACTTGAATGCTCAGTGTTATATCTTTATAAAATACAATTATTTAGGTGCACTTAAGGTGTAACTTACTTTAAAAGCTTATTTCGACCACTCTTTGTCGATCGTATATACTTTTTCTAGTTTTTTAGTCTACTTAAGCTGAAGTATAATAGCGTTCAACTGATCATTTTCCCAATAGGAAGCATACTAGTTTCTGACTTATTACCGCCTATAATAGTTGCATTGTGGAGATAATCCTATCTTAACGCAGCACTTTTGGCATTTCCCGATGAGTCTTTGTTGCCTCGCTGTTGTATGTATGTATGAAGGGAAATCTATTATCTTCACCTTGCTTCATCATCTTACAAATCCAAAGCCCGTGTTTCAGAAAAAAACAGTGATTATCGTGTTTCATTTGTTTATAGTATACGTATCCAATTTGCTTTCTATAGATCACTGGCTTATTTTCGGGACCCAATACATCTTTTCACTGTATTTGATGTTACTGTTACTCCGTAGTATTTTTAGCCTATATTGTCGGTACTTCGTGATAGTCTGTTAGATATGTTTACTGTATTTGCTTGGCATATCCAATATTTATGGCTTGTGGAGTTTCCTAGATAACATGCACGATTTCACCAATATATTCATACTTCTAAGCTTGAAGATAACATCGACTGAGTAATTTTCGTTGTGCCATGATTGGTATACGGTTTTTAACAACTTATGCCATACAAGTCGGTTAGACACAGCCGTGTTGTATTATTGGCTGCAATACTGATGTGACAGTTCAAAGGGAAGAGAAAAATTAAAAGTACACTACATCAGCACGACGAGATGAAATGTACGTGGTGAGTAGTAAAGAGGAGGAAATACTTACAGTGACGATGGTGATGAAAATTAAAGACTAAGAATGTATTTTTGAACCTGATGAGATATATAAAGCAGTAACATAATTCTAGATCTTGAAAAACATATGTAGTGAATTCTATAATGTTGTGACTGATTATAAACTATGTAATGAACATCTCCAGTCATTGATAAGTGATTATTAACTAGGCCCCAACCAGATAGTTTATATCTGCCAACATGGTTGCGATCACTAGTCAATGAATACAGATTGATGCCGTGATCCCGGTTTTGCTTTCACTAGCTTTCCTCCAAGTTTTTGCTGTGGACATTAATGTATCGAGCTTTCGGACTCTAAGATGACGAGTTTGTGTCTAATATTGTCTGGTTTTGTCTCCAAAACGCATTTCTTGGATAGTATGCCATCCAAATTTCTGTCTTTAAAACCGATGTTATTTATTGAATTGTAAGGAGCTACTAGCCCACACAACCAAAGTGTTTGTGATTTGGAGCAGTTCAATAACTGAATGAGGTTCATATTTGTTAAAATAAATGGCGAGTGTCAACTGACACAAAACCTACCTTAAGTAGGGTTTTATACCAACTTTTAGCTGTTTTAAATTATCTATGGCGTAATCATCATCGGTATTCATTTGTTGTAAATCCATTTTTAGATGACGTCATTATACGCTAAAAAGATGACACTACTTGCTGGACGAATATTCAAAGATGTTGGTAGACAAGTCGACAGTAAATCAATGAAAGTCGTTAGAATAATGAGTGAATTACCTCGTCCATTGATATTAAAAGATTATTATCCTGCTTTAGAAGAATATAGTAATATTATGCAAAAACTACGTTATCTAGGCTTATACCGAGATGAACACGCAGATTTTCGGGAAGAAATGGAACGTCTACGTGTATTACGTGGTAAAGGAAAGCGGAAAAGGGGAGAAAGTAAAAAATAACTACAGTGAAATCGTTTACTCATTGTGATTTTTAAAAAACATTGTGCATATACTTACTAGCAGTTTGTAAATAGTTTAGTGCCTTTAAAATAAGACAGTTGTGTATTGCAAATCAATAAATTTATATGACGAACGAAATCGTTTTACATTTGATTACCAGTCATTTCAGCATGATAATTACTCACATAGTGATATTGATTGAGAGGCTCATGTTACTATCCAGTATCCCGCATTGCGTAGTAGTTATTATATTATTCCCTTACATGTAAAACCCATATTACCACAGATGGAAATATGTGTAGCAAAGTGACGTGTGCACTTTTATTGTAGATGTTCTTCTACCGCTTCAGTTGCGAAGGCAGTATTTCTGTAGATGTTAATTGTCTGAGACGAGTACATTACTACCATAATCCTATAGAATTAGCAGTTTGATTTCATTATCTGGTCTTAAGTTCTTTGCTTTCAATGTCACCACTTCAATGGATTAGACATTTTAGTCAGTATAGCTCAGTTCATTCATCAGATTATACAAGACCAACATCCATTATAAGATAGCAGCTACACATGTGTCGCTCGGTTGATTATCTTATTTTAATGGAGGTATATTCAGATGGTATTTGCATAGAAAGATCATACTTTTATGGAAGTCAATTTAGACGCATGTGTAGATTAATAAAATTCCTTTATTCAGTATAGACATGTTTAGTGAGTAGCCATCTGCACCAGTTATTTGGGCTTTGCCTATTTTAATAAATAAAGAGAAGTTTTGTATTCAGCCTCGTAATGTGTCTAACCATCCGGCTTAGGACATATCTTGCCTCAAGACCAAGTGGATCTCGTACTTCAATTAAGCTAGATTGTAAACAAAAAGTGCGAATTCGAGCTGTCTTTTGTGAATAGTTAGATTTACAATCTGGACAAATTCACTAGCGTTGTGGCCCTAACTAGATCAGTCGAGTATTACCATGTATGCTTACAAATTGTTTACATATTCGTTCGCGTTTATCACTAAGGCTTTGTACTCACTCTTCTTTCTCTAGTTGACTTCGAAGGCATTATGAGGTATACGTTGTGACTGAGCCAGATAGGAAAAAATAACACTTCGTTTTCGGACATTTTTGTCTCGGTTGCAAAAAGCGTTGACTGGAAAACATTCAGAATTGTCTAAATAAAAAGTCTTGCGTCACCACGTTAGAGCGTTTGATTAAATGGAAAATATTTATAATGGATTGTTTTTTTTTCTGACTAACCAGTTATGAATACTGATGTTAAGTGGGCTTTCTTTGTATTTAATCGAATTTGATTTTACTGGCTGCTTGATCACTTTGGTCCAAACGGATCAAATTCGTGTTTTGGTTTCATTTGATATATCGCGAATAAACCTTCCAGTTCCATGGTCTAAATATTAGACGGTCGATGTGCAGCCTGAAGGTCTCGGAATCTGTTCTTGATGAAGTTGTGAATGCCAACTGCTACCGAAGTGTTTCACCCTAAAACTAGAGAGATAAACGGTTATTTTTGGTCTTCTTGTGCCTTCAGGATGGATGAATTCAATTTGTGAAGGTGGATACAGATGGTATATCATGTCGTAGATTACGTTGTCTTTTGCAGGTCTTATTATTATCATGTGTTTTGTTCATTTTCGTTTACAACATCTTCATTTTACTCGGTAGAGAATTCTATTAATTTCTATATCGAATTTCTGTCTATATTTTCGTGATTATATCGTTCTGTTTAGCTGTGATATGTAATGTCTGTATCTTTCCACTTGATCTCAAAAGTAGCAATCTGTCAGCCCCAGTTACTTTATGTATATCCTCGGAGGATTACCTCGATATAGCCTTAATTCACAAATATGATTAAAAGTTAATTGTAGTTGGTTAGTTGAGTCCATAATATGCGTTTCTTCGATCGGAGCTTTTGACATCATTAACAGAAGAATATAAACATAAGAATCGTATATACACACTTGTTCCTTGTGTGTGACTGTAGAGATTCAATAACTCAGTAGGTAACATATTAACGTTTCATACATACGATTTGAGTTTGAGTACCTGTATAATTATCAACACGTAACAGGCACATTCAACTAATGAGGCGTAAGTAAGACAAAATGCCAGCCACAATTCAACTTAAACAGTGAATCTACTCAAGCTTTAAGTTTGTTTACATATAAGTCCTAATAGAATGTGGTGCTAGACACCAACGTAGACATAAATCTGTAGTAGTTTTGCCGTTACTCACTTTGGGAAATTTCAACTTAGATGATATCACTCTTCCTAGTTATTAAAATTCACATCTCTACTCATGAAGGCGGATAATACTATGTAATTTTCACTGGTTACTGTAACTGTTAAAAAGTAGAATTTTAAATCATTTTCCGAATTTAGTAACAGTTGGTTCTTGAAATGAGATCTCAAATGTAGATTACAATGTGATACAAAATTGATCCACCGGTTGAGCGTACTAGACATCCACTGAGGATTGAGAAGGGCGCGAATAAATTAAGCTGTTTTTGTATTTTAGGCTTCATAATACACATCCTATATAGGAACTATATTTAAGCGCCACCTGATATTTGATCACAATACTTAAATACAAACTGTAATATACCTAACGACCTCATGTAAATTATCAGCTTATTAATATTTAATGAATACCTTGTATGACTGTATTCCAGTAAGTGGAATACGGTAAAATGCTAATGAGTATTTAGTTTAGGGATGGCTTAAACATGCAGTTACAAATGATCAATATATTGTTTAGTCCAACCAAATGGTGAATCTATACTCAATCATTACAGGAAATTCTTCGTTTATTGTGATTGATTATGATTTAGGTAACGTAAAATAGTTAACATGATCTAATTCTTGTAAATTGTATATACCATGATCACGACTACACAAAAACTGGATTCGCTACACTTCTCTTCTTAGACTAAGTTATTTCAAACTGAGTGAAGAGCAGTTAATCATATGTTTTAAACATTTGAACGGCTGTTGTTACTATCGTAAACCAAGGAGCATTTAACAGCTGCTTTGATAAACCGCATAACTTCTCATTCAAAGTGCTCACCGAATACCCTATTAATGGTTTACAGAACCTGAGATATTTAGATTTCAGTGGTAAACGCTTACCGATCAGCAACAGTCAGATCGATTGAAATGTAGGTATTTGATTCTCACTTCAATAAAATTTTTTGTATGATCCTACGATCAACCAATGATAATTGTAGTAACCGTCTGTGGTGAATCCCGATAATATATTACGACCATTATATGACCCATATATTTCTTTCTTACATTTATATGACTATTGGATGTTGATTCACATGTACATTTGTATACTTCTATACGTTTACGTAGCTCCCTTTGTTATACTGACCTTCAGATTTAGCACATAGTATTGACATACCCTCTCTACATTTCATTGAAGGGTTCAAAATCTTAGCATATATTCTCACATATGTTCAGATATTACTTTAGATTGTCTATGGACCTGCATGTGATTCCACTTTTGGTTAATGCAATAAAATTCTACTACTATTACAACTTCTAAGTTTTCATTAAGTTACTTCATGACTGCTGTTTAGAATACTAAGTACAGGAATCTTCAGTGCTGAGTAACAAGTATTACTAGTAGTAAGAGCATTACAGTATCTCACTTCCAGTTTATCTAAATCCTAACAGTCAAGACTTCTCACTAGAATTTCAAGAACATCTGAAAATCAGTCATTGGGAAACTAATTTCTCCACCTGAGTTGATATAGTTATTTTATGATTAATTGTATTTATTCAACACAGATTAATCACAGCTGTATATCATTTAGAACTTGAAAAAAACAGTTCACAGCTATTTTGTTTTAGTGTGAAACTACTCAATGGAAAGGGATAACAATAAGGCTTTCAGAGGTCGAATCCAGGAATATATAACAAATTGTAAACATTCATTATAAAGTCACTTCATCTGAATCAGTCTTTGAATAACTCTAAAATTTCTTTTGGTGAATTAATATAATTACTAATTCATTAAGTAAATTATATTCAGACAAGCTATTTATTAGGTAATATTCGAAACCTAAAACTGAACCATCCAAGAGTACTGATTATCTCTGTAACAAAGAAAGAACTCTAACTAAATGTCGACTTCGAAAATAGTACACCGGTTGAAAATCTAAAGAAAGTAGTTTCTAACTCCATTACAACTACCTGAAGATTATGTTTTTGTAGCTGGCAGCTATTTACAAACAACTTGAAGGACAAACTATTACATTTGACCTCTTCAGTGTGTATGTATAAATTCACTTGTTTCTATGGGGCAAAGTATATCAGTCGTTCAATACATATTTTTATCCAAAAATGTTCAAGATCACTTTCCTATCAGGATGAGAAAAAGCAATAGTGCTTGGATTAGAAGCACAATTATACAGTATCTAGTAAAAATAAACCACCAGATTAATAAAGATGCTTCATAGAGTGAATTGAGAATATTTTTGTCTCTTGTACATTTTTGAGTCCATCTCCACATAAATAGAGCAACTGGAACTATATAGGCAAATGGAAATTGTTTATTCATTCATTTTAACATGGACCTAGTTCCTAAGTTTTCAATTTATATTAGCATATAATTGATATTCTTATACTCTTGACAATTTTCGTTGATCATTCTCTCCATCTCCTCCCACCCCCCTACCTTACTCCTCCAACATTATTTACCATAATTGACTTAATCTTGTTTCTATATCCTTTTGATCTTAGTGACTTTTATAATTCTTGGTATCACATTGATTACAATTCATCTTATGAATATTGTCTTATCAATTAATCCAACTTAATTGTATCTAGTTTCTATGATATTCATTCTGCAACTTTAAATACTACTTTATTGACTACTAATAGTAATTGATATACAGTTTCTTTTTGTTACAGTGTTTAATCAGTTTTTACTGTCTTATTGAGATGATCTTTAGATATTCATGATTGTACAACTTTGAAAATAAGATCATCGAAAACTGATCTATTCCATGAGCCTATATATATGTATAATATCAAGTGAACATTCAACAACCTCAACAACACCCAATTACAATCAATGCCCATTTCATTAGTGTTTAACTTCTTGAGGTAATTCTTAGGGTTCTAATGTAAAATACGTGACCATTGGAGTCCAACCATGTCAGGTTGCATAAATAGATAGCTAACTGACTGTAATTAGAAATATCAACTGTTGGGAATTGGTTAAGTATTTCAATGGTTTATCATTTGCTCTGAAGTTTAAAGGTCATGAGTTCTATCTCTGATGTAGTCGTGGATACGCACTACTGGCTAGTCATATACTAGGACGAAACAACGGTCAAGTGCTAGTTACTGGTTGTCTAACTTAAACCAATTCATGAAATCAAACGAATATATACTATCATCATTTTAGATAAATGATTATCTTACTCTTAAATTTTTGTAAGTAGTTAATAACTATTTAATCTCATTTTATTGTTCTATATACAAAAAGTATTTAAAGTAGTCATATACTACTGTTAATTATAATCTATCTAAATTATCCTCATAAAAATGGCGCCATCTAATCTATTACCAATGAATTATTAAAACAAAAAAAAAAAGAAGATTAACGAAAAGATAAACGATTATAAGATTAATCTCATTATATATTTGTATAATTAAAAGCTTTTTTATTATTATGCATTAATCATGTACGACAATATTTAGTTACTATCATACACTACTACTTATTGACTAAATATTCATTTACTTTGAAGTTAGACAGTTGAAGGTAGTCAGTACAAAATCCTACTTTCATACTAATCTATAAGTACGAGTAAGATAGATGTGTAAATGTTGAGAAGTGATATTTAGTCTAGAGTTCGAACTTATGTCATTCAACTGTACAATAGTTGAAATGATAATTGAATAACTTTAGCGCTATATGTTCTTTGGTCTTCCTCTTTTTCTTCGGGCTTCAGGATTCCAAGTTAGTGCTTATCTTGCGACTCAGTTTGATGATTTCTTTAATGTGTCTGCTAACCACCTCTACCATCTTTTTTCAGTTTCTTCCTCAGCTGAAAGTTGGTTTGCTGTCTGCAACAGTATATTGTTACTGATGGTATCTGGCCAAATGATCCGAAGTATAATGCAGAAACAGTTGTTTATAAATATTTGTATCGTTTGAATGATGTTCCTCGTTGTTCTGTACACAAGTTTCAGCTCCATTCAATAGAACTGTCTCCAAATTTGTGTTGAAAATTATGTTTTTCATGTTGGTTGACAGGTGGTTTGAATCCCAGATGTGTTTCGATTGTATAAATGCTGCCTTTATCTTCTCAACCTGCACTTTAACATCTGCAAAAGATCCTCCATGTTCATCGATGCTGCTGCTCAGGTGTGTAAAAGTTTCCACATCTTCTTGAGTCTTTCCGTCAAATGTAATTGGGTTGGTGCTCACTGTTTTATTTCTAAGGATCTTACTTTTCCGTTTGTATATGCTGAAGCCTCCTGTTGGCTGTCAAGACTGCTGCTCTACTGTTCGTCTTCACCTGTATTTATCGCTGCGTGTGTGCGTGTGGGATAGAAAAGCTAAGTTATCGTCAAAATCTACTCGTCTAGTTGCATCCAGATTGTCCACTGTATTCCGTGTTTGCCTTGAAATGTTGCAGTTTTCATGATTCAGTCAACCATCAGAAGGAAGAGAAAGGACAATAGTATGCTGCCCTAAATTGACCTAGAATACTGAATTCAGCACACATATACACACATAAACTGAACATTGCAATGATTAATGACAACCTCAATCATTCAGATTTATTATTACAAGTAAACGAAAGAATTTGTGTACGATACGATTATGGTTAAAATATAAGTAGTAAGTACTAAACTATGACAAGTATTTCATCTTATTTATGTCTCATCAACTCAATGTACTTTCATCTTAATGTTAACACTAGAACTCGAACTCAATCCTGTTCATATCATCAATATAAACTGGAAGATATATAATAATTTCAAATGATTTAAGTAATCATCATATATTTAATCTTATTTACATATCAATAGGGAGTTTAAGGTGCCTACTGCTGTGGAGTTTTACACGAACAAAACACCTGTCTAACAGCGTTCCCTAATTTTCAATGGTCACGAGTGAGACAGTTATCACCAATTACAATGAATGATCGTCGCATAATATCACAAATTGATGGAAGTTAGAATTTTGCCACTGGATGCCGGTTCAACAGTGCATATGGTTAGTTGTTCGTTAACTTGAATCACCTGAAACGAAATCTGGGGAGCTCCACACTACATCTGAATGGCTATCCACTACTCCCTAATTTCTAATGGTATCTTACCAACATGAATCTGTGACGTATTGAATCAAATAAAAACTCTGTAATAGTTAACCTACATCTGTTTCTATGTTTGCATGATTAATACTGTTTATCATTCTACTGTAAAATTGATTGGTTTGAAGTGAAATTATGAAAGTTAAAAAAAAACAAGAGAAAAATGAATAATTGACTATTAGCTACCTACGTTTGAAGTTGATTGTTTCCATGTCAAACAAAAAAAAAAAAACTTCACAGAGATTTTTTAATCATATTTTGAACTTAGATACAAAATGTACTTTTATTGTTCTATTATCATTATTCTAAGAAAATAGACAATAAATAGAAGGAAAAAAGAAACAATTTACATCATCATTTAGCATAAAGAAAATGGTGAACATCAAAGAAAATACAACTTTATGAAGTACTTTCCAGGTGAATAGGTTATGCATGTTTGTATGTATGTGTAAGTGTGTATGTGTTTACTATTAGAATGTAAGTTTAGAAGTGATATGATGTAATGTTTCATGTTAGTTGACACTCATCAGTCAGAGAGGTTTTACTTGTAATTTTGATGAAAATAAGATTGTTTGTGTAAATCATAATCTTATCATACAGTTATCAAGTTTATAATCTTCTGTAAGATTAAGATCTTCCACAGTAATGATCAATGTCAACGCATATCTTGTATTCTTCTTAGTATTAATTGAATTTTATTAATCTATCAATTTAGGAAATGATTACATGTTGAAATAACTTATCAATACTTTTAAGTTCGAATCCTAATCTAAGTAGAGATTGTTTTAAGATTGTCTATGTAGAGTTTACTAATACATAAATGATAATAAACACAAAAACCAATGTGAATTACACTTCCCTTCTGTTTATCTTTGTACAGTTGAAAAAAATATATGGGACTCCAAACATCTGTCTACCAATCTCAAAGTTAGACTCTTCAATTCGAACGTCAAGACAGTTCTGCTGTATGGAGCTGAAACGTGGAGAACTACTGCAAACATTCTCAGGAGGGTACAGGTATTTATCAACAACTGCCTACGTAGAATATTGAATGTCTGTTGGCCGGAAACCATCAGGAACAGCCTACTATGGAAGAGAACAAACTAACTTCCAGCTGAAGAGAAATTCAGGAAACGACGTTGGAAATGGATAGGACATACATTGCGCAAATCATCAGACTATATCACGAGACAAGTATTAACTTGGAATCCTGTTGGAAAACGGAAAAGAGGAAGGTCAAAGAACACACTGTGTCGAGAGCTGGAAGCAGACATCAGAAGGATGAACAGTAACTGGAGACAGCTGGAAAGGATTGCTGAGGATAGAGTTGACTGGAGAATACTGGTGAGCGGCCTATGCTTCTCCGAGATGGGTAACAGGCGTAAGTAAGTAAGTAAGTAAGTAAGTAATAATCATGTATTTTCAATAGAATGCCTAGAATAACGAGTTATTAAGATAAATAACATTCACATTAACTAGAAGTATATAACTATACTACTCATTACTCATAATGAACATATGTATCTTTTTCATTAGATTACTTACTTACGCCTGTTACCCCTCTTAGAGGAGCATAGGCCGCTCACCAGTATTCTCCATTCAACTCTGTCCTCAGCAATCCTTTCCAGCTGTCTCCAGTTACTGTTCATCCTTTTTATGTCTGCTTCCAGCTGTCGACACAGTGTGTTCTTTGACCTTCCTCTTTTCCGTTTTCCAACAGGATTCCAAGTTAGTGCTTGTCTCGTGATACAGTCTGATGATTTGCGCAAAGTATGTCCTATCCATTTCCAACGTCGTTTCCTGATTTCCTCTTCAGCTTCCTCCTTTACCCGGGCTTGGGACCGGCAACAACCCTAGAAAAGCTGCGGGCGGAGTTTTTCATTAGATTACCCAATAGAAATTTATCTATTTTGAAATCAATCTACTTTATACAGTAGTTACTAATGAGTACAATTAAAATTTATCACTATCTATCTATTGAAAAAATAAATAAATAAAGTCAAGTTAAAAATCACGTTGTAATGCATAATTCCTATGTGGTCATTTCATATGAAAATAATGTTTACTTAATAAGAAACTGATTATTATCAGTAGATACTACTTAATTATGTCAACTAAGTAGATTTTTCATTGTATATTTACTTAACTAAAAATATCTTATCAATATAAACTACTAATATCCATTAAATAGAAGAGAATAGTATTTGTCATTAAAGTAATATGACTTTTTAATTAGAAATATGAATTATGAAAAGTTTCATTTTAATCAGAAATAAACTTTATGTTTATAAAACGCCAGTTAATTTGGTTTGTATTCAGGAGATGTGAGTAGACTAATTGTTAAATGATTACTATCCACACATGTTAAATGTGGTTTCAATTAAAGGATGCAAAGAACTGATAAATGGAAATCTAGTACGATCTATCTACTTATCTATCTATCCATCTATCAATTTATACATGATCTAACAATCTACCCTTGAACTAATTATCCATAGCAACTTGGACTTTTGGGCGTATATGCCAGTCTCTACGTTGTTGTTGATGATGATGATTGAACTATACATGATCTATCTATCCATCTAACTATCCTTGATACATCTATCTATCCATGTTTAATTATTTATCCATGATCTATCTATCTATCTATCTATCTATCTATCTATCCATCTATCTATCTATCTATCTATCTATCTATCTATCTATCTATCTATCTATCTATCTATCTATCTATCTATCTATCATATCTATCTATCTATCTATCTATCTATCTATCTATCTATCTATCTATCCCTGATCTATCTATCTATCATATCTATCTATATCTATCTATCTATCTATCTATCTATCTATCTATCTTCTATCTATCTATCATCTATCTATCTATCTATCTATCTATCTATCTATCTATCTATCTATCTATCTATCTATCTATCTATCTATCTATCTATCTATCTATCTATCTATCTATCTACATCTATCTATCTATCTATCTATCTATCTATCTATCTATCTATCTCTATCTATCTATCTATCTATCTATCTATCTATCTATCTATCTATCCCTGATCTATCTATCTATCTATCTATCTATCTATCTATCTCTATCTATCCCTGATCTATCTATCTATCTATCTATCTATCTATCTATCTATCTATCTATCTATCTATCTATCTATCTATTCTATCTATCTATCTATCTATCTATCTATCTATCTATCTATCTATCTATCTATCTATCTATCTATCTATCTATCTATCTATCTATCTATCTATCTATCTATCTATCTATCTATCTATCTATCTATCTATCTATCCCTGATCTATCTATCTATCTATCTATCTATCTATCTATCTATCTATCTATCTATCTATCTATCTATCTATCTATCTATCCATCTATCTATCTATCTATCTATCTATCTATCTATCTCTATCTATCTATCTATCTATCTATCTATCTATCTATCTATCTATCTATCCCTGATCTATCTATCTATCTATCTACTATCTATCTATCTATCTATCTATCTATCCCTGATCTATCTATCTATCTATCTATATCTATCTACTATCTATCTATCTATCTATCTATCTATCTATCTATCTATCTATCCCTGATCTATCTATCTATCTATCTATCTATCTATCTATCTATCTATCTATCTATCTATCTATCTATCTATCTATCTATCTATCTATCTATCTATCTATCTATCTATCTATCTATCTATCTATCTATCTATCTATCTATCTATCTATCTATCCCTGATCTATCTATCTATCTATCTATCTATCTATCTATCTATCTATCTATCTATCTATCTATCCATCCTATCTCTATCTATCTATCTATCTATCTATCTATCTATCTATCTATCTATCTATCTATCTATCTATCTATCTATCTATCTATCTATCTATCTATCTATCTATCTATCTATCTATCTATCTATCTATCTATCTATCTACTATCTATCTATCTATCTATCTATCTATCTATCTATCTATCTATCTATCTATCTATCTATCTATCTATCTATCCCTGATCTATCTATCTATCTATCTATCTATCTATCTATCTATCTATCTATCTATCTATCTATCTATCTATCTATCTATCTGTCTTTCTGTTTACGGGTGATCTCTTCATTTATCTATATATTTATCCGTGTTTAATGTTATACGACAATTTTGAACTATGATAATTGTTTTCGAATATTGTAACTTTTAACTTGTATTCTTTGCCTGAAACTTTTGCTACTCTATGAATACTATTATTAATGTTCTAGTCTACATTCATTCAACTATTATGAATGATTTCTTTATTAAAACAATAATATAGAATAATAGAAATACTGATCTATTGAATAATTCTATTGATAAGTAAAATAGACATAATCAAAGGATATTCATTGAAATTTATGCATTAACTTTTACAATTATTTATTTGTTAACATTTTTAACTTATTCTATGACACATTTGGCGCCAAATAAGGTTGATAACATTAAATGGTATGTTGTATTTCAAAATAATAAAAAAAAGATCGTAGTTAAACAAAAATTGAAACAATGAATATTTTCAATGTTCAGTTTGTTTAATTAATCAATTTTGAATCTCTTTAAAGAAACAGTCAAAACTTAAAACTTATTCAAAGATAAATTTAGTTTAAAGTAAGTAGAAATTTATAACTTTTGTAATCATCTTATGAAGTTTGATTAAGTGTAAAGAGAAAAGTGATTTAAGACTGAAGTGTTTGTTTGATAGAGAGAAATGTGATAATGGGAAGAATCGGCATTAAAACTGTTATTTGTATTATTGTTTGTATTCGTCAATATTATCGACACCGGTCAGGATACAACTAGGAATCCGAGAGCACTATACAATTGTTTTTTTCTCTCATAACATGACACTCCTCAATGACAGTATGTACCAATGACATAGACTTATTGAACCCTGGAATCTTTAGGTTGTTCTGTAGATTGCTTCAACATCAACACTTCTAGACCTGCTGTTATTCGCTAAGAGACATTTCCATTTCAATCAACTCCCAATGTAGCCTGATAATCAGTCGGTGGCATTGGAGATTGATGTGTTATTTTCGACTCTTCGGGACTCCATAAGGCTACTAATTATAGCAAGATATTTGTATTGTCATTTCCAATAAAAACGATTCTGATGGTAACATAAACAGGGGTGGGATAGAAATTGATCTCTTCGTACGGTGTATGTTTGGTAGAAACGATTATTAATTGGAAATACTATTTGTTTATGTCGTCTATGGTCCACCAAGGCTTTTGGTATCAGTAGAGTTGTGTCACAGGATTGAGCCACACTGTTTAGGTTGTAGACAGCTTGAGTAGAGTATAGCTCTCTTGAAAATCCCTTTGAAATAACCATCTTATAACTGTTAATAAAGTGATTGATTCTCTCGACATTCTTATGCGTATCACGCATAACTTAAAATAGTAAAACCGCAAATGGCTATTTAGATCGAAAACAATGCATAGATAACTGTAGTAATATTAGTGTTAACACGCGTCTTAAATCTGTGACCTAAAAGGATAAGAATAGTTTATCAGAACGGAAGCAAATGGGTTTGAATTTGTCTGTGTCTGTTGCATTCGCTATGTATAATGATCTTACTTTGAAGCATCACTGAGACCATTTCTAAGCCTATAGTCTCAAATCATTGGTTTCTACAATCGTACAGATCCTAAATAGCTAATCTACACCTACTATCATGGCTAGGACCAATAGTCAGTAACTTTATAGACTGATGACATACTTCATTTGGCTAAGCCTGTTTCTTCCACCCTACTCCAAAATCAGTCAACTTTTCCCTTCGAGATGGGTGGTGACCAGGTATACGCTACACATGCCCCAACCACCTCAGTCAATAAAGATTTATAAGGTTTTCAAGTAATTTTCCATCTTTCTATAATACCTAGCTCCTAACCTCATTGTTGCTTACCCAGTGATTTCAGCAAAACTCTAGCAATATTTCAAAGACACCAGTTATCAAATGAAAATAACCCATGAATGTCACGTTTTAAATCCATACAGTAACAAAACATAATCTACTGCACAATATGCATGTCCTTCAAGTATGAGATGGATAAATGTGAATGAATTAATCATAAGTTTCTAAAAACAAACTATGTATTCTTCAATATTAGAACATTTTACTTCTTGAAGTGAACGATAATAAATCATTGTTCTTATCTAATCATTAAGTTGTAGTTGGTTAACTCTTCTGTGTCACAAGACAAGCATTAACTTGGAATCCTGAAGGCCAAAAGAAAAGAGGAAGACCCAAGAATACATTCCATCGGGAATAGGAGACAGACGTGAAGAGAATGTAAAACACTTGGGAAGAAATAGGTAGGTAAGCTAGAACAGAGTTGATTGGAGAAAGCTGATCGGCGGTCTATGCCCCACATGGAGTAGCAGGCATTGATTTATTTGATTGGTTAACACTTGCAATATAAAGCAGATTTAAACATGAACCTCCTGATCTATATGATTGTATTTTATAGGCATTCTATGTTTGCATGATGAATCTATGATTAAATGCTTTCAATCAATGTGTTATAGATCGGAAGATTTCATTGGTTCACATTGTCTTTTACTAAAGGTCAGTAAATACGGTAAGCCTATTGATGAAGTAGTGAATCTTCACCGGCTGAGGTGGTTAGGACATGTGTTGCGTATGCCTGACCACCGTCTACCGAAACGAGCAATGTTGTCTGGTGTGGAAGTAGGCTGGAAGAAAGCTAGGGGTAGCCAAACGAAAACATGGCACCAATCCATGAAGTCATTGACAATTGGGATGAGCCATGTTAATAGATGTAGACTACATGGTTGGAGCCCACACGATGATCGTAACAAATGGTTAGAGACTATAGGTGATATGGCTCAAAATCGATTGCAATGTCACAGGTGCATCCACTCCATGTCTTCCTCCAAATTCTAATTTTTGAGCTTATTATAATTTTCTCTTTACTGAATCACTTTTATCTCAAATCTCATTTCTGATCTCTATACCTTTTCATTAGTACTTACTCTGTTACTACCTTCCCCTACTCTGGGATTTGGTCCGACAATTTAATCTTTGTCTGCTAATTGAGACATGGCAACTTGAACTGATGTACGCATGTACAAAGTTCTACGTTGTAACTGACTGACGGACTGACGGACTGATTATTTTTTACTCAGTAATATCAGATGTTAACAATGTAGGCAGTAGTATATATCATCATGAAGGTTGATCTGATATCTGTTTTTGTTTCCAATAATTCTGTACTTTTGTATTAAATACTGCTTAGATTGGTTGGGAGTCAGACATTCAGCACCAGGACTGTCGTGTCAATACACATAGATGGTAATTGCGACCAATGTACTCACTTGAACGCTTTTTAGAGTAATTAGCATTGGTTATATGGTAGCTATAATACCTGAACTATCCTAATTTAGATTCTCCAGAGAAATTGATGGTACGCATTATCGATGAGTCCAATTCTGCGGTGAAACAGCTGTTTAGTTCTCCTTAATTATCAGTGGTTGCCAACCAACATCAATCTGTGATGAATACAAATAATTAAGCTCAACACGTATCTCTAAAAATATCTTAAAAGTTTAAACGTAGTCAGATATTCTGAGATGTATTGCGTAAACGTACATAATATGCATAATACCACATCAATTCCACTTTTTATTTGTATTCTCTAATTACTATTGAAAACCAAGATAGATGGCTATCTCATCTCAGTATTACAATCCCTTGCGGGTGAATGCACCCCGCAATACCACATAGATCAAACACATGATCTTCAGGTTATATCAAACAGTTAATCAATGCTCGTTACTTCACGAGGAGAATAAATTGCCAACCAGTATTCTCTAACCAAATTTGTACCTAAATTCTCCTTTTCACTTCTTCTCAAATACTGTTCATCCTTCCAGTGTCTACCTTCGAATCCCGAAGCACTATATGTGTTGGTCTACCACTTTTCCTTCGGCCTTCAGAATTCAAAGTTAGTGTTTATCTCATTGATGCAGTTTCTTGATTTCGACAATATGTGACCTATCCTCAACCAGTGTCTTTTCATAACTTCTCATTCAGCTGAAAGTTTATTCGTTTTCTGTTACAGAAGTTGTTACTGATGGTATCTGACCGACGGATCCCAAGTATCATGCACAAACAGTTGTTTATAAATGTTTGTATCTTTTGGATGATGCTTTTCTGTAGTTCTACATGTAAGTTTCAGCTCTATACAATAGAGCTGTCATGAGGTTTGTATTGCAGATTATGATTTTGATATTGCCTGATAGTCGGTTTGAGTTTCAGATGTTTTTCAACCGTAGAAATGCTCCCGTCGCTTCGCCAATCTGTGTCGTCACCTTTTCCTTTTTTATCGATGATCCTACCAAGATGCATAAAAGTTTTCACATCTTCCAAAGTTTCTTCTGTAAAGTGTAATTAGGTTGATACTCATTGTTTTGTATCTGAGAATCATGCTTCTTCATTTGTATGTGTGTGTTTAGGTTTACTGCTGTCCGTCTTTACCTGTATTTGTTACTGTATGTGTGTGGAATAGAACAGCTAGGTCATCTGCGAAGTCCGAATCGTTTAGTTGCATTCAGATTTTCCACTGTATTACGTGTTTGCCTTGAGATGCTGCAGTTTTCATAATCTAGTTAACTACAAACAGAAAGCGAAAGAGCGAATCTGTACTGCACCATCTAACCCCGGTCTTCAAATAATATAACGAACACTTAACAGTACAACAATACTGTGTCAGCATTCGAATGTTGAAAATACTACTTCAATCAATAATCAGTCAATCATACTGTTCGACAATCAATTCATGAGATTGCCAAGAACTGTCTCACTCTAAAGATGTTTGGATTCAAACACAATTTCTCATTACCACTTCAAAATATAAAATTGAGATGGTTCGGGAAGATTGGTATAATGTTCAGTTGATTGAATTTGTAAGAGATTGATGTTGATAGGGTAAAATTGGATACGAGGGAGTACGAAACGGCTGTTTCGTCCCGTTATGAGACTCTTCAGCAAAGTGTACTATAGATTCTTTTCAATGGGCTTCAGGTTAGTGAACACCTATCCCTCTGCACCATTGCATCGACATCCATTAGTAGAATTACTACTTTCATCGATATGTGATAACGAGACAATCATCCATGGTCATTAGTGATCACTATCTTACTCTTTACAAAGCTGAACTCCACCAGTCAAAACTTTTCACTGAAGCTTCAGAAACATCCTGAAGCTAGCCATTAGTGAGCTCCACAAACTATCACAATTCACTAACAATAATCAGCTCATTAGTAAATAACTTTAGAATGATCCTGAAATCCTAGTGAGAAGTCGTGACTAGTGAAATTCATCCTTGTCAGGAGTGAGACAGTTATCACCAATGACAATAGAATGATCGTCATGTTTTATATCACAAATTGATGGAAGTTAGAATTCTATTATTAGGTGCCGGCCCATTAGTGTATTGATGAATAAACGTTCGTCGAACTGATACCCATCAGGCGGAATTTAGGGTGCACAATGCTGTAGAGTCCCATACTGGGACAAAACACCTGTCCTATGCTTCCTGGTTTCAAATAATATCTTAAAGTAATCCATTCATTATTGAACTGTTTATTGTAGTTGAACTAAAAAAAGTGAAATAATATGGGGGCTGATTATTAAAGTCTAGTTAAGCATGAAAATATTGCATGTTCAATTTTCAATATAGAAGTTAAAATAAGTTAATAGACAATTGAATATTGATCATATTGTTAAATATTGTCAATTATCAATTAATAATTTTGACTTTTTTTTAAAAAAATTTTATATACTCATTTTATAACTGAACATGATGCTTATCCATGTTTGTTGTTGTGGAAAATTTATTATTAAATGTTACATTATAACAACGAAAGTTAAAAAAAACAAAAAATACAGCGGTAATTATAAATTGTTCAATGTTCAATCCTTTTTTTTGACTATTGAAAATTGTTCGAGAGAAAAAAATGTAATGAAAAGAAAATGAAGAATAAGTAGTAGTAATGAATTAACAGATTGATTGAATAATAATAGAACAGGATGTATAAAACTTTGTTTATTTCAATGTAGAAAAATAAAAGAGAAAAGGAAATATCTCCTCCTTTCCCTCAGCCCCCCCTTCGCCGTCAAACCACCACCACCTACTCATATAGTAAAGTAGGGAGTTATAGAGTTAAGTGTTATGGGAAAATTCTGTTAAGATATAAGAATTTCATATGGTGATTATCTTTTGAATGTTTAAGAATAAATTGTATCTAGTTAAGGTGTTGAAGATGGGATTGTTATGAAAGATCTTAATTCAATCAACACTAAGTTATATATATATATATATATATATATATATATATATAGAGAGAGAGAGAGAGAGAGAGAGAGAGAGTGAGTGAATATAACAAGCGACTAACCTATGGAGGACGAATCCTGATGTTCTTTTGAGAAGACATGACTAGTGAAGTTTAACTATATTAGTTATGTGATAATTACTCAATGATGTCAATAGAAATAATAGCGTAAACGAATAGTGAATTAACTGAGTTAGAAATCAACAAGTATTAGAAGCTAACCGGTTCAGTGTGCTAACGATTAAGTGTTTGCTGAGAATTCTGAAGGACTTTGGCTTCATTCCCTGTTGGAGTTGTGGTTATGTACTGCTAAGAAGTCACACACTAGGATAATACAGTTGTTCAGTGCCAGTTCCTAGTTTTTCATTGATTGTCCAATACAGACTAATGCGTGATATTAAACTAAGATTCAATATCCAATTATAATCACTTGATGCTTATTGCTTTCTTCTGGCTTAATCATACTCTAGCTTTAATGGTAGATTGCTCTTATTGGTGGTATATTTTAGCTATGCTTAACTTATCAACTTATCCATTCAATAATACTATGATAATTCTTCTGAGATATTGAAATTGGATGGTTTTATGAGTTTATGTATTAAGTTTAGTTGTTTGTATTTGTCACAAGTTGGTGCTAGCTGGATATCATTTAAAACCATGAAGAATAGATAGCTATTTCATACTATTATTGGATTCTTCAATAGTGATCATTATGTAAGGGATACAAATTAAAATGGTTAGGATCTCATGGTCACCATCTAACCATCTGTAACACTGGGTCTACCAGCGTGCAATGATAGTAATTCTACTTTCATCAAATGTGACATGATATAGTAATCATCCATTGTCATTGATTTTCTCACTTACGACAGATTTACAGTCCACCAGCCAATACTTCTCTCTATTTGACTAAACTGTTGACATCCTGAAAGCCCTGTTCTAGATTTCCTTGAAGTATCAAGGGTGAGCAGTGCTAAAGAGTCCCATACTACACACTAAACATTCATTCAGTACCCTCTGGTTTTCAGTAATCCGATATCAATCTATGACGAATAATGATAACTTTCAGTATGTCTATTTATCGAAATTATACTTTGGTATTCAGTGTTTTACATGCATGTACTAAGTACTACGAAGTTCAATATTGAATTAATTATATGAAACGTTTTCAGTGCTTATTATGTTTAATGTATCCAGCGTTTTATGACAGTTTCTGTACTTATCTAATGGATGAATATTGTATATCATCTAGAACTATTCACATGCAAGTTTAGTTCAGCTAAATGTGTTAGCCGACATTCATGTTTGTAATAAAATCTTTAATATAAATTACACTTTAATGATAAACGACGCACACACACACACACACTAACCTAATCTTCATTAAAAGTCTTGGATAATTCACACGTATTCAAAACGTTACGGATAATAATTGCAGAATATAAACTAGGTTATAGGCATATTCAGATTGTCCAAAGAAGTTTAAAGCAAATTCGTTGAATAAAACTTCTATCGTTTTATTCATAATTGTTAAAATCTGTGAAGCACACAGATGTTGGAGAAATCAGTGACCACAAATGCAATGTGGTTCCGTTGATTTATTATGGACTAAAATTAATCAGTCTCTGAGTTCGAGTCTCGATGTGAATATTAATACTGAGATGCAGTTACATCCAGCTGACGAGTCCCGAATAGGAAGAGATACGTGTCCTAGATTGCGCTTGCCAGTCTAATTCAGACAACACAAATGTAATAATTCAAAGATCTCCATGGAACAATTAAAAGTAAGAAATATTTAAGTGAACAATCACTGCTTTGATAACATTGTCATCAGACTCATTTAGCTGCAAATCCACAGAATATTGTTTTAGAATGGCCAATAATAAGGTGTATATATGCGAGTATGTTAAATAGATTACATAGTTAGACAATGACGTACTTTAGAATGGTGAACTGCCGGAACGATTCCAAAATGTCGGCTGTCGATTTGTAAGGTCATGTAAAACTGGAAACGGCTGGGGGGGGATAGGAATAATTAATAATAAATAATTATCATAAAGTGGTGAGTTACATTCAATACTACAATGAACAAATCACTTCATGCGTGAATATTTCAAAGTAATAGGTGAAATGGTATGCTGGGTTGGTTGTTGTGATAAGGACACTAGAATAATAATGTTATGTAATATGTTATATGGTGGATCGTTGTCAAGGTAATTGTGATAGTAATGATAAGAGATTCATATGATTTAAGTAAGACGCTGGTAAGTTAATAACGGAAATTACTGTGAAATGAAGAAATGTCAGTGCTTGATTAGGAATGAAACAGCTTAGAGATACATAGAAAAGATGTTTATGGAATGGGAGTTTACTATAGCCAGCCTATGTGATGAGTGACACGATTGTGGGTCCACGTCAGACTGAAAGATTAAAGTTGCTTCTCCTGGACTAATAGATTGGCTCTTATGAAGATTATTCCTACGGTTACAGTTATGTGAAATAGCCGTAATCTGGCTTCCTCAGTTAGACTAATCAGGACAAGGTACGAAATAGAGAATGCATCTCCTATTTTGATTTGGTGCTGGCTGTCTCTTTAATGTGCCAGTAAATTGCTGTTGACAGACTTAGTTACTCATTTCGTCACCATGCATACGAACACGTCAGAACAAACACCTCTGAGTATAGAAGACATCAATCACACCGCAAGAACAGTTAAATTGGTATTTGCACATTGAAGTGGCCATCTTAATTTGCAGCCTGAATATCGGTTTGGTTTTAAAAATAACTTGTATCTTAGCTGCGTTAAATGTCTATAAGTTAGAATACCGTCAGGGATATCTTCTTTGAAAACCAATTGCAAAGTGAAGGTTTACTTACTTACCGTGTAAGATTGTGATCTATTTTTCGGTTCCAACTTGCACTTCTTGATGAATTTTATTGAGTAGTTGTTATTCTTTAATATCACCTTAAGTTTTCTTATAGAATGTCTATCATCAGAACATAAAGACTTGATTCTATGAATAAAACAGTTAATAAAAAATTATTTTTGTTTTAAGTTAATGTGAAACTTTGGAAATGAGTGAATTGATCCATTTAAGTGCTCTTTCTAAATGTAAACTTCTATTTATAGATCCATCTGTCCTTGGAGAAAAGAGGATATCTAGGAATGCTGTCGTATTCTCATGGACTCTTTGCATATGAATTTAATTGCAGGATGAACACTAATAAAAATATTAAGTAATCTATGTTTACAGCAGATGTGATACTATATTAATAACTTTATGGTTGACATAGAAAGTAATCCTGTAGGTGCATAGCAGTCTGTAGTAAATAGTCAAGGAAAGTTGAGATTCACATCTAGAAGAGAGGAGAATTGCATTAGCATGAATGTTCATACTAAACTTCAACTTCACTATACTAATTAGTAGTTAGACATATGCGATATATATTACAATCACCAAAGTTTATGATGATTTACAACTATATCCAGTGATTTGCCATTTATCATTCCTACTCTGTGTCTAACATGAACTTTACTGTAGCTACGTAATAAGTAACGGCTGACAGTCAATATTAAAGTTACTATCTGCACAACAAACCAAGTGACAGTTCTATTGTATGGAAATGAAACTTGTGTGGTGAACTACAAAGCACACCCTTCAAAAAAGACAGTTATTTATAAACAGCTGTCTGCGCAAGATAGTCTGGTTCGATTGGTTAGACACGAACATATTGCTTCAGGAATTAAAGCCAGACATTTGAAGAATGAACAGTATTTGGGAAGAAATGGAAAAGAGAATTGAGTACAGAGTTGGTTAGAGAATGTTGGTTGGTAGCCTATGCTCCATGTAGTGTGACAGGTAACAACTAATTGATTGACGATGGTAGAGGCCTGCTGAATTTAGGAAGTAGGGCGTACATTGTTGCATCTATTGCGTAACTCCAGCAAAGCTCATGTTAGACACAGAGTACTAATGATAAATAGTAAATCACTGAATAAATTATGAACCATCATAAACTAAGGTGATTATCGCATGTATTACGTATATCCAAGTACTGACTAGTTTGATAAGTTTGTTTATTCTGGTTAGCGTTTTTTAGCAAACTTGTGTTTTACGGGATAGGGGTGCTAGCCCTATGCCCAACCCTCCTCCTTTACCCGGGCTTAGGGACCGGCAACAACCCTAGAAAAGCTGCGGGCGGAGTGGAGATCTACTGCAACCATCCTCAGGAAAGTACAGGTATTTATCAACAACTGTCTACGCAGAATATTGAATGTCTGTTGGCCGGAAACCATCAGGAACAGCCTTCTTTGGAAGAGAACAAATCAGTTTCCAGCTGAAGAGGAAATCAGGAAACGACGTTGGAAATGGATAGGACATAAATTGCGGAAATCATCAGACTGTATTACGAGACAAACACTAATTTGGAATCCTGTTGGAAAACGGAAAAGAGGAAGGTCAAATAACACCCTGCGTCGAGAACTGGATGCAGACATAAAAAGGATGAACAGTAACTGGAGACAGCTGGAAAGGATTGCTGAGGACAGAGTTGAACGGAGAATACTGGTGAGCGACCTATGCTCCTTCCGAGAGGGGTAACAGGCGTAAGTAAGTAAGTAAGTAGACTAGTTTGATATGTAATCCTAACTGATGTTGGAGTTGGATAGTTAGAAGTTAGAAACCGCTGAACCGAAATTCAGCATCAATTTATGAAGGTCATGACTCTTTATCTAAGCTATGTTATTTCAAGCAGAATATCTCATTGGGATAAACGTGATAATTTCCCTTGTGTCTTGCCAACGAGTCAAGGAAGTATATTTCTCCCTTCTTTAAACTACTCAATCAGACATGTTTGTATCTGTATGACATTTACGTATGGACTTAAATTTAGTCTATTTGTAACAAACTTTACTGCATTTATCACTGAGCCATTACTTTCATTTAGCTAGTCATCTTCAACAGGTGTGTATACTTAATTTAAAACTGTCTGTATCTACCAGGTTGCATTAGTAATGTAATGAAAGTGATAAATCGCTGTCTTCATAAATGTGACTTCTATGCACTTCTAAGCATCTACATTAAAGATCAAGAATAAAACTTATAGACACCATAGAAAGTGTTCAACATTTAAAATAATTGAACGAACACCTAATAGTTATTTTTTATAATTTCAGTCTGTTTAATCTCGTTAGCGCTGTTTTTTAGCAAACTTGCTCAGGACAGAGTTGAATGGAGAATACTGGTGAGCGGCCTATGCTTCTCCGAGAGGAGTAACAGGCGTAAGTAAGTAATAATTTCAGTCAATTGACTTCATTATCGTTTATATATTAATAACATCTATGTATCTGGAGTAGTTTAATTCCATCTGTCACATTTTCTTATTGAAAACTTCAGGAATAGTCATTTAACGTTTGAATTCAGTTGTCACGGCATATTTTACAAGTAATGGATAAGTATAGTACTGTATTATCTTGAGTAATTTTCATCGAAGGTTGTATTTAGTAAACATGGGATTATTCAAAATGTGTTACTAGTGTACAATACGAATTAAGGAACATAACCTACTGGTAAGAAAAATCAATCGATTGATACTTATCACCCAACGTGAAATATAGGTTGCTGACTAGCATTCTACAAATAATTCTATCCTGGGCTCCACATGGAATCCCTCTAGAGTTACTGCTGATCTCAAACTCAAACAAACTAAGAGGATTGATTGAGCATAGGGTTAAGAAACCTATCCCGTAAAATGATGCACCTTGCTAAAAAGCTACTAAGCAAAAAAAACCATTTTCAATGGGTCTAAAGTACATATACAATTTAAGTTCAATTGAAATCTTTGATGAAATCTACACTCTATTATGCACAACTCATTCATTTAGTGAATATACTTTGTTAACATTGAGAGGATTTAGATAACCATAGCTACATACTACTTTATATTTGTAAATAAGTATCATCATATGACTTTGTTAACCTAATCAATGGACATAATACAAAAAGTTCTAATAAATAGCATGATAGAGAGTGATGATGTAAAAGGAAACTGATATCATTTGTACTACTGGTTATAAACTGTAGATAAATTTTATTCTGAACAGTCAAGCATAGGGAATCTATATTACTTTTGTATAGGTATCTTATAAAAGATTACACTTTTATTTAAGTTGGATTGTGACTGACAAGTGGAATCCAGGTAGCGCTTTTCATCCTATTTGGGATTCATCGACTGGATGTTACTGCATCCCAATGTTGATGTTCAAACTGGGAATCGAAATCAGTTCGCTTCGTTCCAAAAACCACCGCGTTCACCACTAGGCTACTGTGTCCAGACAGTCACACTTATGCAACGGGTACATATGTGACTTAGAATAGGCTTGTATCATGCCGTTGATTTGTAATGAACTGAAATTGTTAAGCCTCTATTACCTTATGTGCATGCTGAGTGGATTGCCTCTATATAGCTAAAGTACACAAGTAATATTTAAGTTGGATTGTGACTGGCAAGTGGAATTCAAGACACGTGTTTCGTTCTATTTTGGACTCATTGGCTGAATGTACCTTCATCTCAATGTTGATGTTCCCACTATACTGATCAGTTTCAGTTCATTACAAATTAACGGAAAGATACAAGCCTATTCTAAATTAGATTACAGTTTTGTTTGCATATTAGTTATACAACTAGATAACTGTGCTAATTAACTAATAAACACCTCTTTTAGAAAATCGGAAACATTGTGGTTACATCAGTAGGCAGCTTCATTTGATCATATTTACACCCCTAAGTAGTCATGAATTAGATAGAGTTAAAGCTTATGAACTTGTTTAAAAAGTAACTTTTTAGTGTAACTAATAAAATTTAGTTTCATCTCCTACACAAACACAAAGCTCGTTGATATTCAAGTTAACAGCTATAACTATTGTATTCAAAAGAAATTTATCACATCTCTATCACTCTCTTGATAGAAAGAGGACTTAACAGAGGACTATGAGAGTTATTCATGTAGTTTTTATTTCATTTCTCCCAAATTCTTTTTGTATCTTATCATCCCTACTTACTTAATTAAAATGATCATTTATAGTAATTAGTTATTATGAAGATTATTAAATTTTTATTTTGATATCACGAATTGGATCTGAATTAGATAACCACTGATAACCAAGAAGCACTAGAAACCTGTTTCGTCCCAGTATGGAACTCTTCAGCAGTGCGCATCTATGACCTTGTCAGGGATGGAACCAATTACTCTCTTTTCACACCGTTGAACACTTTACTACTGAGTCTACTCCCGACGGTTGATATTTCTAATTTAGTCAATTTACGACACTTTTGCGTGACTATCATCAATGGCCATCGATTGGTAACTGCTTCACAAATCAAACACTACTTTATGTTATTATTATTGAAGTTCATTCATTCTTCTTGATAGATTTGAGCTTCCAACAAAATTTGACATGTTCTTTAAACTACTGACTTATAGACTAACGTTTCAATGTTCAATCAACTTGTTATAGAATCTAGAACATTTGGTTATTACTACATTCATTTAAGTTCATACTTATTGTATGTGAGAGTGTTATCTTTAATAAAGTTAGCATATGTAAATATAGCTTTCACCTATTTATATCATAGTGATCTATATTAAGGTTGTCATAAGTAACATTTACAAATAACTGTAGACACTTCTAATGGATAATTTGATACATTATCAATAGACGTAAAGAGAGAAGGTGAAGATACTAGTCAGTAGATATGCTTATGCACCTGACATACTTAAACTTCCTTTGTCTATAAGACAGAGTATGTTTCAAAGGATTGCAATGTGGATCATAAATAAAGCAGTTAATCAATATTAATGTTGTTATTCTTCTAAGAGTGTTACGCAATCTCATATAGATAATAACTAGCTACCACTGAGTCACTAATAACTCATTCTGTTTAAATAAAGACTAATAACTAATGTTACCGATTATGATGATGAAACGAATGAATAAAAAAAACATAAGAAGCAAGTTGTATGTATCAACATATGTTGCTATTACCACAGTACTTTATATAACTTTTGTAGTTACCATACATGATAAATATTCAGTGTTTACTTTGTACGGTTCAAGTATACTCTTTGTTGAACAAAACTATTCTCAGTTATCTATTTTGCGAATTGTTATCAATTAATTAATCAATTCATGTTACCCATATGGAACATAAGACACCGATCCATATTCTCTAACCAATTCTGTTCTCAAACCTAGTTTCCATTTCTTCTCAAGTACTGTTTATTATTTTCATGTCTGATTCCAATGCCTGGAGTAATTTGTTCTTTGGTCTTCCTCTTTTCCTTTGGTCTTTAAGATTTTAAATTAGTATTTGTCTTGTGAAACAGTTTGATGATTCCTACAATGTGTGTCATATCCACCTCCAGCGTATTTTCCTAATTTCTTACTCGGCTGGAACATGATTTGTTCTCTACCTACGGAAGGTTGCTGTTGATGGTATGTGGCTAACGGATGCGAGGTATATTACTTAGACAGTTGTTTATAAATACTTGTATCATTTGTATGATGCTTTACGTAGTCCATTAACAAGTTTTGGCTCAATACAATAGAACTATCATGAGGTTTGTATTGAAAAATATTACTTTGATGTCAGCTGATAGGTGGTTTGAGTTTCAGAAGTTTTTCAACTGTAGATATGAAATCCTTACCTTTCTAATCCGCTGTCTTCACATCTGCATTAAGATCTTCCTTGTTTGTCGATGACGTCACCTAAGTACATGAAAGTTTTCATATCTTCCAAAGTGTCTCCATCAAGTGTAAGTAGACTAGTACTCATTGTTGTTTATCAAAAAATTTTGTTTTTCCCTTAGTGTATAACAAAATGTCTTCAGTGATAGGTAATTGCCTAAAACATAATAAACTTACTTCAGTATAATGGACTATCATACCTTAATTATAACCATGAATATAAACATTTATACTTCAATAATCATTAATACTCTGTCATTATGGTAATTAGAATTATTCTCTGTATCTGCCTGCCCCATTCTATTCCATATAATAACATACGTCTACATTTGATATTGAAGCACTTATTTACTATTATTACACTATATTGTAATGTTGTATCCTGGAATAATTCCTCTTTTTATTATTTATTCATTAGAAAATAAATCAACTTATGCAGCTGAGGAAGAAATCGGGAAACAAAGGCAGATGTAGATAAGACATATATCGGAAAAATTATCAAACTGCTTTACATGGCAAGTAGTAACCTGTAATCCTCAAGTTTAAACGAAAAGAGTAGGCACAAAGTACATATTACATCAAAAACTGGAGGCAGACATGAAAAGGATAAATAGTACTTGGGAAGAAATAGAAAGATTTCAGGATAGAGTTGGTTGAAGAATGTTGGTCAGTGGTTAATGCTCCATGGAGTGTAACAGACAAATATATTGTGAATTAATGAATTCAGTCATCATGCGTTGCTGTCACAAAGTCATATTATCACTGGACACTGTTTATGATACTTTGAAACAACGTCTATAATTATTATATAGATCCCTTTACCTAAGTGTTACAATGAGTGAGTTTTGACGAATAATTAAACTTCAGGAGATTGTCTGAAGTATATTTCCACTCTTTATGTATATAACATTTTGTTTCTACTCACCCTTAACTTTCTTTTAACAAGATGGCTGATATCGCATCATTTCTTATCCACAAACGAAAGCTATTTATTTGTGTACAGACTATTTGATTTCTCTGTGGTTAATGTTAATATTTTGTATTGATATGATCATTCTAATTGAACTTTAACGCAGTTCGGAATTTGTATAAATCTAATATTAAGTTTGAACTAGTTAGGTTTTTAATTATGTTTCAGAACCACCATGAGGCTATACAGATACAGAATTCCACGTCACTGTTACTTACTTTGTAATAATTAGTCTGGTGGTGCCGTTATACAAATATTTGTATCTTTGTCATTTTGCAGGATATAAGAAACGTTTTGGAAATTCTTTACTATAACACAATAATAATATGCTCCCCTAAAATAAAAAATGCCATGTGTAAAACCCTCCGAAAGAATAGATACCTCGTAAAATTTACACACAAAAATAGCCGTAAAAGTGATTAGAAAGGTGACATCAATAGTGAATTGAAACCACTCTAACTATTATTGTCATTCGAAGGTGATGCACTCAGTGAATTGTCGATACTCAGGATGCACGGATTCATCAAATGAACACGCAACTCAAAAAAACTGTAGGTGATTTAAACTATAACCTATCTTGTAATTGGTTATCCTACACAATCAATTACACTTAAAATGAAAAAGCAACATCCATATGAGTCAAGAGACTAAAGTTCTGTATACTAAGGAATTACGCCTAGCCTCTTCTTCTTTTTGCCCTAACCGAATGCCTAATAAATCAACGTCACCTTAATTATATGATGATTTATTTAGAGTTATGTATGTAATGAATCCTCATTTTGCATTATTCCATAACGTAAATTAGTCTTATCCAAATACTATTTTCTTCATTCTAATCATTCACAAATCTCCATACCACTGCTGTTCGTATTATTACTATTAGTCAAAGATATATATAAAGAATTTTAATATCACCCAACTTGTTCATCTATTTGTGGTTTAATTCGTATCGTTTACATGTATAACATAATTTAAACATCATACATTTGCTCTGATTCCTATTCGTTCTGTCATTATCAATATTGTTCTTTCTATTGTAATTAGACTTGCATAAATGTAACTAATTCTAACTATTACTCACCCTAATTTGTATTGTGACTGGCAAGTGGAATCCAGGACGCGCGTTTCGCCCAATTGAGGACTCATCGGCTGGATGTACCTGCATCCCAATGTTGATGTTCACAGTGGGATTCGAACTCAGTCCGTTTCGTGTCATACGCCACCGCGTACACCACTAGACTACTGGGTCCAGACAGTCATGTTTGTGCAATTGGCAAATTGGTAGTAGGATGAATTTGTATATTCCCATTGATTTGTTATAGACTGAAGCTGGTCAGTCACTGTTCCTATATGTGCATCCAGAGCGGATTGCCTCGATATAGCGAATAGTTTAGTGGTGTACGCGGTGGCGTTCGACAAAAAACGGACTGAGTTCGAATCCCACTGTGAACATCAACATTGGGATGCAGATACATCCAGCCGATGAGTCCCGAATAGGAGGAAACGCGCCTCCTGGATTCCACTTGCCAGTCACAATCCAAATTAAATGATACTTGTGAATATTCGCTATATCGAGGCATTCGGCTCAGGATGCACACATAGCAACAGTGACTGACCAGCTTCAGTCTATAACAAATCAATGGAAATATACAAATTCATCCTATTATTAACCCTAACGTACAAATTCTTACTTGGTCGGTATCACTTCATGCATAACTCAGTTATTTGTTTAAGCATTAAACTTGATTAAATTCACTATCACTCTTGTCACCTCTGTGTTTTCATATATTGAGTTGAGAAATTTTTTCTATTTCAGTTATTGCATAAACAAGTTATTTTAACATTAACAAATGTTATTAACGCTTAAAAATCAGCAATTTTTGTTTGTTTCTACTTATAATCATAGAACATAAAGTGAGAATTTACGGAAGTTAGCCTTCTTCGTTCACAACACCGTTGTTTTATCTAGTTACCCATCATTTATTACAATTAGTTAACTTTGGGCGTGATTTCATTGGCCAAAATATCTACTAATCATATTTACGCAATCATATTGACCAATCATATTTTAGTTTTAGGTATATCCTAATCAACGCGGGTAAATGAAGTGTCTAATTCTGATTGGTCAGAAATTTGTTTTTTTAACAAAAACCAATAGAAATTTAGTTTCGTGTATTTCATAAATAAATTACTGATATAAACTGCTACGTAATTTAAAAGAACTTGATTACATTCTAGCTACTAAATTATCAAGTGTATTATCATGAATTCTTTAAATTTAGACTCAATTTATAAAGCTAAACGTTTATTAAATGAAAATCACTCTACTACAATTAATTATTCCGATGGTAAACTAAATGACTTATTTCGTAGGCATCGTTTATTATTTTGGGAGACAATGCATCAATGCTTAAATTTAAATGATTTAATACATAAACAACAAATCACTTCATTGAATCATTCATATTTTATTTTAATGACTACTACTAATAATAATAATATTAATGATAAAATAACAAATGTTACAATATCCAATTTACAATCAATATATAAATGGTGTAATTATGGTCGATCTACATGGTTTACTAATGTATTTACTTTAATGTGTCAATATTCATGGCAAGAGAAAGTATCTATACAATTACAACAATATTTAATACCAATATTATTATTAATTAATTGTTTAAGTTTAATATTATCTATATCAGGAATAAATAGATTATGTAAATTATCAAATAGATTTAGTCAAAAAGTTATGATTTTAATGCGATGTCAATCAATTGTACAAACTTATTTACCAGCTACATGGTATTTATTATTATGGTATTGTATAATTGGTTTATTATGGTTATTTTTAATACTTGGTTTAAATATGGTGTCATTACAATATTTCAATGTTAATATTAGTCCACATAATCATAATTTTTATTGTCGTACATTAACTTATTTAAAAAATATTCTACGTTATATACCAACATGGTTAATTAGTTTAATGTTATGTGATCGAGCTATTGGTGAATATCGTAATCGTCATCAAATCTATGCTAAAACATTTATAAAGTCGAATATATTACTAATCAGTAAAAATGATGATTTAGAACAATCAATGCATAATGTATGCATTCAACATAACACATCACAAAAGAAATTATCATTATCTAAATTAATTAATCATACTAAAACATTTGCCAATTCTAATGATCAATGTCAATTGAATAATTTAAAAATGAATTTACATGATAAACAAACATATGTTGATTGGAATTTCTGTAAAAAATGGTGGTTATGTTATTGTCAAAAATCATATTTTCATTGTATATTTCATGGATTAAAACAAACTTCAACAAATCAATGTCAAAAATTAAATCTATCAAATGATTACATAGCAACAAATAATGAATTAAATGTAAAATATGAGAAATTATTACATAATATATGTGATTGGAATGAATGTGGTTTAGGTAGAGTTGGTGGTTTAGTGTTAATCAGTATTGTGACAGCATTAATTTGTTTAATTAATACACATTTAATATGGTTATATAAAATTGGAAAATCAACTAAACGTTGTGTTCTATCAGCTGGTGATGCATATATCTTATCAGTATTTTATCCATATTTATTACAAGTAAGTATATGATATGATAGTATTTACTGTGTTACTACCTTACCCTACTCTGGGATTTGGTCCGACAATTTAATCTTTATCTGCTAATTAAGGCATGGCAACTTGAACTGATGTAAGCATGTACAAAGTTCTACGTTGTAACTGACTAATTGAAGTATATGATATTATGAAATGTATTACTAAATATGAGTGTTAACAGAATTAGGTTGTATATATTTGTATTATATCAATATAAAGCGATTGAATAATACATTGCAAATAATCATGATCAAGATATATTCAATGAAATTTCATTACATTTTTGATTATGTCGAAATCTCGTCATCACTTGATTCATGGTGTTTCGCAGTGAAACATGTTTTTTGTGTTTGTTAACTGTTTGATATCTGTCATTGTGTATGACAAAATGTAATGAGTAGTTTGTAGAGATCGGTGATAATCAGTGTGTGTGTATTTAAATATGCACGTAATTCAACTCATTTATTCGTAGTTGTTTGGATAGATACGGCTCTACTTTCTACTAAGTGTAGGATCGACTAGAAAGATAGAAAATGCTTGTGTTACTCGCCTTTCATTATAGATAGAAAAGCACCTCTGAATAATTTGAGTGTTATTATTCTTGATTTAATCTTTACTGTACAGACTGTTGTAGTTGATTTGATTTCCATCTGTTCAAGTTTTATAAGATAACCGGGAGGTCGTTTTGTATTTTGCCGCAAAACGATTCTGCTTTGTCTAACCAATATCCCTTGACCGACAATTTGATTACAAATTCCTTAAAACTATGCTTTAATTCAATTATATTTACCGTTAAAGAGCTTTCATAGAAGCAAACAAATGGAGAGCCTGTGAAATACTATGAGTCGAGTGATGACGAGATTTCAACATGATCAGAAATGTCAATAAATAGCATTGAATATCATGATCTTGATTATTTGCAATGTATTATTCAAGCTTACATTAATTGAAATCAGTAATTTATATGTTGTCTATTGAAGCGACTTAAACTAAACTATAGAAACACTTACAATTTCTGTTCATTGGATTCATGCAAGTAAATCTCCTTTGTGTGATCAAATTGTAAACTGATGAATGTTATTCATGTTAGTTTTCAATATAATAGACAACAGTTAGAACATTGTTATATTGATGCTACTTTATAATGAGTAGTATAATCATATGATTAATTGTCTTCTTATTGCAATGTATGAATGCAAATAAAACAGTTTGCTACTATTATTGTTCACTTCAAACAAATGAAAACTGGAAAAGTTATTGACTGGTATGAAATTAAATGATTTATGCTTTAAACTCAACCACTGAATAACAGACAGTTGAATTGAAGTGGTTTGAGGAGATTGATGTTAAATTTTAGTAGAATGAATTTGTCACAGAATGATGATTGTAGGGTACTATTGACAACTAGGGGGAACTGGACAACGATTTCTTCGTAGTATAAGACTCAGCAGTGTAAACTGTTGATCGATCACCAGATGATTCAGGTTGACGAATGCGTAAAACTATGCCACTGTATCAGCACCTAATGGTAAAATTATACATTCCATCAATTTGTGATATAGCAGGACGATCATCCATTTCCATTGGTGATAATTACTTCATTTTTGACTAGTCTGCATTAAACCAGTCATGACTTCTTAATAGAACTTCGAGAACTTGATAGAGTTAGTCTCGAGTGAGTTGATAATTACTAGTGAGATGAGATGATAATAAATTTGCTATTTGTGTCCTCATATTCACGCTTTCCCTGTAATACCTGAAGTTCTTAGCGAAAGTGCGCATTATCACTGAGGAGTCTCATACTAAGAAGAAACGGCTATCCAGTTCTCCTTCACTTCAGTGGTTAATTTCGATGGATAAGTCATCTAATTTCAAAACCAATCAATAACCTTCCTCGTTTCCATCTGTCTGAAGTGAATAATAATGAATATAAACTGTTTTATTTGCATTTATACACTGTAATAAGAAAAACAATCTAAAATTTGATCAAACTACTTACGTTAAACATGTTAATGGTTAGTAATTCAGAGTATAACGAGGTAGAATCTGAAATGATGTGTACTGTGTTCGAGTCTTAGCGTAAATATAAACACTGAAATGTATCTTCGTGAAATTAATTAATCTTTAAAAGATTAAACAGGTATAGTGAATTTAACTACATGTCATAAACCAAACGTATATGAACTTGTAATTGGCTGTAATATCGCGTTGATTTACTTAAGATTCATATATGCTGACGATTCAAACCAGAATGTACTAGATAAATGTTTTGTTTAAGCAGTAAGCACTGATGTCTTTATCGCAGATAGAACTAGGGGCCTTTATGTTTATCGATGAGCGTATAATGATAGCTATTATTGATTGTTTTATGTTGAAGACTGTTAAACTTAAGGCTTAGCATCATGGACTAGATTACAGTAGAGAAAGTGTGCATAGTTAGCATTTTGTAAAGTACAAGATAGTTGATTAAATCAGCCTAGAGTTGAAGTGCATTTCTAAAGACTGGTATTTAATTTATTGTTTGGTTTAGATTGGGTGCATTTGTAAGCAGTTTAGTCCTAGAATAAAGTTTATTTACACTATGCACCATCGATCCCATAAAAGGATCAAACTAAGGACTGTCTCATATTTATCTCTTTACTATAAGCATCATGTACTTAACTGTAGAATTTCCACTTCATTCAATTTGTGATATCTAGAGACGATTAATCACATGGGAATTCTGCGGATGAATTTAAGCTAACTTATTAGCATAGATAATTAAACCAACATACCTAAAGATCATAAGGTTCATTTCTCTGATGATATACACTGCTTAGAATTTCCATATTAGAATGAAACAATCATTAATTCTACCCAACAATTATCAATCTATAACAAAATTGAAACATTGAATCTAGTCAATATATGTCTACATATTTCCTGAAATATTTTCAACTATTAATTTCTTCTCAACATCACATATATATTCACTGAGAAAGAGTAAGATAGACGGAGAGAGACAGAGAGAGAGTGAGTGAGATAGTGAAATTGAGAACGAAGCAAATGAAACAGTATTTCATGAATTCAATTGATTGAATCGTACTAACATTTTTCCAAATGTGTAATCTAAACACTGAAATTGACAATTAGATAATAAGACATAAATTATTTTAGTTAGTTATAAATCTATATGATAATAATAATAATAATCTTAGTGAATAGTTCAATGGACAACATTGTAATGAATAGGATAACTAAATGTATATGTATATAGAATATATCCATATACCAAATTAAGTCTATCAGTTAACAACAGTATTGTAGAATAAGACTATCAATCAATGTCTACTTATGTTAATTTAAATTTAAATACTTTTAAATCTGTTTAATTCAAATAATAAAAGAGGTAAAGAATAGAATTTAAACAAAAGACATTGAATATAGAGTGTATATGATGTAATAGATTGATGATAAAGTTTATTTAATTGAAGTGGAAATAAATTAGTTACTGTTAGGTCGTAAGAAATTGGGGGGGGGGATTGGTTGGTGACCGAATGCCAATCGCTAGTGCCTAGTTGGTTATTGCGCGTCTGCCCTGTACCCACTTAGTCCCAAGCCGAAATAAGAAGAATACGAGCCGATAGATCAGCCAGACAGAATCGAATCTATATTTCAAGCATTCTTTTATATATACATAAAATCAGACCACACAGCAAAATAATTAAAAAATTAGCATGAATACAGAACGAGGGAAAAAGTGGTAGTGAATAGGAACAACTTGTACACAACTAATTGACTGTAGACCATAATAAGAAACAGTTTAATAACAGCGATTATGCTGAACGGAAGGATAGGGCAAGCGGAGTGTAACAATAATAGAAACAAAATGTTTACATTACAGACAGTCCGAATAAATAAAATAGTGTTCTCAAACACAGTTCTGAAAGTTTGTCACACCTATGTGTGGTCCGACCTAACAGTTACAAGTAAATTTACATATGGATTAAGTAGTTTAGTCATTGGAGATGAACATCTTAGTTACATTATTAATCGGTATAGTTTTTATACAGTAACAATGAATAGCTCATTACTTGGTGAAGATAGTTGTTTAGTTCTTGTTCTACTTTACAGGGGTTATGTATCTACGGTTAATTCATTATATAAATCCGACACCGTAATGACAATCATTGGGTAGTTAAATACATTAGTTATTTTATATGGCTTTTTTTCTATAGTTGTTTGTATTCGTCACAGGTTGATGTTGGTTAAGTATCATGGTAAGCCACAGTGCACTGCACAGCTGTTTCGTCATGGCCTAGGGCTCTTCAAAGTTCACACTTTTGATTTCATCACGAAATCTAAACAAGAAAGTTCAGGTTTGCAAACCATTAAACTTTGAAAAACTTAAACCGGCCGGGCCTCATTAGTATGATTCCAACTTACTTTAATCCATAAAATAGCGCGACGATCATCCATTGTTATTGACAATAAGTATCTCACTTCCAACATATCTCAATTTCATTAGTCAAGACTTCACACTAGAACATCTTAGACATCTTTAAGTTAGTTACTAGGAGCTGATGAGAAAGGTATCAAGTTTAATTGTTTGTATTCGCAACAAATAATCGAACCTAATCATTCACATACTATGAACGACTAAACTCATTGTGAAATACTATTTAGTCTGTATTGTACGAATATCTAGGCTCTTTTAGTAAAACATTATACAAACACTGAGGTAACTTACAATTACAATGAAGAATATGAGATATTTACTTCTTTAATGAGTGATTCATGGATTGGTAAAGAAAAAACTAATACAGTACTTTCAAAGTTTATAATGATTGATCACTGCATTGGGATTAATTTCATGTTTGTTCGGTTCTCTATGTACTGAACAAAGTCGATTGACGATTAACTTATTACAAGTGTCTAATAGTTTAGGTGATATCAAGTGTTTGCGGGTTATCAGAAGGAAAACCTTTTGATACAGGTTTCATGAAAGTTGACACTTATCACAATAGCATACCTGTGATCTTTAAGAAACTAATAGCACTAGCAGGATTCTCACTTGAATCACTTAGAGATGTGATCAAATCTTGAGCAAACAATTTATTTATCTATCATTCTGTGAGTAATTGCTTTATATTAAAGTTCAATATCTTATTTTATATTATACTTCTTGAGTCTAGAGTTATCCGTAACTGTATACCTTAAACAATCCAATATTCTAAATAGAAAGTACTCAAATACTTAGCTTGAATATGCTTATATCTTCTTAATAATTTGCTGTGGACAGATGTTGATCAATCTCTCCTGTCAATTGTGCAACTTTGACGGATTGCCTCAAAATGTCAGTAATTCATAATTATAGAATAAGATAACGTCAGATGGAAGATAAGTCCTAACTAAGACTAAAAGCGCATCCTGGATTACACTTTTCAGCCATATTTCAACTTCATTCACAAGTTCAACTACTGTTGAAATTAAGCCCTAAAATAGTGATCACTATCTAATCTAGTGGTGCTTATAAATTGAAAGTAAAAGGGGAATTAATTGTAAAAAATGAACAGATACTACTAATTTCCAAATTTAGTTACTTTACATTTGAAGTAAAATTTCATTATTAAGTTATCATATCTCGATAACTAATAAACACTAGAGAGTTTTCAAAAGTAAACGTGAAGTGCAAAAACAAAGATTTAGAAATTCTTAAATTGTCTGCCATAAATTATTGTGCAACCAATCAGCGTAAAGCTAAAAAGACGAAATTTAGCCAATCAGAAAACAATTAATGTCAATAAGTATTTTGTCTGGAAGAGATGGAGGTAATCCCAAGAGTATGCACATTGTATACAGTTAATGAATTTTATTTGTTTGCAACCATCACAGAGTGATGTTGGTTGAGTAGCACTGAAAACCACGAAGTTACTGACAGTTACTATCTCCTGGTATGAAACCTCTCAGTAATGAGCAAACGCCCCCCTGCCCCAGACCTCGGTGGTATAGGAGGTCAAGTGTTTGGGAATTCAAGGGCTCTGGGTTGAATTTCTTTGAGAAATCAAGAGTGCTTGCATATGATGGGACGTACAAGGACGAAACATCTGTTCAGTTCGCTATGTTTGACAGCGATACCCAACCTACATCGATTTGTAACGACTGAATATATGTAAACTTAATACCTATCTTCACAAAGCCACCTCGATTTGATTAATCAATTTTATGAAACTTTTCCCTCTCTTTTATGTCGGCAAGTTGAAATAACACTTCGTCTATATGGTTACATAACATCGGCTTTGTCACATTTATATAAGGAATCGATATTACGAATTGGGCTGAGTTAGGCTACCAGTGAAACCAATAAGTAACACTAAAAGATTATTTTCCCTCCTTTTATGTGACTTTTTAGTAGTGCGCAATAACGACTTCACAAAAAAATCGAGCCCAGCTTTCTTAGGTTTTATAGCGAACGCCTGTGGGCATTCAACGGTTGATATTTGTAATTCCAGTCAATTCAAAATATATTTTCATGATCTTATTCATCATTGCTGGTATGTGACTACCATACATTATACACTATTAAACTTTATTATTCATTTCTTCTAATAAGAGCTCCAGGAATAACCTTCTGAATTGAGTCTCCGGTTCGCTCTAGTATAGGCACATTTATGTTATCGAATTCAAATTCTACAATCTCACTCGATGTTTTACGAATAAACAAAACTCATTTATGTATTGTACTTTTACACTTTTACATTCACAGTTTGTAGTCTTTTTAAAAGTATGAGTCTTTAGGCTCAACAAGATTCATGCAAAGAAATTCTAGATCTTTACGTTTTTCACCTTTGATAAACTATCACGTCAGATCACAGTAGTAAACATGATAGTGAGCCAAAATAAGACAAAAGAAGGTGCGCACTACTGAGGAGTCTCATACTAGGATGAAATAGCAATTCAGTTCTTAGTGGAACTCAACTTACACTAATCTACGACGAATACAAACGATTAGACCAATAAAGGCTATTTGGCGAACTGTTTAAGTTGTTAATACGAATTGTAAAGATTGTTAAATTTAATTTTAATGTCACAAAATGATATCTCCTTCATAATCACTGAATTATGAATTATTAGACAACTATTTCTCAGTGATTGTCGAACTGACGTTAGTTCATATTGTCGCACTTCAAATTTAATATTCTTCACAGTGCAACATCTAATAATAACACTGACTAACTTCGAAAAATAATCTGGTAGCCCTAACAAGGATTCATCAGTACATGAGAACATCCAAGTTGTGTATGATACAATTACTGGCTAATAAATGACATTAGTTAAAGATATACAGCATTTAGTAAACTATAAGATGTCACTTATGTTAAAGAGAACTAGTTTTGAAAATGACAAAATTTCAAGATTTATTATACGATTAACTTTCAACTCATTAGTAACGAACTCCTGGGTGGATGGAGAAGGATAGGAGTAAATTCCTGAAGTTTCAATTAAAAGACATAACTACTGCTGTTTAACTTTGTTGCATGTAAGACAGCTATCTACCAATGGCAATGAATGAAATCACAAAGATATATCCGAAAATGACTAAGTTTAGAAATATTAACTACTTGAATGTTGTCTCAATGATCTAGTGGTTAAGTGAATACTCAAGAAAACTGAAGATTTTGTGCTTCATACCATGGTGTTGATGTTGTTGATACACACTTCTAAAGAATCCCAAAATAAAACATAACATTGGCCATTCCTTAATGCTTTCTAATTGTTGTTTAACTTAGATCAGTTTATGTAATTAAATTAAAGTATCAATTTAACTAAATTGTTACCCACCGATGACAATGGATGAGGTCGCGCAAACGTATCACTAATTGACTGAATTAAAAATATCAACCGTTAGGAGTCATCTCAGTGGTTCAATAATAAAGCGCTTATCGCGGAGCTAGAGGGTCTTGGGTTTGATCCCCAACGGGGTCGTGGATGCGCACTGCTGAAGAGTCCCATACTGGGACGAAGCAGCTGTCCAGTTCTCCCAGGTGATCAATGGTTGTCTGATTCAGAATAATTCTTGATATCAGGTTTGACAACTAACTTTCTCAACAACCTGCAAGTGTAACTAAACTGTTAAACTCTAATTATGTTACTAGACAGTATTACCAGGTAAAAGTTCATGATTCTGTTAACCTCAACTGAGAGACTATATTCTCTTCATTGCCACATAAGTCAGTTTTAATTATACTGTGGCCCACTTATCAATGAACACATTTAGCAGTTATACATTAAGAATATCAAATCATTTAGTAATAAGATAAATCATATAATTCAAGGAATCAATCTATTATGACAATTTCAACGTTAAGGGTTTATCTGTAAAATTCATTAGATATGATGTAATCGGTATGTTAGATCACATATTATCGTGTAAACAATTGTTTAACACTTTTTAGTTGTCAAGTATACTTGAAGTTGGATCTTTTTTTGATTTATGATAGACTGTGATTGATCAGTCTCAGTAGACTTATATACATTCTGAGAGGATCGTTTCTATATAGTTGTCTGGACCCAATAACTTAGTAGTGAACACGATGGTGTTTGATATAAAGCACATTGAGTTAGAATTCCTGTGTGAACATCAATATTGGGATGCAGATACACCCCGTTGATGAGTCCTAAATAGAACATAGTGTCAGTTCTGGATTTCTCTTACCAGTTACATTTCAACTCAAACAATTCTATTACTTATGTTGAATTCATCTAAATGTTTTACTTTATTACTGTACTAAGTCAGTTAGATAAACGTAATACTCAATGTTTTCATTATTCACTAAGTGTACTGTTCCCAGCGTTTAAGTGATTCTTTACTGTTCATTTCAATTAATTTATGTTGTAGCATGAAAATAATTTAGTACAGTCGGTAGTAACTATCTTAACACAGTTATGTTTGAACCCCTCCAATTTTAGTCAGTACTTCTCACATGAGCATGAAAAGTATCTGTAAGTTAGTTGCTAATCTGTTGTCTAAAACTTCCTTATTTTCGGTGATACTCAATTGAGATCAATTTCAGATGTATAAAATATAAAATCAACCAAACTTATTTTGTTGACAAACAGACAGGTGTCATGACGAGCAGTTTCTAATGCCTCCCTATTCATACTTCAAGGATTATCTTTGATGAAAGTTAAACTTTAATATGGATTAGTCACAGATTCATTAATGAAACTGGAAAACGGCTAAAGTAGCAGGAAACGATATATATACTGAAAAGCGAAAAGCATTGGTGATGGCAAAGGAACATTTTTGATAACATGACATTTGTAAGCTGATTCTTAATTGTTACTAAGTAAATTGTAACCAACAGAGAGCTTGGTACAAATGTGCTGCAGCTCTTTTTTCAACGCTATTATCAACACAAATTTTTATAGGAGTCAAACTATTCTCTGTAATGATTGGTTAATCACTATGCAGTAAGTGGCTTGATGTTTGTCAAGTGCTTTTCAGTGTTGATGGAGTCCTATCAATTTAATTAGATTACAACAACTAATCTAAATGGCTCGACGTCAGTAGCACGATGTCGTTCTGAAAGGTTATTTTTGGAGTAAGCAGCTTAAAAAATACTTTAAACCTAGATTACGTGTAATTTTGCACACATCTGCAGGGTGTAGTTTTAATCTATGAGGGTACTCATGCTTTAAGGAGAATTCGATCCTACGACTCCAGCTTTTACAACATGGTTGCAAGTACCAAATATCACGAAAAGTAGATTCAGTGTTTCCTACCAACTACAGTGATGCAACTTTTTCTCTCCAAACAGTGTCTATGACATCAAATCACTTTGACTAATCGTCACATTATAGCTAGATCGATAGAATTTAATGGACACTAAGAAGATCTTGACAAACACCATATTTGTCATTACATAGTAATCAACTAAATAACATCGTAGTTCTATTCAAATATCTCGACAGTAATAATCGAACCCCATCTAAACAACCTACCATATTCTTGGTAATATTATTAATGTGAATAAGCAGACCTTCAGAATAGAGTAAGAAGAAGACGTAATAAATGAAAGATGCATTAAGTTATATCTTTAAATATTTATTTGTGATTTTGTAACTACAGAAATTAGAACTGTAGTAAGTAAGAAGAAACTCAATTTTCTGTGCGATTCATTAGTGTTATGACGCAAGAAATTTGGGTTGGTTGAGCGAATGCCAAACAAGTGTGCCTAGTGGCTAATTAAGCGTCTGCCCTATGCTTACTGAGTCCTAAACCGGAATAAGAAGAACACAAGCCAATAGACCAAGCAGAGAGAATCGAATTATGTTTCATACATTCGTTCATATATATATCAAACCAGACCACACAGTGGAACAAATTAGGAAATTAACAATAATACAGAACTAAAGAAATAGTGGCAGTGAATAGGGATAACTTGCACACAATCAGTTAACTGTAGTTCAAAGTGAGATACAATATACTAACAGTAAATATACTAATCGGGAGGACAGGGTAAGAGGAACGTAACAATTACAGAAACAAAATGTTTACATTACCCACAGTTAGAATAATTGAAATAGTGTTCTAAACTACAGTTTTGAGAGTTTATTACTTTTCTTTAATAGTTCAACATAGCAATTAGTCAACAGTAGTTTCTAAGTCTTCTTCATACAGTCTACATGTTCAATTTAGTCAATATTGAAGTATACTGTAATCGTTGTTTTACAATATCATCCTGATTTATAGCTCATATAATAATGTGACATTATTCAAACAATTGTTAAGAAAACTATAAAGATTAAACAATTATTTCATCATAATATTGTATCTATGCCCAGTTATTCACCAAGACTCGAACCTAAGAATCATTCTATCTTAATTATATGAATTTGCTATGTATCTATTCATGTGAACAGTACAACTGTTATATTCTGCATTAATTAACAAGTCTATTATGTTTATTTCATTGAATTGATACATTAATACATCACATGCTAATGTAGATTATAATGAGTTATGTAAACAAGCATACTACTGCCTAATAGTTAAATCACTTTCTTCCCATAATTGTCTTTATCCATTTGTCTAAACTATAATTACAATGGAATTACTTGATCATATTTAATTATTCACTTTAAAAAAATGTTATCTTATTTACTATATTCGATGTATAGAACAATACAGTTAAATGGTTATATGTTCGTTAATTAGAGAAGTAATGAAGAGTAAGAGGCAGCAAATAACAATGACAATCTTATAATTAGAGTGTATTTAGACCTACTCATTGATTGCAACTGGTCAGTTGAGTTGATGAATTCCAAATGAAACAAAACGCACGTACTTCACCGTCCTTCAACATCTAATGAATCATTAGAACTTAATCTTCAGTCAGTCAGTCAGTGACAACGTAGAATTTGGTACATGCGTACATCAGTTCAAGTTGCAATGCCTCAATTAGCAGATAAAGATTAAATTGTCGGACGAAATACCAGAGTAGGGGAAGGTAGTAACAGAGTAAGGACTAATGGAAAGGCATAAAGATCAGAGATGAGATTTAAGATAAAAAGTGTTTCAGTAAAGAGAAAACTATAATAAGCTCAAAAATTAGAATTTGGAGGAAGACAAGGAGTGGATGCATCTGCGCCATTGCAATCGATTTTGAGCCATATCACCTAAAGTCTCTAACTATTTGTTACGATCATCGTGTGGGCCCCAACCAGGTAGTCTACATCTATTAACATGGCTCATCCCAATTGTCAATGACTTCATGGATTGGTGCCATGTTTTCGTTTGGCCACCCCTAGCTTTCTTCCAGCCTACTCCCACACCAGACAACATTGCTCGTCGAGGTAGACGGTGGTCAGGCATACGCAACACATGTCCTAACCACCTCACCTAGTGAAGATTCACTACTTCATCAATAGGCTTACCGTATTTACCCAGTACTCTATTCCTTACCCATTCATTGCTTACTCGGTTGTCCCAGCAAACACGAGCAATGTTTCGGAGACATCTATGATCAAATACTAGAAGCCTACGAATATCCTCTATCCTTAAAGGCCATGTTTTACATCCATAAAGTAAAACGGATCTGACTGCTGCACAGTAAACGCGTCCTTTCGTCAGTAAACGAATGTCTCGCCTACGCCACAAGTGACGCAGGTTGGCAAAAGCTGATCGAGCCTTATGTATACGGGCCGAGATTTCATCGGACACCAGACCGTTAGGACTGATGAGGCTCGCTAGATAAGTTAATCGGTTAACACACTCAATAGTTTCACTCCCTGTCACTAACTTTGGTGCCGAATTAAGCTATTTCTGAAGTAACATTTTACATTTGGATGGGGAGAATCTTACTACACTCTGATTAATTTTCTTTCGTAAGTGACTGAATAGTTGCTGTTAAAAGACAAATATTAGTCTGCTGAAGTAATCTCCTAATGAATATAACATTAAACTGAGGTATCCTTATGTTTTATTAATTTCAAATCTAAGAAATTACATCATTTAATGTTAATATTGATAACTTTAAAGTCCTATTCAACTGTAGACTAGTTCAAGCTCAATGAAGGAAATAACGCATTCTGTTAGATATGAATAGAAGGTATATGATGCAGTCTTTAACAACAAACTTGACAATTTTAATTTATATCCATTTTTATAATACTAAAGTTATTTTAATCTTATTATGGTTTGTTCTTTATAAAGTGGTCTATTACGTAATATTTGTAGAGGGTTTAAATTGGATTGTGACTAGTTAATGGAATCCAGGAAGCTTATTTTGTCGTTTTATTTGAGACTAGTCAACTGGATGTACTTGTGTACCAGTGTTGATGTTCAAACAGGTACTGGAACTAAATTAATTACGTGCGAAACATCAATGCGCACAATGATAGACTATTGATTCGAGGCAGTCAGATTTATGCAACGAGTTCCAAAGATGACGAAATGAGCTTCTTGGATCCCACTTAACATTCACAATCCAACCCAAACAATACTTGAGATCTATTGAAATTTCAAGGCGATCCACTCAGGATGCCCATATGACAACAGAGACTGATTTGTCTATATAGTTTGATATCAATGAAGTTGTATCATGATTTTTTATAGCCAACTAATGATCATATTTACTTAAATGAAGAGTATCTCTATAAAGATAGTATAACCAATGAACCAATCATTACGAAACGCGGACAAAGTAAGCTACATATTGAATAGCTACATATTGAATAGCAGTATCCTTGAAAAACAGACATCTTAATGAAATAATCACAATCAAATTTGACATGTTAACAATAATGATGTGTACATGGATAACGACTTATTAACTACTAGAGATTAGCACAGCAGACTGGGAAACATTTTAAATGTTCATTCTACTTTAAAGTAGGATTTGATGAAAGCGCTAATTCAGAATCATCCAACACAAAGAAAACAATTGATTCTGAGAATTTATATAGAGTTATAATGAATGAATTTATTGTTATCATTAATGCTTATTAATATAGAATACCAGTCAACCAATCAATTATTGCTCGTTACCTCTCGTGGAACGTAAGCCACCAATTAGAATTCACAACCGATTTCGGGTTCAGCTCTTACCGACTGATATACATTCTTTTCATGTCCGATTCCCTACTCAATGTATTATTTGGTTTCCCCCATTTTTTAAACGTTGTGGATTCAAAGTTAGTGCTCGTCTGGTAACACCGTTTGATGATTTCTGTAATATGTGTCCCATCAAGCTCCATCATTTCTTCCTCATACCTTCTCGAGCTAGAAGTTAGTTTGTTGTCTGCTTCAGTAGGTTACTGCTGATGGTGTCTGGCCAATGGATTTAAAATATTTTGTGCAAACAACTGATTATAAGTATCTGAATCTTTTGAATGATGCTTTTAGTAGTTCTCTAAATCATAATTAAGTAATATGAAAATGTAATAGTTAGTGATTGTTTTGATATAATCAAGATGATATTATATACTCATTAGCAACCAATAACTACATTTTGAGAGTTTACTACTGAAACCATTATAATAATTACTTAACGTTAATATTCGACACGAAGATAAAGTAATGTTTTCCTGAAGTTTACTGCTTACCTCCGAAGTCGATACATTAATTTCTATTTGATAACTTGGATTGGTTTGAATTCAACAAATAATCGTCACCAGGAAGCATTGGACAGCTATATTGTCTTAGTAGGGGATTATTGAGCTTCCAAAACTGTATCAGAGATCGAAACATGAACCCTCCGGCTTCGAGGCGAACACTTAACCGTTAGACCACTAAGTCGGCTCCTAAGTGTTGATATTTTCAATATGGTCATTTCACGACACGTTTGCGCTACCTCATCCAACTCCATCGGTAAGTAACTGCCTTACTCCCGACACGATTGAACTCCTCTGATCACGTCTTCTTACTTAAATTCCAGGAATTACTTCAAAAAGTTAGCAACTTATGAGCTGATATTGATTGTAATTGAGTTTTGTGTCTCATACTAGGACAAAACATCTGTCCAATGCTTCTCAGTGATCAGTAATTATCTAGTTTCATGCTAATTCATGATATCGAATTGACATTCAACAATCTTCATAACATCCAATTACATTAATTTATTTCTTATTATTCATTTTCTTTAGGTATGTCATTCTATATTACCACATATAGTAACATTCAGTTCACTTGGATTACTAACTTTTACTGCTTTATACAAATCACATGTATTTCATGTTAATCTTTGTTGTTTCAACTCTAATACCAATAATCATAAGACAATAGCTTATAAGAAATCAATTACAATGAAATCATCCATAAATAATGAGATTACGCAACAGTCTATTTTCACTGAACCAACACAATTAACAATCTGCATAGGAATTGTGAATATTTTATTTGATTTAGGTGAATTCATTGAATGGATCTATGCTAAATTTATTATACCAAATTATATTCAATCATTTACACAAAATATTAAAGCAAATTTCAATGTAAATACACCAATTATAATAAATGATTCAATACTACTAACAAATTCATTAAATAGTAGTATCTTATTAACTAAATCACTTAATCAAATGTGTTCAATTCAATTTATATCTGGTTTATTAAGAATATGGTCAAGTCAACGTTATGTTTTTACATTATTAATTTTATTATATCAATCTATAAAATTTCGTCATTTAGCTAAATACTACTTTCAATATTACTTTCAAACATTGAAAATGTTACATTTATGTAAAATCAGTTATAAATTACATAATCATTCAAAAGATATGAAACATACAACATTGAATACAATGATAAATGAAAATGAATTAATTAATGAAAAAAATGAAATAATAAAGACTACTGATAATAAAATTAGTAGTCATGATTTACATATTCATTTGCATCATCATCAACAACATCAGCAGCAACAACAACAACAACAACAAATGATCATCGTAAAGGAAGTAGTCGAAGAAAAAGAAGGAGATGATAATGATGAAGGAGAATGTGATGATGTTCATGGGATTCCTAGTCTTTATTGTTGTTCATGTATTTCACAAACAATTCTACCAACTGTTGTAAATAAAGACGGAAGAGAGATAATTGTACAAGAGTAGTGGTTTCTTGACTATAGCAAATTAATATTCATGATACTTATTGATTATATTTTTCATAGAAATTTTATAGGGTTTATTGTACCTGCAACTGATCACGTCTTCTCACATTATTATTTGTAAGTCAGTTAGCCGAGATAGTCCAGTTAGGTGGTGGTACTATGAAACATTGGATACTGACATAGATATGAGGAGCGTAGAAGTTCATGCTAAGGCATGAAAGTCATGATTCGATTACTTATTGGGTTGTGAATACTCGCTAACATTAAAGAACACTGTATTCGAATAATGCATTTGTCAAATGCTGCCTAATTTTCAATGGTTATCAAGTAATAATCAATTCAGTGAATATAGAACTTTAATATTAACTATCTTCGCAACACCCCATATTGAAGATTAACCAATCACTTTGAAGCATCATTAGTCATAGCTTCTTCTGTATGTAAGATCGTGGACATTCACCATTATTCGGCAGTTTTGAAACAGAATGAACTAACATTATAGTAATTGTCATCTTTTAATGCTTCTCTAATCACCTAAGGCTAATCCTAATTGGGTGTCTAGGAAAAAGTTGTAGTATATGAATTTGATGCCACAAATTGACCTTGATTTAGATAACTAGTGAAGGCTAGAAACGAGTACTAGAGAGGCAGTTGCATTCATTGTGCAGAACTCTTAAATAGTAAACATCCACGTACCTCAGTATAAGATCGAAACAAGGCCTTTAAGTTACACGATTAACGCATAGTCAATAGACCACTTAGCAAGGACTGGCTGGCTTTCCAACGATTGATATCTCTAATTCCAACCACTTTACGATATATTTGGACAACTTTATCCATTTTTAACAATAAGCAGCTGCCTCACACTCCATATATTCAGACTCTAATGGTAATTTCTTTACATTGGAACTCCAGGAATCACCTATTATAGTTAGTAAGTAGCAAGCAGATACTGATAGTAATTGGGTATTGTGCAGATTACTGTTGAAACTAAACTTTATACTAATGGCTAACTTATATTAGGTAACCAGTGTAGAACATTAAGAAATGGATAGCTATTTCGTCATAGTAAAGAACCCAACAATACTAAGTATCCACCGCTTCTTTAACGGAACAAGTTTATAATCATTAGGTTTCTTAGTAAATACTCGACCGTATACTAACTGAGGAGGTAATCATCAACATAACTATAGACAATTGACATTATCTGAATATAATCAATTGAAGTGAATCAATAATTATCACAACCAATTGATAGAAAAAATAAAAGCAAAACTGAGAAAATAGTTGTTACATTAATTATATCATCAGTTATTGTATCAGGTTTCACTGATTCTCCCCCTTCTCCCTTCGCTTGTCACTAACACATTTACCCATGGGAAAAAAGTTTCTGATAGAAAATTGATGATTTATAAAAATATTTTGAATCGATTATCAGTTTTTTTTATAAAAGGTCGATAGCCGTTGCAATTTTTAATCAAGAATGTGAAGAATTAGCGTAGAGGTGTTTTTTGAGAGAATTCTTCCAGTCGTATCTTCCTGTGGATCGTAACTAGTTTCCATTCTATGACTGTATATTCAGAGGATTCAAAATAAAATCTGTTAGTAGTTTGATGATCTACTTATTAAATCAAGACTTCCATAAATGGAAATCAGTTATAATTTGGTTGAGTTTGAATCTGCAAGCTCATCCAAATCATATATACACACCTTTTACACATGTTTGACTGTTTGAAGCTTAGTACCCTAGTAGTGAATTTAGTGGTATTTAGCACAAAACGAACTGAGTTCGAATCCAGATATGCAAATCAACACTGTAAGGCAGATAACGAGTCTCGGTTAAACGAAACGCTTGTCGTGGATTCCAAATGTCAGACATTGTTCAACAACTCAGAAAATTAGTTTTTTGATCTTTTTTCACTTATCAAATAATCTTTTGAGTACATCCTGTATAAATTATACTAATCCGTTCTGCATATTATAGTCTCCACAATTAAATTCTACCACAGAAGGGTTTGGAAGCTGATTCTAGAATGGGCAACCTTGTAGACACATGGAACCTTATGATTTTCACCGTACCATGAGAAAGAAACACACAGGAGTGGGTATCATATTGTAACAAACGTTCTACTAGATAGTTGATTGAGTTTGTCAAAGATTGATATTGGTAGTGTACTTCTGGAAACTAGATGACGCTGAATATCTGTCTCATTCCAGTGTGGGACTCTATAACAGCATTTACCCTCGATTTCCTCAGAAGCTCTAGGTCGAAGAACACCGAACCCTCTACACCACCGAAGCGGCCTATTTGTTTATAAAGGACTTTATAATCTGCTGATATCGACATGATTCACTTGATGAGGATCAAAAAGCCTTTTATTAAAAATGAACTGACTCTATCTCCACAGTAAATCCATGAGCAGTAAGTATACTAAAAATTAAGTAGAACCAATCAAATTCTTGACTTTCACAATGCTAATTTAATGATGATCTAAAGCAGAGTAATATCGAATAACCTTAACTAGAAAAGATCAAGTTTCTAAAGCATAGAGTAGAACAACTTACACCCAAAGCATTTTAAACAGAACCATTTACAGTCAGACCCATATCATTATAACAGTGTAGTGTTTTTATCGATTTGAACCAGAATATACTGTACAACTAAAATGATTCTTCTATGCAGCAAATCTCCTCTGTCATCTTATAACTGTTGCTTGTTAGAATGAAAACTGTCATCAGGTCACACTTTCGATCACATGTTAACATCACATCATTGTTACCTATTGTTCTATTGGGTTAACTAAAGTTAACTTTCCCGTTTAAAAAGTAAAAGATGTAAAGTATTATCACTGGAATACTTTTATACGGTTCTCATGACCTTTAAAATTTTTGGAAAAACATAGTTGTATACAATATTGAAACCTATAAAATACTATTTACACCCTCTTTTTTCAGAGCAGCTCCATCTGGAGCGCTGCAAGTCCTAAAACTTGATTAAAGAGGCTGGTTTGGCATAGGGTTAGCAATCCCATTTTGCAGAAAACAACTATGCTAAAGAAATTCTTACCAGAAAAAGCCACTTGAATTATTGAAACTTTCCTCTAAAATCTAAATGGTCTTTATTTCGAAAAATTATGACACCATTTATTAAAAGCTGATTTACTTAGGAAGTCACGAGGCCGATGCCTTTCCTATTAGCTAGAACAAAAGTTGATATAGGTAAATGGAATGTTCGCAAGATGTAGAAGAGAGGGAAAAGTATTTAAACAGCTGAGGAAATAAATAATACGACCTGGAGATACTTGAAATAAGCAAACCCCATTAGCTACAAGCTGTACAGCAGGAATTAGCCTCTGGAGAGAAACTGTCATACTCTCTTCATGAATGGAAAATTGCCCCTCACTCACAAGAAGTAGTCAATTTACAAAAAATACCTAGCCAGAAACCTGACCATATTGATGGGTTATATGATTTTGTAATGGACAACACAAGATAAGGAGATATCATGGAACTAGATAGACTGGTGGGTGGAAGAGAAAATAACAACTGTGAGGGATTCACAAATTTATGTGACTAATATAAGGTGATCATAGGTGGCACCATATTCTGCCGCAAATGTATATATAAAGCTATGTGAGTTTCATCAGACCGAACTGTCGAAAACCAAATCGACTACGTCTACATCAATAAGAAGTTTAAAAGGACTATGATCTTCACATGGTAAATACCAAAATAAAACTGAAGCCGCAACGCACTGGACAATTTGGTCAACAGTACTACAAAAGTTTAATACAACTCTTCCTCGGTATATTAACAATCTCAACCAATTCAAGATAACTTTGAACCATAAGTTCCAGGCCTTTAACGATCTATTAGAAGAACGGGAAACTGACATAAAGAACAACTAGAAAATGGTTGAGGAAGCAATAACTTCAACATGTCGGGTGATTGTGTGACATAAAAGACAACGATTTAAGGAATGCATCTCTGTTGATAATTTAGATATGAGTCGAGAAAGTAGAAACTTAAAGACAGCAATCATTAACAGCCGAACAAGAATAGGGTGAACCAAGACAATGGCCAATTAGAGAGAAGCAAACAGACATGCAGAATGAAGCCTTGGAGCTAATGGCCATTACTAAATGGAAGACCAAGATATAAGAGCTCAGTTAATATCTGACTATGGATTAAGTTGACCGCTTAATGCAATTCAATGAACTGGATCAATATCAACTTGTTCTCTTTATACTGATATAACTAAATACTATGGATCTGGAAATTATCTGACATTGTTCAGAATTGTACATTTATAGATCACTGCATAGTGACCAATTAGATGTTTACCAAGTCCCATATTCCGTCGTTTAAATTCTGTTAACCTGATTGTAGGGTAGCTACTAGCCTAAATGATTTTAAATAAGGGAACTATATAGAAATAATCGGTTATATAAGGTTTAGTGCTATCTGGCACTCGCTATTAAGACGCATCTGAAAACCGTGATGAAACAAATGGTTCCTGGTTGATCCTAATCCATTCTCTTTAAGTTCAAAACTATTAGCCGTTACCAATAAAAAATTAAAAGGCTATCAGTAACATTTCATTCTTTTTGCATTATAAGATGATATTGCTTCTAGATTCCTGACTTGATTATGCAGTGTTTTATTGAGTTAACAGGGAATATTCTAATGAAAATTTGTGTTAAGTCAACAATCAACTTAATAAAGTTGTCAATTTGATATTGTGAAATGATTTGAGTTAGACAGTCATGGAAAACTAGGAACCCGTGATTCACATGGAAACAGTTGTCCTCATTAGGATAACAAACTATAGAATAGAATAATCATAAGTACTAAACGTTTGATTTATGGGGATGTTAGTTCAATTCCTTATTTAGTTATTTCGAATTAATAACAGATTGGTAACTACATGAACTCATAAAGAAACAATATTTTGATGATTACGTCATTTGTCATTTTAATAGAGTGATCTCATTATTAAATGTAGGTATATTTAATGTGCTTACTGAGTAATCAACTCAACTGGAACTCAACTTATACTTTACTTTCCTTTCTTCTCAGATTTTCGAATGTACGTGATTCTAAACTCCATGGAATACAAAGAATCCTATGACCTGGATCACAGATCGTCGCTAAACTTGTAGTTGCTAAGTAAAATACACTCGTTTTCGTGTTAATATGCAATACTGAGAATGGTAGATATAGCGTAGAATGTAGTTGTTGTAGTTGAAATACAATTATACTTGACTGAGTAGGGAATGTTTCATAATTGAACTCAGTAATAATAATGCACACATGATTCGCTTATGAAATAAGATATAATCGTTATGTTATCATTGTAGAGGCAATATTAGTAGGAAGGAAAATATAAATTCACCTGGTCGCCCAGTCGTAATAAAATTATCTTACTATGTAATTAGAATGTATTTAGAATTTCTAATTGATTTGTTATGGACTGAAATTGATTAGTCTCTGTTGTCATTTGTACATTCCTGAGCGAACTGCCTTGGTTTAGCTATAGTTCTTAAATACTTGTTTGAGTTGAACTGTGAATGGCAAGCGGAATCCACGACGCTTGTTTTAGTCGTATTTGGGACTCTTTAGCTGGTTGTACTTGCATCTTGATGTTGATGTTTATATAGGTATTCGAACGCAGTCCTGGACTCAGAAGGCATGGGGCTGAACTCTGTGGCACGGAACGAACCGAATTTGAGCCCCTGTGTGAACATCAACACTGGGATCCAGGTACATTCAGCCAAATAGTTCAAAATAAGACGAAATAGGCGTCCTAGATTCTGATTGCCATTTACAATACAACTGAATGTTTCACGATGCATTTCGAATTCTTGATAAAGTACTTGTAAAGTAATGTAATTAAGAAGTGAATTTGAAATGAAAAGTTTATAATACAAAGATTATAACAAACTGATTTTTCACATTAGATTATGTTAGTGGTTAAACACCAGATTGTTAAGTATCTTGCCGAGAAAGATTCTTTCATGGTTTACATAGTGAATCGAATCTTCTAGCCTTGTACATTCAGTGCTATAGTTTCAGATACAGATTTCAATCTCATTTTATCTTCGATATTCATATTTCATGACACAAAACTATACTATTCTAATAGCAGATGCACACATTGTATACAAATAACATACAATGACAACTGTTGTCGTGGATACGTGGTAGACTACAATCTAAAAGGTGTTGTATGGTTTCGATGTCCATATTACAAACCATACTGTGATTCACAAATAGAATAGAATATCTACAAACTTAGTCAGTTATTGTGTAACTTATCGCTATTGACAATGAAGTTACAGTCGAAATCGGAAGCACTAGAGTGATATGTTAGATTATCAATAAAGACTGACAAATAGATCTTTCGACAAAGTATGAAGTAAAGTATGATTTCTTTGATACTTCAAAATAACTTAAACATCATTTTGTATGAAATCAAAAAGTCAGTCTAACAACATTAGACTAATAATTACCTAAGATTACTTTGATGTATTCATTACAACGTTATTCTTAACTTGGTTAGTGATTCATTGACTCTGTTATCATTGCATGACATAGATGGAGTTCATAACAGAGTATAGTAATTGACTAACTAATATAGTAACAAATCAATTAAAACTTTCATACAACATACAATATGATGAAATTCGGTAAGTTAAACGAAAATGTTTAATCAAGTGAATATAGAAATCTGATAACCAAATGATTAAAAATATGATTGGCATTGTATTATAGTAGGTAAGAATCCAACTTAAATATAACTTGTGTAATACCGCTATATAGAGGCAATCCGCTCAGGATGCACATATGGCAACAGAGGCTGACCAGTTTCAGTCCATTACATATCAACGGGAAGATACAAGCCTATTCTGAAGTAGGTAAGAAGAGTTTATGGTATGTGCTTGAACCTATTTAGGAATCGACTGTTAGATGCACCTTCATATGAATGCTGATATTTAAACTAGGATATGAAATCAGTCTATTTATTTTTGAATAAAACTGAGTTCTGTAGTGAAATATTAAGTTTAAGTGTTTATGTTTGAGACAGGTTGCTACATCTAGCTGACGAGTCTCAATTAAGATGAAACACTACTCTTAGATACCATTCACCAGTTACAATGAGGATTCCCCCCCACGAATGTGAAATATTACTCTGTTGCGATAATCATCTAAAGATTCAAATATGGCAACAGAGATTAATCAATATCTGTTCATAACAATAACATTTGTCAGATACAGAAACTTTTCTGTAAATATACAATAGTCTCACTATAAGACAATTAATTGAAATGATTTCTCTTCAATTAGTTTAAATTTGAGGCTCCATAGTGACATACACATAAATTACAATAATAATAATATGAAATGCAATCAAGTAGTATGGGTGTATTATGCAATTAGTACCAAAGTTTTGTTATTTGTGAACACCGAGTAACACTAGAATGCTGTTTCGTCCTAATATAGAATTTTTTTTACAGTCAGTCAGTCAGTTATAACGTAGAACTTTGTACATGCGTACATCAGTTCAAGTTGCCATGCCTCAAATAGCAGATAAAGATTAAATTGTCGGACCAAATACCAGAGTAGGGAAAGGTAGTAACAGAGTAAGTACAAATGCAGAGGCATAGAGATCAGAGATGAGATTTGAGATAAAAAGTGATTTAGTAAAGAGTAGATTATAATAAGCTCAAAAATTAGAATTTAGAGGAAGACAAGGAGTGGATGCACCTGCACCATTGCAATCGATTTTGAGCCATATCACCTAAAGTTTCTAACTATTTGTTACGATCATCGTGTGAACCCCAACCAGGTAGTCTGCATCTATCAACATGCCTCAGCTCAATTGTCAATGACTTCATGGATTGGTGACATGTTTTCGTTTGGCCACCACTAGCTTTCTTCCAGCCTACTCACACAACAGACAACATTGCTCGTCGAGGTAGACGGTGGTCAGGCATACGCAACACATGTCCTAACCACCTCAGCCGGTGAAGATTCACTACTTCATCAATAGACTTATCATATTTACCCAGTACTCTATTCCTAACCCATGCATTGCTTACTCGGTTGTCCCAGCAAACACGAGCAATGTTTCGGCGACATCTATGATCGAATACTAGGATCATACGAATATCTTCTATCCTTAAAAACCATGTTTCACATCGATAATGTAAAACGGATCTGACTGCTGCACAGTAAACGCGTCCTTTCGTCAGTAAACGAATGTCTCGCCTACGCCACAAGTGACGCAGGTTGGCAGAAGCTGATAGGGCCTTATGTATACGGGCCGAGATTTCATCGGACACCAGACCGTTAGGACTGATGAAGCTCGCGAGATAAGTTAATCGGTTAACATATTCAATAGTTTCACTCCCTATCGCTAACTTTGATGCCGAATTAAGCTATTTCTGAAGTAACATTTTACATTTGGCTAAGGAAGCCTGTTGTCTTATTTGACATAACGTTCGAACGTTGAAAGCCCAAATATACAACTTAGTGCGCGCTTTTAGGAGACCAGCGATAATGTTTCGTGAACTCAAATCACTAGCATTAGAGACGCAAGGCGATAAAATTATGTTAGAAGGATTAGGCATGGTGATAAGAGAGTTATTAAGAGTTGAAGGTGGGATTTGGCCTCGAACAAGATGATCTCGCGTGCAAGTAGAGGTATGAGAACAATTTTTATTTCCTGGCTGCCCACACCATGGAAGTGTACACCATAGTGCACACCATAGATCTCATCAGGAAACTATACTTTGTATATTTTACGAACTCCTGTTTTTCCCTTTAAATCTGCATTGCATTAGCATAACTCACATATCAAAGATAAATCTGCAAGTCCTGTAGAATATTTGTTTAAACTCAAAAGTCTTTACTTCAGTACAAATGTATGTTCTATATCAATCAAGTGAATAAGAATAAAACTCCTGATCTTTCCAAAGTATCCTTTCATTCAACATTCGGTAATACAATGACAGCCTTGTATGACTTCTTTACCCCATCCTCCACTCACCACTTATTTATCTAGTTCTGATATTAATAGCTGCATTGATAAATATACAACTTGATATTAATGAATCCAGGTAAATGTTACTATTATTATTAGTGATGAAAGGTAGAATGTAAAATAGCATATTTCGTTTTGTTTCACTAAAATACTCTTTTTTGGAATGCCTTTCTGAATCTATCTGTTAATATTCCTACTAATGATGTTTTCATTCATGTATATACAATAGTGGAAAATCATGTTGAAAAACAAACTTATAGGAAATTTCATCGCGCCATTTTCTTTGTCTTACATGTTTTCTGAGGAATTTTCACATTAATCGTTTAATGATATATTTTTCGTTTAAATATTCTTCTGAGAATAAATTGTATCTAAGTCGTTCGATATTCTTCATGTTTATTACTGTTGCTACTCCGATTGCTGATTCTTTCCCCCCCCCCCTACCCTCACCCAGATACAACAGGCATTTCAAACGGTACCTTTAATCTTTACGGTCACTTAATTAATTTATAGATGATTTTTTACTAAAATAAACCCTTAATGAAAACTATTTATTAAAGGGAAATGTCACTGAAATTCGAACTGGATTTAACCGCTTTTATAATGAAAAATTACGCTGATCAATGATTTGACTACTTTGTTTCTCTTTCAATACTACTAACAAAGATATAAGTAGTAGTTAGGTATATTTTGTTTTCATGTTAAAAACGAAAAGATAGTACTTACAACTTATTTTTATAGAAATTCCCTTCTTTAACTGATTTATGTGATTACCGCGAATACGTAAATAAATGTTTAATTCAGTAGTTTGTAATAAGTAGTATAATTTTACGAGTTGGAAATAATAAAGGAACATAAATGCAATTTGCCATTCGATGAAATCCGATAATACTATGAATTCTAGATAAAATTGAAAAGTACATTTTTATCTATAATACCAACAGTAATAATAATTGTAGTTTACGTCTATTCGAACTTAATCAGTGGTAACTCCTTCAAGAGAATTCTGAAAGTACATTGAAGTTAGTTGATTATTAATTTGGTTATGTTAAAGAAGATTTGAATAAGACCAACAAAATATTGCAGAATGAATTCATTAGTTGATTTCAAAGAGTTTTTATTACCAACTATTAACAAACTAGAATTACATGAAGTTACATAGAATTGTCTGTTGAAGTTGTTGAAGATGAGTATTCTGAATGTGTGGATTAATCTGAATAACGTATGATGAACAAGATCAACTGATTTCATAGAGTTTTTATTACTAAGTATCAATAGGCTACAGTTACAAGGAATTACATGAAAACTAAACATTAAACATACTTTATCTGTTGAAACTGTTGAGGATCAATGTTCTGGATGTATGCAATAATAGTCAGGCTAATTTGGATAGTGATACAATATATGCTTATAATTGGAATTAAATATAACGAGTATTTATATAGTGTGAATTAAGAATAGAAAAAAGGGGTAATTTTATGACCCCAGATATTTTGGTTGGTTGATCGAATGTCACGTGGGGTGTGCCTAGTTGGTAAATGCGCGTCTTCCCTGTCCCCACTTAGTCCCATGTCGGAATAAGAAAAACACAAGCCGATAGACCAATCAGACAAAATCGAATTATATTTCATACATTCCCTTGTATATACATAAAACCAGACCACATAGTCAACTAATTAGGAAACTAACATTAATACAAAATAGGAGTAATAGTGAATGTGAAATGGAGTTCGCCTACACAATCGATTAACCATAGTTCATCAATGAGAAATAACATAATTACAGTTAATGTATCGAATGAAACGGTAGAGCAGGGGGGTACTGAATGATAATAGAAACAAATTGTTCACCTTGAATATGACCAAAAATACTGAAATAGTCTACAGAACTAGAGTTCTCAAAAATAATCCATTCTCTTTAGGTACCCGGCATATCAGGGAACAACTTATTTACTGAATAGAATACTTCTACTATGTTTTTTAAACATGCCTATATCAACCTATCTCTGAATACTTTGACGTTCTCACAACTTATTTTTCTTAACAACTTGTCAACAATGAATATAATTTAGATGTTACAGAAGCATTCTAAATTGACAACAGATATACATCATAATTGTTGCATCTTTTCGCAGGGGCAATTGTTGAAGAGTTTCATACTAGAATACTCAATCATAAAACCTAAGGATTGATATACATTAATTAAATTTTCTTAATTGTTATCAAACATTCTCATATCGAATAGTATCAGTTACTTTTAGAAACATGAAATGACATGGTTTCATGAACCATGAACTTTAATACACAACATTCATTCATTTATGGAATAAAAATATAAATTGAACTAATTCGTAAAGTTGTTCATAGTTTCCTTAAATCGTAATTGACTAACTCACAATGTAGAATCTCGCTGACATCACACGAATAGTAATTTTACAGTGAAGAGAACATTCTGTCCTAGTCAACGACAAATTAACTGTGGTAAGAAAAGTTATCTTTAATTTTGCTAAAAAAACCATATAATCAAATTATTTCGGAAGTATATTTTATGTCATGAAGTAAGGCCTAATATGGTACACAGACGGTAACCATGAATGGAACTAATGCTAAAATAACTCAGACACTAAGGACGCTTGTCTATGACTAACAAGTCCGAATACTCAAATCAGAATAGAAAAACACTAGAAAGGTAGACCAACAACCAACCTCTCATGCTATACTTCATTCATTAATTTGAATACACACAAAATCTGACTACATAGTGAACCAAAGTAAAGAATAACATTTATACAAAAGAAGGTCCATAACAAAAAGGAACTCGCGGGAAATAGATGCATAGTTAACTAGATACTATTACTGAGTAGAAAATAATATGGTAACAATTAATGGGTCTAGTATGAAGTTATTGCAAGGGGAATATGACAGTGATACAAATTAAACCATTGGCTAGCATGTATTAAAAATCTACGAAATAGTCTTCTCAAACTAAGTGGGTTGTTCCAAATTAAGAACCTGTACACAATACGGTAAACAGCAGAAATGTTAAAGATGTTTTGAACTTCATTTCCAGAATGAGAAACATGTATAAAGGCAATAAATGAATGATAACTCCAGACATAACCCTCATATACACGGACTTAGACCCTTGTGGAGAAAAATAAAATGCGTGACAGCAACTAATCGAAAAATAAATAAATATTGCAATTCGAATAGGACAGCAACGTCTAGAAACAGATGATTAATCATGCATAAATTGTGTTTTATCGGAAAACTAAGTTTATTATGGACATCTCAGGAAATGTACCAAATGATGCCTGTAGTATACACAGTTGTATACACAATCCTGATTGTAAGTAACTTTAATCTCTTCCCACATATAATCCAAATAAGCTTCATCATAATACAAATGGAACTTATCTTGATAAAATATAAACGTCATCAGGTCATTGTATATAAGCAAGCATCTGAATGATTTCCATTTGAATGATACAAGATAATGAAAATATTCACGGAAATAATATCGATTCGACATACAATTCCATCACATAATATAAACAGAAGATAATCTGAAACGATATTGCATAGGGCAGTTACAACAGCCTGAGGTTATTCACATTACTAAAAAGCGCAAATCAATTTGGTAATTCCATCAGTTCTTTGGATGTCATCTGTTACAGCATATGCTTTAAATACCTTTTGAAACTTTGATTATAACAAACCTAAACTGCCTGATCACAAACATACCCCCTATAGAGACAAATAAATGTGTAAACCAGTTACTTATAACAAGAAAATAAATATCGGATTTACAGAGGCTAATCTACATGATGCACTGCTTAGTAATAAATTACACCGTCATTTTGTCTACAACAACACCTACTATACACATATTCATGAAATATCATTGATTTAGAATTTAACATCTATGTTTGCTGAGAGTATAACTTGTGAAATTGAAAGATGATGCCCTTAAAGTGTTCATCAATAAAATCCAGTTTTATTGTCCTCACATCAACGACTCTTCTATTATTGTCGATTAGAGAATTTCAAGTAAATAATTTGAAGTGGAGTTTATCAATCTACATATGTTGATCTCATTTACTCATGAAGATGAATGTAACAATAAAACATTTTTAATCAAATCTATTTCACGAGAAGGGAAAACGGGTTGATAATTGGAGGTGCACACAGAAACAATTCAAATGCAACTCAATGTACTCATCCTTACAGCTTTACCCATACGAGCCACAGAAGAAATCTGCTTAGATATCTCACCTCTGATGAAGAAACGATCTGCTCATAATACAACATTAATCAGGAATCGGAGTTTATTTTCAATATCCTGACTGAATTTGGTTACACATAAAAGCGTTATGTAGAATAATACACGATAAAAACAAGATACGTTGACTGTTCCGAAAATGTCCTCTGCATGAAACTATAGTTTAATGAGGATGTGGCGGTCGAGATTTTTTACTATACAATATCATGGATGGTCGAAAGAACTTTCTATACAGAAGACAATGTTTTTCGTTTTCTCGTCGACTGACAGTGTTCACTCAAACAAATGATAAGTTGCCTGAAATCATCTATTTCATGTGCATATATAATTTCAGTTACTCATTTGGACAACCTGAATATGGCCTGATACCTGGCTACCTAACCTACAAATCAATCAACATCTACAACCACAGTTTGTTAAGAGATATACAAAGAGCATACTTCATTTGTATCTGATTCAATAGATAACAGTAATGAGGTAGAGAAACTGAATCCTTTTTACGAAATCTACTGTATGTCATCAAGGTTCACTAATGGGATCGACATAAGTTTGTTACACATAAACAGTTTGTAAATTCGAACAACACTCAATCCTAGTTTATGCGGTCACCAGATATTTGGAACACATCTATCACTTTCTTGGCAAAATATCACTTGATGAATATTTGTGTTCATTCCTGTAACTATTATTCACACACTACCTATTACGCAGTATGTTTTCTGTTTCGACGATTATTATCTTGATTAATTCACTCTAATCAGCTCATTACTTCAAGCTACAATCCACTTCCTGTATTCACATATTTATTCGAGTTCTTGCAGCATCAATACTACTAGTATACCTTTTCTCTTAGTATTGAATTAAACTACACATGGATTATGATCAATAGTTATGTAATCTGTTAACATCATTCTCCTAATTGAATCACAAATTGCATTCAACAGATGCACATTTCCACATATTTGCAATGTAAACACTACTGAGTATACTAAAGTGAAGCCTGATGAACATTTTATTGACAAAATTGTTATGCTTGATTATGTGTGTTGTTCTAATTCACATTATGGGTATATTTAACGCAGCGTTTATCACATCTCATCAAATAAGTAACTGACAAACTAGATTCCAAAGGATACATTATTCCCTCTTCCATTACACACCGCAGACGAAACCAATTTCCATCTGAACACTTTCGAATTCAATCAACCGTATCTCATTATTTCAAATTATCTTCTTCACTTACCACATTTTCAAATGTCTTCAACAAATCACCTACATCACTACCCCATCCATTCACAATAAGTTATCGAATTTCCAAACAGCCCTTACACATCTTAATATCAAATAATTTGCTTGTATTTTCTCTTTCTTCCACCCTAAGTGTCAACATAATTATGCAAACTGCAGTTAAATACCCACGAGATTATATTCTGATCAATATAGAACTCATGAGATGTAAACAGAAATTTGCATTTGAAACGGCAACTGAAAAGAGTCTAATGAATTCATCTCATTTTAATTGAGTTATTCTTCTCAACTGCTTTACACATCCAACATCAGTGAATTGGTGTTTTCACTGTAAACATGAAACTGTTACACATCATTATGATGTAGTAGTTATGTAATAGTTAAGCCCCACAACTTCCATTTCTTTATGAAACTTCGTCGACTACATTAATCAATGAAACGCGTTTTGAAGAATAAATCATGATGATAATCAGATAAGTTGACTGTTCCAAATATGTCCTTTGCATAAAACTATACTGTAATGAGAATGTGACTGATGAAATTCTTTACTATCCTGAATGATCTAAAGGACTTTCTACACAGGAAAAATTTTTTTCTCGTTTTCTAGTCAACCTACAGTGTTCACTTAAATAAATTATAAGTTGCCTGAAATCACTTATTTCATGTGCACATATAAACTTAGCGTGACGTATCATCAATCAGCAAGATGATTATCAAGTAAAACTATAATTGATTAAAACAGAACTGGTTGGTTTTTGTATGAAGGACGTATTTTAGTCAACTAAAATAAAATATCAGTTTGATATCTTTACTTCTTTAGCATATAACATCACCTACGTCACGTATACTTCACTGGAAGTATCAATCGGCATCGTTTGTGAACACTTAGAAAGGATATTGAATGTTGACAAACCATTTAATGCATCTGATTAGAATATGAACTTGTAGAGTTCAATTTCTGTTCAAGAATGAATTATTTTATCAAACTGGTAGTATGACCTCAGGGAGTCAGTTGAGCTCAGTTCATGTTTAAATAAATGAACCAGTTATTAGAAAGTTCGTTGGATTCAAATAATTTTTGAGAGAGAGAACACATTTCATTTCAAGAATCAAGGAGTTTCCGAATGAAATCATCGAAGTTTTAGAAAAATTATAAACTGAGAGTCCCATTCTGCTTGCTAGAATTTAAATCAAACGTTTGCAAACTTTTTGTTATTATTGAATCGCTTCTTCATAAAAGCAATCCACTATTCAGTATTGTTTTGTTATTTAATTTTTGTTTATTGTTTATTATATAATCAGGTCACATTCACTTTATTCCAGTTCGATCATTGATGAATGTCACAGCATATCTCATACTGATGAAATCGATAATTCTAAATATGAACGAATATCCAGTGATTCGGATGGTTGATCGATTGCCCTGAGACTTGAGAGGTTTTGATTCAAATTCCCCACAGAAGAAGCGAGATTACTTACATCTGAGTTGTTCCATATGAGAACGTAATAGTTGTGCAGCGCTTCCTAGTTTTTGATAGTGCTTAACTCATAACAAGCAGTAGTAAATATAAACAACAAAACTACATATCAATCTTTTAAAGCCACTTTGAATTATTTGTATCTATTTGATACCATGAATTGGTCTCAAATAGACAACCATTTATCATTAGTAAGCACTGGGCAGCTGTTCCGTCCTAGTATGAAACTCTTCAGAAGCGCGCATCCATGACACCGTGACAAGTGAAGTTAATTTGTGTAGAGTGTGAGAAAATTACCCGCCAATCCTAATGTGTATGGTCGTGCAAATGTATCAAGAATTGACTAATTTAAAAATACCAAGCGTTCACCACATCGTGTTCCGGGTTTGATCCCAGATAAGATTGTGGATGTGCTTCATTTGAGAGTCTCCTATTAGGACGAAATGGCTGTCCAGTGCTTCTTGGTGACCAAAGATCATCCGATTCAGACCAATTTACGACATTCAACGATCTTCACACCAATTTATTGCAGTTATTCATATCTGTTTATTTTCTCTATCATGTTATGTAATCAAATTATAATTTTTTAATGATCTACCAGTCCTATATTATCTTTTATCTGTTTGGATTAGGCAATCTTTTTGTGCATTACGTAATCAATCTACATCAAGTAATTACTGAAACTATCACTTCTTTCATCTATAGATTCTCCTTTAAAGTCCATCATTTTGTCTCTATTCCTAATCTGTTTATCATATGATGAACAATTTATGTCACACAATTCAGAATGATATATATACTACATGAATAAATTATAATTAACTACTTAACATATGTACTTGGGTATTGTAGACATCATTGAATTCTAGTTTGAATGTCATGAATTGATCTAAGTTAGATAACTATTGAAAACGATGAGTTACATGACAACTACTTCTTAATCTGAGACTATTCAAATGTACTTATCTATGAATCCAATAGGGAGATTGAATCTAGGAACTTTAAGTTTTACAGTGAAAAATTAGTAATGAAAAGTTGTTTATAGAACTAAAAGTAATTAAATTCTTTTATAATACATGATTTAATGAAAAGCAAACTGTGAATGTACTTACATACTTAGGTCGATTCGTAGTCATGTAAATTCTTCAATCATTTGGTAATGAATAACACACAGACTCAAATACCATGATTGTTGAAGAACAGATGATTTGTCACCTTTGCAGACTTATAATTCTAAGATAACTACTACAATTTTTTTTTAACTCTATAACTAGACATGTTATTGAACTTTACTTCTAAATATAGTAGTTAAGGCATCTAAGTACTTCAGTGTTCATTACTATTTCAAGGGATGACGTAAACTTTTTCTCAATAAATACGAAGATGGAACATATTAGAAACTTTTGTTAAAGAAAGTGATAGATCTATACTTGAACTGATTGTAGCTGAATAATAGTTATACATGAACCTGATTGTTCGATGTAAACCTCTGAGTCAATTAATTGGGCTAACTGTAAACAAGATAATTAGTAAGGATATATAAGTTAGTTTTCCTAACAACATCATACAATTGTATACAGATTACTTTACACAAAGATTTATCATGGTCACCAACGTATCATTAAAATAATTATTGTCTGTTACATCATATGGCGCCAACTAACATTCTCTAACCAATTCCATCATCTGTTCTCATTTCCATTTCTTCTCAAGTTACCTATTCATTTTATTCAGAGTATGTACAGACAGAATACATCATTATAAGTGAATCACAATAATCAGAATGTTGTAAATAAAAGAAGGTGTGCATTTCGTGTGTTGTTACATGCTGCAATCATTTGTTCGCACATATGCAACCCTAGGATGTGTTTACTAATGTGGACATGAGTAAGAGTTAATGAATCTGTTGGTAACTATGGGACAAAGAATGGATACATATTTTATTACTGGTAGTATACCGAGTGGTATTATTCAATTAGATAAATCTAAACAGAATAAAAAATTAATTTGAATTGCAGTAGTTTGCGGAAATTTGTATTAAGTTTTAATTGATTGATCCTGCCACTGATTGATATTGATAGAATATCTTTGAAGATCCTCTCAGAATGGAACTCCTCGAAATTTTCACCTTAGAATTCATCCAGAGAGTCTCAGGTTGATGAGCACCTTACACTCTATATATGGTAAAAGTACTGACGTAGCCAGTCTGCAACATTACATTTCCTTATTTTAGTTAACCAAATAATAGAGCATTATTCTTCGTTGTTTAATAATATGAAATAGTGTAAGGATTTTGAAGTAGTAGAGGATATCCGAATTCATTGTTTTAATCATTAGTTGCCATATTGAAGCTAAGAATCCTCTCCCTCGTCTATTTATAATGATTCGGATTAACCCATATATGTAGGTCTTCAGCTGTTAATCTTTCATTATAAGAATCAAAATCCTTGAGAAGTATTTTAGTTCCATTAAAATTGATACTGTGTCTTGCTTTTACTGAATAAAGTGCTATAATCGACTTATTTTCAAGTTTTCTTAGATTTCTGAAGGATCTAGGCTTATCATTTAAGTTGTATTGTGACTGGCAAGTGAAATCCTGAACGCACGTTTCTTCCTATTTATGACTTGTCGTCTGGATGTAACTGCATGCCAATGTTGATGTTTACAATGGAATTCAAACTCAGTCTGTTTCGTGTCGAACGCCACCGCGTTCACCACGAGACTACTGAGTCCAGACAGTCACACTTGTGTAGTGAGGAAAACTGGTATTGCGATGAATTCGTATATTCCCATTGATTTGTTATAGACTGATGCTGGTCAGTCTGTAACAAATCAATGGAAATATACAAATTCATCCTAAGATCTAGGCATATGTTTTAAACAAAATGCATATTCCTTCGCCCATGCATTTAATTGTCATGATGTTTCTTCTAAGTATATAGCATTACATTCGTTGCATTTGATCATATAGACACTGTTTGTTTACTGTTAGTTTGGTATTGCATCTTTGATATTTACAAGCACAGAGCCCAATATATTGATTGTTTGGTAAAAGACTTGTATAACAACCTTCAAATTGTCTATTTCATTTCCGTAAACATAATACAGAGCTGTGTATGTGCAAAACATGTAAGTACACACGAAATGCACACCTTTCTTCACCTACAGCACTGAATATTGTGATTCACTTATAGTGACTTAGGTAAAAATGTTCATACTCTGCACACAATTAGACATTCATAGTGGCATTTATCAGTATTTCTTTTCAATAACGCATGTTCAAGATAGAGCTTGTTTTCAAACTCTGTTCTGATGCTGACATTACAATTGATTACTACATTTGTTGCATCATTATTAATACGTCGTGAAGTTCAACAGATAATGTTATGCAGGACAACGATAATCTTAACTGAAACCAATACAACAACTAGACACGAAGACTGTTTGTTTTATGCCTGTAAATCTGCCTTTATATTGCTAGTCTGCATGGCGAATTGAATGATGCAAGGTAATTAAGCCAGCAATCATAAAGATAGAATCTACATTTCACTTATTCATTCATAAACATGTATAATCAGATCACACAGTAAAGCAATAACGAAAATAATAATGACTGAGATAGTTTTGTGGAGATAAGTAATAAATTTAATTGATTTGATTCATCAAAGATTTACTGTTGGTAGGATACCACTAGAAACCAAGAATAATTGGATAGCTGTTTTTTCTTAGTATAGGACTACTCAACAGTGCATGCTATAGATTCCACTATGAAATCCAACCAAGGCTACTTTAGGTCTTGAGGTGAATGCCTAGCCCTCTACACTATTGTACTGGCGGACGTCCATTAGCAAAATTCCAATTTCTATCACTGTATGATATATCACGATGATCATCTGTTGTCATAAGTGATAACTATCTCACTTACAAAAAGTCTCAACTTCATCAGTATCGACTTCTCACTAGAACTACATGAACATCTTGAAATTAATTGTTATTAAGCTAACTAATAAAACTGAAATAAATTGATTTTTTAGAAAATTGTTTGGTGTACATTTAATCAGTTGTAGTTTCTAAATGGAAAATGATGTGATAACAATTTATCAGTCTAATGAGAGGTTAAGTCGAGTGGTGTGGGGGGGGGGTGGAGGGAAAGGGTTGAAAGAAACATAATAATAATAATAATAGTAGAACTAAAATAGAATACTCTTCTTTAGAAAACAACAGTTTTGAAGATTAGTTATTCATCTTCTAATAAATATTTCGTCCAAAAATTACTGAACCTCTTCATCCATCATGGATTCATTCTACCTTTTAAATAAATAATTGACTGTATCAATAATTTATAAGTATAAATTGTGCCTTGATTATTTCGCTAAATTGATTATTATCGAATTGAGATGAATTTTGGAGATTAGTATTAAGTCTAGTTGATTGAATTTGTCACAGATTCATGTAGGTAGTGTACCATTTAAAACCAGGGAGAACTCGACAGCTATTTCAATTTAGTATGGAAATCCTCAGCAGCGTACACTTTAAATTTTGCTCCAGTGACTTCAGGTTGATGAATGCCTAACCTTCTACACCACAGGGCCGGCATGAAATAGTGAAATTCCAACTTCTATCAATTTGTGACATCCCCCTAATGATCTTTTAATGTGACAACTGTATTAATCTAGACAAGTTTGAGTTCATTAGTCATGAATTCTCATTAAAGTTTTAGGAAACATCCTGAGGGATGTCACTATTGAACTAATTATCATTATAGTTATTATTGAATTGTAATGGTTTGTAAAGATCGGTATTACGTATAGATGATTGAATTCATCACAAATTGATGTTGTTCATCTTCATTCATTTGATCTAAAAAATATTTCGTTTAAAAACTTTATTGAACCTCATCATCCATCATGAATCTATTTTACATTTCAAATGAATAATTAACTATATCACTTATTTATAAGTACAATTTATACTTTGATTATTATTTTATTAAACTGATTATCATTGAATTGCATGAATGATTTCAAAGGGATTAATTAATAAAAGAGGATCACTTTGTTGTTTAAATTGCCAACATTGATCATAATTGAATGGATATGAATAAATTAAGGCGAATTGAACATTTAACATTTATATTAATGAGTTATTTTGAATTGAGAATAAATGCATTCACCGTAATAATATGATAATTTCATATGAATTTAAACAAGATTAAAGTAAAATAAAGAAATTAACTTAATTTATTTAGTTTAAGATGTCATATGTAATTTGTAAGGGAGTAAGGTGGGCTATTGTTTTGTTAGAAAGAAACTAATATAATCGATTAGTAGGATCAAGTATATGATGAGATCCTGAATGCATGAAGTCACAATAACAAGCGCTTATGACAGTTTTTTTGTTGGTTATTGCATGTCTCCCCAATGTCTACTTAGTTCAAAGTTAGGAATAGAAAGCATAGATTGATAACGGAATCAGACGGAATCGTATTGTTATTCAAGCATCTATTTATATATAGACAAAACTAGACAACACCGTTAACGAATTAGAATATTAAAATTTATACAAAATAACGGTAGCAGTGACTGTAAACTTCAACAAAGCATACGTAAACGATTATTCGTAATTCATTAATGAAAGATACGTTAAACAAAAGTGTAGGACACAGGCAACGTAATAATAATAAGAATTAAATGTTCATCTTGTATAGAACCAAAAATAATAAAATAGTCTACGGATAAATAGCTTCCAAAGATAATCCACATCCTTTAGGTGACCGGAATTTTAAGGGATTTTGTGTTCAACAGATGATAAAGTTATGCTGTTTAGTTGTTTATATTGGTCACAGATCGAAGTAGTTCGAGTAGAAATAATAACTATGAGGTAATAAAAAGTTGCTTCATCCTATTTAATTCGTATTGTGACTGGCAAGTGGAATCCAGGACGCGTACAGGATGCACATATAGCAACAGTGACTGACCAGCTTCAGTCTATAACAAATCAATGGGAATATACAAATTCATTCTACTACTCTATTGTTTCATCCTAGTATAAGATTCTTAAGAGAAATGCACACTCACCTTCCTAAGAGGAATCGAACCCAGAGCTCCTAGGTTTCGTAATGAAAGCTTAAACGTTATCATGCATATGAACAACAAACTGATTATAAATCTTCATTAAAATAATTAAATCTAATTGCACAAATCAAGTAACTAGTAACTAACTTTAGGGTGATCCCGAAATTCTAGTGAGAAGTAATGGATGTTGGAGTTCAGAATAGTCGTTTATGAGAGAATTATGATCAGTGACATTTACTAGCCGTCATACTATATTATAAATTGGTAGAAATGGGAGTTTAAGAGTTTTCTAAAGTACCTGAAAGTCTTGCGTTTAACATCCTAGCTGGATCGATAGTATCCGCCGCTACAAAATAGCTGTTCAATACTCTTTCGTTTACAGTGTTACCCAAAAAACATCAGTCTGTGATGAATTCAATCAATTAAACTTTATACCTATCTTCGAAAGCCAACTTAATATAATGTTGAGTACATCCATGTGATAAATGCTGATTAGTGAAATGCACGTTCTAGATTCTGTTTGTTTGGTATATATCAAATGTACTATAGTATGACATTCTTTTGAGTCGGTTTATTCAGAATTTACAAATGGTAACAGTGTTTGCTGGATATCAGTCCCTACCTTCATCAACATGAATATACAAACATATACACATTAAACAGTAAGTTAGATTGTGACTAGAAGTGGAATCTAAAACCCGAGTTTCATTCTATTTGTAGCTTCTTAGCTGGATGTCCTTGCTGGAGCCTAGTGAATTCTACTTGTTAGCCACAATTTAACTCAAACAATAGATTACGTGATTGTTGTAATTAACATGCTCTGCTATTACTAATTTAATCTTTCAATTTTCCTAAGATGAGTAGGATTATTATGAGGTTCTCTTGTGTAGCCTACGTGTATGTTGGCATAAGTCATATTTTCACAAGAAGACTTTTCAATATAGTAGACATCACAGTCAAGGAATATGTAACCTGTATACGCAAGGCAATCCATTCAGTTTACATATACGCTAACTGAGACTGGTAAATTTCAGTCCATGACAAATCAACGAGAAGATCTAGCTGCATTCTAGCAACTATGTAACCATCATAAAAAATATACAAAATATTTTAGAATAGTGATTCTATTTATAAAGCCACCATTTGTCTTAAACTATTCACGATGAATCCTCTAACTGTGCGAGTTGCCATCCATGTTGTAAAATTCACTGTCCATTTAAACAACTACATATAACTTGATTCAAAGTCCACAAATGTTTAACAAGCATAGAAGTTACGTAATCGGATTCTTTTCAACGAATTTATCATCAAGCGTTACAATCTTATATATATAAATTGAATTAGATATTTTTAATGAGACAATCACCAATCACGAGGATGCAAAAGATAGTTAGAACTCTTCAAGCAGTGTGTAGCCAAGGCTCTGTTAAGGCTCGAACCTGGAACCCTCTGGCTCGACGGGCGAACTTTTTACCATTAAACGACTAACAACCCTTTTAAGAACAACTGGAGAATGAATACATATTAAGTTGCAATTAGTAATAATTCAAGAAACACCACCAATTAAATCACAGTAGTAATATTAACATATAAACATGATTGTGTAACTTAAGGTGGTGGAGATTTATAGGGTCAATGATGATGGTTATATACGATGTTCTCTCAAGCTAGTTGATTTAATCGTTAGTCTTAATGACTATCGATGCAAACTTTTGATTTATATGAGTTCCTAGATATTTAACAAAAGTGACTTGTAATTTGTTTCGGCGAATTTGATTGGTTGTCGTTGACACATTCTAGTCATTTTGTCTCTATACTTGTATATTTTATCCCCATCTTTTTCGACCTGATTTGTAATGTTGCACTTGTCTAGTAACTATCTATTTGTTTGATGAACTAGATTTATTCAAATATGTATATTGATTGACCTCTAATCTAAATGAAAAACTTCTAAAAGTTCTTTGTCTTAGATCATTACCTTTTTTGTCAGTAAACCATGCCTCCTTCAATTATCGGCATCTATTATTGTGTAAGAAAATATAACTTGTCAACTGACGGCTAATTTTCTTGTAAGTGGAGATGATATTCAGGCACTTGATTTATCGATTTAAGATTTGTCATAGTTGGATTTCGACCCAGTGGTGTAGAGGGTTAGGTGTTCACCGTAGACCTGAAGCCCACAGGGAGTGAATCTAAGCTGCGCACTACTGAGGAGTTCCACACTAGAACGAAACAACTGTCCAGTGCTCTCTAGTTTTCTATAGGTAACCTGCCAAAATCAATCTATGATATATTCATTCAATTAAAGTTGGTACAGTTTATTTTGTAGAATACATTCAATTTATCTTCTGTATATTGATAGATGATCCGTTTATTCATTCTGACTTTTGTCATTAAGCTTGTTCGTAAGCATTATAGACATATTTTGATGATGTTGTATGGACAGTCATTATTCTGAAAGATAGTCATTCGGTAATTTTGCTACTTCTTCAAGTTTTAAGTATGCTGATGAATCATTTAAGTTGTATTGTGACTGGTGAGTGGGATCCAGGAAGAGCTCTTCGTTCTATTTGGGACTCATCGGCTGAATGTACCTGCATCCGAATGTTGGTGTTCCCACTGAAATCGAACTCAGTCTGTTTCGTGTCGAACGCCACTGCGTTCACCACTAGACTACATAGTTCAGATAATCACTTCCCAGTCACAATTCAACTTAAATGATATATCTGAATAATCGCTATATTGAAGCAATCCGTTCAGGATAAACATACAACAACAGAGACTGATCAGCTTCAGTCTATAACAAATCAATCGGAATAAACAAATTCATCTTATATGTTGAAGGATGTTTTTACTCTTCCCAATATACTTTACTTCAGGCAATTGACTATATGAATTATTGTATTGTTACTACTATAAATAAGAATTTATTATGTATGAGTTAGTTCGTTTAAACAATTAAGTCTTTAGGTTTTCTTGTATTTGATTTTTGTGATGAGTACATGTAAGAATGTTAATATTGTATAATTTAATTAACGGAAGTATGTAACTAACATTGAATTGAAGTGTAAATAGGTCATGATACTTTACATCTTAGTAACTAATTAAAGGTTGTAAAATGAATAAATGAAATAATGTCAGCAGAAATTGTCGATGAAATTCAAGGTTATAGTGATGGATGTGGGTGGGGATTTTTGAAAAAGATAATTTGAAAAACATGAGTTAATCATTCATTTTCTAAGTGAACAATCACTAGGATATAATTACTAATAATAGTAATCATAATAATAGCCTTAATAGCAAGGTGAATAGTAATGATGAAACATCTTCCATCTGTACACATAGTTCCGGTATCTATTCATGAATAGTTAAAGTTTTATCTATTTTAAAGATCTGATTATAAACAAATTTGAATACATTAAGATGAATTCTACAAGCTACGTTGAAGTCAACAACTGAGTTGAATACTTTATTAAAATCAATTAAATAGAACTTCCTTCGCTTATGTAGAATAAAGCTAATATTATGTACTTTACTTCATAACATGAAGTTAATCTACAAAGGTTAATAATGGCAATCTTATGTATAGTGTTGTAGCGGTAAATAGTCCCTTAGATAAACAGTTGCATAGGCTCTCGTGATTGATGCTAATAATATATGTTTTAGTGAGCACGACCAAATCATGACACGACATGTGGTGGTAAGTAACTATCTGTCTAGTTCAGCCAAGTTAGACGTTGCTATTCCATTGACATTCTACTTACGATCAAATATAACTTCTCCTCCATTACGCACTACCTTCTGATTTATTCTTATTCGTAAGTTTAAGTTTAATCATTAGAAGTTACTCTGGTTATACGACAGACGTTATTCTTTGTACATGCTAGGAATAGTTTCTTACTAATATTTCCTTTCATTCATAATCTACTTAGAATTAAACACTTCTACATTAGGTAGTATGATGAATGATCAAGAAATACACATTGAACACATTTAACTAGAACTCATTTAAACAAAATGTGAAAAATGAGTATGTAAACTATTTTCTTCATCAACAATTAGTTTGATACAATAATTTAATTTGATTTTAAAAGAAAAAAGCTAAAAAAACCAAATAATAGTAATAATAATGAATTATCATATATAAGTAGTATAGTACTATATTTAATAAGTAGTAGAATTTGTGCTTTCTGTAACATGCAATGTTGAATCTCATTTCAATTTCATTCTATGATCAATGAATGAAATGTTTAATATGTTTTTTTGTCAAATATATTTAACTTCTTTACTGAATAGACCATGGAATATTAAGAGGTCAATGACGATGATGATGATGATGATGAGGAGGAGGAGGAGAAGGAGGAGGGGGGAGGAGGAATAGGATGAAATATGATATTTGCTTAGAACTGATAAATAGTTCAATAAAACTAATTGACATTTCCGGTTATTATTATTATCATTTTTTTTTCTTTTTGATGATTGATATAATTCAATGTCTCATGACAACAATAACATGAATATAGAAAAAAACAAAAGTAAAAAAATTTTTTTCTTTTTTTTCTTTTTAGCAAAATGTGTTCACATTATTCCCTGATTAGTTGACCTTGTCTTTGATTTTTTTTTGTTTTACAAAAAAGAAAAAAATTTTATTGAGAAAAAAATAATTTTTTCTAAATTTTTCTTTTTTCATCATTTTTTTTACCTTATCGATTTATTTTTTTTTTGGAGGTTATTTTGATTGACATCAGTTTTAATTTCGATTAACTGCTGATAATAAATTGAAATGTTGAAATGAATAATTAAAGTGTAAGTAACATAGTTTCCAATTTAAATTATAAAAATCTCTGATTAGTTGTCATATGAAATACACTTTAATTGTTTAATGTCATAAATGATTGATTAGTAATAAAAGGAGGGAGATGATGTTTATGAAATATGAACAATATGGGATCAATATGGTAGAGGTGTAGTAAATCATGACAACTATTATTATTATGGAAAAGGGAAGATTTCATGAATAAAGATCAGGAGAATTAGGATGGTGACAGTCTTGTGATAGTGAAAGTTAGATGACAAGTAATAATCTATTAAGGAGTTCTATACTAGGACGAAATAGCTATCCAGTACTATGTGGTTTTCATTGGTACCCTATCAACATCAATCTGTGACAAATTCAATCAATCGAAACTCGACGAATGATGGCAGAGTATTCAGCTTCATCGCCTTTATTTTAATTAACCAAATTCAGTTGAATAAACCAAAAGGTCTATATTTGAATCTACATTACAGTGTAGAAGCTCTAGCGATCCGAAATGTGAAGCGTGAGTTGTGTATACAAACAAAATTGTTACTGTGGCCTTAGTTGAGAGCTTCACTTTAATTAGCCGAGTGACTGATATGTACTTTACTGTTTCTTCTTATTTCATTTCTATCTCTGTTGATGTTTACCATTATTATGATTACAGTTATTATTATTACAATTATTATTATTATCAGTATTGTTAATAGCACAAAGACTGTCTCCAACCGGATTTTATCCATTTTTATCCACGAAATCTTCACTATCCTCTAATAATTATAATCACAGTTATTGAAACCAAATGCAAGAGATGTAATGATAGCAATACATAGAATAAACATTACGACATTTAAATGTAAGGATGAATGCACATTTACTTTGTTTTAAGCACATTCTTACATCTTCTGAAGATCTAAGAAAATTTAAAAACACAAATCAGCAATAGCATGACATTCAATAGAAATAGCACAAAGTATCAATTTTGATGGAATTAAACTTATTCAAATAGCCGTTAATTCTTACAAAGTGAGGTTAATATTTGAAGCACTACACAAATGAGTAAATCCTAACTACATAAATCAATGAGATCCAGTACTGTTAGTTTCACCATGGCAACTAACAAATAAAATAGTGAATTTAAATATTTTCAACTGCTGCAGCTTTCAACACATTCGAACTTTACTTATTTTGTCAGTTTAGAATCATCTAGTTTAGTTACACAGGTCAATGTGTTACCATATGCAAATATACATCTAACCCTTGACTCCTAATTATCATTATATCGAATTACTCTTAATCCAATTTACATAATTTAATAAAACTGATCTTCAGATTGTCTAACTTTTTCTGTGAACTTAAATTAGAACAGTATATGTGTGTACAAATGATTGCAAATGAAATTATACATATAATGTACACCATCCTTCAACTACAACAATCTCAACATTATTAGGATGAACATATACATTCCCATTGATTTGTTATGAACTGAAGCTGATCAGTCTCTATTGTTATGTGTGCATTCTAAGCGGATGGCTTCGATATAGTGATTATTCACAAGTATTACTTAAGTGAACATCAAAATTGAGATGGAGGTACATCCAGCTGACGAGTCCCAAATAGGATGAAACGAGTATCCTAGATCCCACTGGCCAGTTACAATCCAGGCTAAATAATTTCGACATTAATTCACTTATGAAACAATTTCATACTCTGTATGCGATTGAATATTCGTAATGAAATCTGATTTTTAATTTACACTTATATTCAATTAATTTTTTATTTTAGTCATTTCCTTGATGAAACTCCAATCAACTTATCGAGGGAAACGTTGAAATTTTCTTAAATTTCATTTGCTGAGACTATTTACAAATACATTCTATTCATATAACAATTATTGTACCTTCACGCTATTGATTACACAATCTTCATGTTTCACAAACACCTCTCCCTTCTTCAATTACCAATCGCTTATTTGAGACATTACGCAATCAAAGTGTATTTCGCATGACAACTAATCAAAGGTAATTCCTGAAGTTCTAGTGTGGAGACATGACCGGTGGAGTTCAACCGTGTCGGGTGTCAGGCCGTTACCCATCGATGACAACGAATGAGGTCGCGCAAACCCATCACGAATTGACTGAATTTGAAATATCAACCGTTAGGAGCTGACTCAATGGTTTGAAGGTAAAGCGTTTGCGGCGGAGCCAGAGGGTCCTGCGTTTAATCCTCGATGGGGTCGTGGATACGCACTGCTAAAGAGTCCTAAACTAGGATGAAACAGCTGTACAGTGCTTCCGGGTGATCAATGATTGTCTGATTCAGATCGATTCGTGATATCAGGATTGATAATCAAAGATTCTCGTGAATATTTATGGAATTATAATTTGTCATACAAAGATACACACATTGTTAGTGTACACCGTAATAAAAAATTGATTCGAAAGAGATCCTTATACTAATTTCACTTGTTTTAATGTTTTGAAGTGTGGTAATCCAACTTCATAAATAATGTATGCTAATCCTTGGTATCGCAGAAGTTTCAGTAATTGAATATATTGAAATACAGTTTTATATGAGCGTAAATCTCTCCAGTGTAAATGCGTATTCATAACACAAAGTTACTTTCAGTTGATTGAATTTGTTACAGGTTGATATTGACAGGGTACCATTTAAAACTAGGAAGAATTAGAGATCTATCTCGTTTTAACATGGGGCTTGCTAACAATGTGTTCTTTAGATTAAGCCACAGAGACTTTAGGTTGATGAACGCCTAACCCTCAGCACCTCTGTGTAGTTCACCCAATGATATAATCCTTACTTCCATTAATTTATGATGTATAACGCAAATGCATTTGCTTAATGTCTAGACATTATGAATTTCTGATTATACCATTCTTGCATATTAGTATGGGGTTCTATACGCATACCAAACAGCTGTTTATTACTTCTAATTGACTTTAAATAGTTTTTCTAACTGTAGCAAATCTATAAAGTTGCATGGTGACCCATCATTACACTATTTCAGACTGACAAAATTCAGTCACTACAAAGGACTGAAATGTCACGGTATTAGTTATTTCTTGTAACATCTTCATGTTTAATTATATGAGCGGTGCATGGTTTACATACTACTGTCTAAATTCATACCAAGATAGCTTGAAAGGCAGAACATATGTTTCTACTAATTGCTAATTCAATGTTATAGTTTTAGTTTGACTGATAGGCTTCACCTTACTGTAAGTATGTGGTGGCGTCACTGATTGTAGTGTTAAGTTACTAAAGTTCTACACGGAATTAGAATTCGACATTGCAAATTGACTACTCTAGAAAACTTTGAAAGCAAAGAATCTATATACATCTGTTCTGTTCTAGTATTAGACTCTACGGTAGTGTACACAATTGGTCACATTAAAAATGTTTCAGATTAAGTACATTCAGGCCTAGTGACCAGAATTTATCACTATTAGCATCTTTAGACTGACGGTGGTCTGTTAGTATGAACTTAATATCTATCAAGTTGTCATATGGTATAACCTAACCGAAATCACTTCGTGATAAACACAAATAATAAATCAAAAAGAAATCTCAGTGAGATCATACCAGAGGAAGTCATAAATTACTGACCGATACATATTCAAAGTATTATATATTAACTATCAATTTGTTGAATGGATATGGTTTGTAAAGTCTGACATCAAGTTTAATTGATAAGATTTATCAAAGATTGATGTTGGCATACCCTAGATTCCGCCACAGGAGCTTCACGTTGGTACAGTTCAGCCTCCTTGTGAGTGAGATAGTTATCGCTAGTGACAACGGATAATCTTTTTTGTATTTCATAAACAGACGGATGTGAGAATTCTACCAATGGTTTTAATAGTTAGGTGTTTTCTAATCTGAAGCACCAATGGTGGAATCTAAGGTATGCACTGTTGAGGTGTCCTCATGCTAGAACGAAACAGCTGTCCAGTACTCACTGGTTTTCAGTGCTAATTTCATTTAGTTACTAAAGTTTTGTGCACGTCTAACCACTTTTTATTGTTCAAATCTTAATTTACTATTTGTGATACGTTGTAATCTGTTATTAGTTTAACACGATCTTCAAGTCTTTGAATTGGAATGATAAAATAACGATAAAAATTTCATTGTTTGCTATTCTCACATTCCTCATATGCAACTTTAAAACATATATACTCAATAAATTAGCACTTAAAACAGTTCATTCACTGTCAAGTAAGCCTCATTCTTATGTAATTCACTGAAGCTGACTGAGTTCGAATCACAGTGTGAATATCAACATTGGGATGCATGGTACATTCAGCCGACGAGTCTCAAATAGAACGAAACGCGCGTCCTGGATTTCAATTGCCAGTCACAATCCAACTTAATTATAACCTCAGTCTTATGGTCTGATGTAAAACAAATCCAAAATATACATCATTCATATTAGATAGGCTAAAGAACTATAGCATAAACTTGGTATAATATGACTATCTGTAGGCAACTGGTAGTTATTTTATGCTACTATTTTCGTAAAGGGATGGAAAATATAATCTTAGCAACTGTTAGTACCAATGATTTAAAGAGCAAAGACTAAATAAAAAAAAGCCAGCTACATCGTGAATATATTTAACATTGAATAATAAATCATTGGCAACTAACACGTCTCTCGATACATTGGGGATTTAATGTGAGTTCAAATTCACAATGGGTCGAAGGTGAATACATATACGAGAGATGCCATTTTCATTCAACATATTCAACGAGTATTACAATTAGATGAGTAGATAAAAGCTGGTGTAAATGGTAACTGGTTAATTTTATCCACTAAACACAATTTGCTGCATCTTTATCAAAGTGAAGTCAGTTATCTATGCCTATGATGAATTACACAAAAAGTATAATGGTAAAGATAATAGGACTTCCAAATTTCCTCTCAGTACAATAAACCTCTAAAAGTTCGATGATTTCATTCAGTAACTCCTTGATTCATGAAAATGTAATGTGTTCTATCTCTCATAAGCTATTTGGATCCAACGTTTGAATGAGTTTTCTAATAAATGGTTCCCGTTATTTAGACATGAACTGAATTAATCTGACTTTCTGAGGTCATACTACCAGTTCGACAAAATAATTCATTCTTGAATAGAAATTGAACTCTATCAGTCCATATTGTAATCAAATGTATCAAATGTTTTGTCAACGATTGAAATCTATTTTGAGTGTTCACAAACGATGTCGATTGATACTTCCAGTGGAGTATATATGAGGTAGGTGATGTTATATGTGAAGGAAGTAAAGATATCGAATGGATCGTTTATTTTAGTAAATTAAACTGCATCCTTCATTCGATAACCAACCCGTTCTGTTTCAGTCAATCATAACCTTATTTGATTGTCATCTGGCTGATTGATGATACGTTACACTAACTCGACTTTACTGATGGCTTGTATGTAACTGAAGAGAATGCAACACAATAATCAATGAATCCAATGTATTCCGTAAATAATGTTGTATCAGATATACTTCAATGTGATTTTAGTGAACTTCTGATTTTGTCATGTACATGAGAAATTCATTTTGTACGTATAATGAATTTAGCGAAATAACTCTTCTTTCATTATTAGAATATAATACAGAGTGGCAACAATGAATATAATGTCACAGATTTACCTCCGGAACATTCCTTTCAGTAAACTGAGTAAAGGTAATTAAGTGAATGAATTAAATCAGTTGTTTGTGTTGTAATCATGTGATTCAGCACTACATATCATTCAAGTAGAATACTTACTTACTTATGCCTGTTACCCCTCTCGGAGGACCATAGGCCGCTCACCAGTATTCCCCATTCAACTCCTGTCCTCAGCAATCCTTTCCAGCTGTCTCCGTGCGCTGTTCAACCTTTTAATGTCTGCTTCAAATTCTAGACGAAGTGTGTTCTTTGGTCTTCTTCTTTTCCGTTTTCTGATAGGGTTCCAAATAAGTGCTTGTCTTGTGATGCCGTCTGGTGATTTCCGCAATGTATGTCCTATCCACTTCCAACGTCGTTTCCTGATTTTCTCTTCAGCTGGAAGTTGGTTTGTTCTCTTCCATAGTAGGCTGTTGCTGATGGCATAATGTTGTATACTAAAGTGTAATTTAATGTTTACTATTGTGATGACTAAAAACATTTGATTGATTAATTTAGTCAAAGAAGTTGCATAAAGAAATGAAAGTTGTGTGGCTCAGCTATTACATAACTACTACATCATATTGATGTGTAACAGTTTCATGTTTACAGTGAAAACACCAATTCACTGATGTTGGATGTGTAAAGCAGTTGAGAAGAATAACTCAATTAAAATGAGATGAATTCATTAGACTCTTTTCAGTTGCCGTTTCAAATGCAAATTTCTGTTTACATCTCATGAGTTCTATATTGATCAGAATATAATCTCCGTGGGTATTTAACTGCAGTTTGCATAATTATGTTGACACTTAGGGTGGAATAAAGAGAAAGGGCTGTTTGGAAAATCGAACACTATTGTGAATGGATGGGGTGTGATGTAGGTGATTTGTTGAAGACATTTGAAAATTTGGTAAGTGAAGAAGATAATTTAAAATAATGAGATAAGTTTGATTGAATTCGAAAGTGTTCAGATGGAAATTTGTTTTGTCTGCGGTGTGTAATGTGAAAGAGAGTAATGTGTCCATTGGAATCCAGTTTGTCAGTTACTTATTTGATGAGATGTGATAAACGCTGTGATGTATCTATTGACTGTTAAATATACCCATAATGTAAATTAGAGCAACACACATTATCAAGCATAACAATTTTAGTCAATAAAATGTTCATCAGGCTTCACTTTAGTATACTCAATAGTGTTTACATTGCAAATATGTGGAAATGTGCATCTGTTGAATGCAATTTGTGATTCAATTAGGAGAATGATGTTAACAGATTACATAACTATTGATCATAATCCGTGTGTAGTTGAATTTGATACTTAGAGAAAAGGTATACTTGTAATTTGATGCTGCAAGAACTCGAATGAATATGTGAATACAGGAAGTGGATTGTAGCTTGAAGTAATGAGCTGATTAGAGTGAATTAATCAAGATAATAATCGTCGAAACAGAAAACATACTGCGTAATAGGTAGTGTGTGAATAATAGTTACAGGAATGAACACAAGTATTCATTAAGTGATATTCTGTCAAGAAAGTGATAGATGTGTTACAAATATCTGGTGACCGCATAAACTAGGATTGAGGGTTGTTAGAATTTACAAACTGTTTATGTGTAACAAACTTATGTCGATCCCATTAGTGAACCTTGATGACATACAGTAGATTTCGTAAAAAGAATTCAGTTTCTCTACCTCATTACTGTTATCTATTGAATCAGATAAAAAGGAAGTATGCTCTTTGTATATCTCTTAACAAACTGTGGTTGTAGATGTTGATTGATTTGTAGGTTATGTAGCCAGGTTTCAGGCCATATTCAGGTTGTCCAAATGAGTAACTGAAATTATATATGCACATGAAATAGATGATTTCAGGCAACTTATCATTTGTTTGAGTGAACACTGTCAGTCGACGAGAAAACGAGAAACATTGTTTTCTGTATAGAAAGTTCTTTAGACCATCCATGATATTGTTTAGTAAAGAATCTCGCCAGCCACATTCTCATTAAACTATAGTTTTATGCAGAGGACATGTTCGATACAGTCAACGAATTTGGTTGTTATCGTGTATTATTCTTTAAAACGCTTTTATGTGTAACCAAGTTCAGTCAGCATATTCAAAATATTTGAAAATAAACTCAAGTTACTGAATAATGTTGTATTATGAGCATATCATTCCATCTTCTGAGGTGAGATATCATAGCAGATTCCTTCTGTGGCTCGTATGGGTAAAGCTGTAAGGATGAGTGCATTGAGTTGCACTAGGATTCTTTCTGTGTGCACCTCTAATTATCAACCTATTTTCCCTTCTATTGAAATAGATATGAGTAAAAATGTTTTATTGTAACATTTATCCTCATGAGTAAATGAGATCACCATATGTAGATTGATAAACTCCACTTCAATTATTGACTTGAAATTCTCTAATCGACAGTAATAGAAGAGTTGTTGATATGAGGATAGTAAGACTGGAGTTTATTGATGAACACTTTAAGGGCATCATCTTCCAATTTCACAAGTTATACTCTCAGCAAACATAGATCTTAAATTCTAAATCAATGATGTTTCATGAATATGTGTATAGTAGGTGTTGTTGTAGACAAAATGACGGTTAATATATTAACTAAGCAGTGCATCATTCACATTAACCTCCGTAGGTCCGATGTCTAATTTCTTGTTATAAGTAACTGGTATATACATTTATTTGTCTCTATAGTGAGCATGTTTGTGATCAGGCAGTTTATGTTTGTTATATTCAAAGTTTTAAAAGGTATTTAAAGCAAATGCTGAAACAGATGACATCCAAGGAACTGATGGAATTACCAAATTGATTTGCGCTTGTTAGTAATGTGAATAACCTCAGGCTGTTGTAACTGCCCTATGCCATATCGTTTCAGATTATCTTCTATTTATATTATGTGATGGAATTGTGTGGCGAATCGATATTATTTCAGTGAACATTTTCATTATCTTGTATCATTCAAATGGAAATCATTCAGATGCTTGCTTATGTACAATGACCTGATGACGTTTATATTTTATCAGGAAGTTCCATTTGTATTATAATGAAGCTTATTCGATTCATATGTGGGAAGTGATTGATGTTCTTCACAATCAGGATTGTGTATACAATTGTATAGACTACAGGCATAATTTGGTACATTTCCTGAGATGTCCAAAATAAACAAAGTGATAACCAATCGACAATGATCCGATAAAACACAATTTATGCATGATTAATCATCTGTTTTTAGACGTTGCTGTCCTACTCAGAATTACAATATTCATTCATTTTTCGATTAGTTGCTGTCACGCAAACTTATTTGTCTCCATAAGGGTGGACGTTTGTGTATAGGAAGGTTATGTCTAGAGTTGTCATTCATTTATTTCTTTTAATAATTTTTCTTATTTTGAAAATAAGGTTTACAAAATCTTTAATATTTTTGCTGTCTTCTATTTTGTTTAGGGGTTCTAAAATTGGAACAACCCACTTTGTTCGAGAAGACTATTTCGTAAGTTTTTAATAAACGTTAAGCAATGATTTAATTCGTATCACTGTCATACTTCCCTCGCAATAACTAGACCCATTAACTGTTACCATATTATTTTCTACTCAGTAATAGTATCTAGTTAACTATGCATCTAGTTTCCCGCGAGTTTCCTTGTTGTTATTGTCCTTCTTTTGTATAAATGTTATTCTTTACTTTGGTTCACTATGTAGTCAGATTTTGTGTGTATTCAAATTAATGAATGAAGTATAGCATGAGAGATTGCTTGTTTGTTTATCTTTCTAGTGTTTTTCTATTCTGATTTGAGTATTCGAACTCATTAGTCATAGACAAACGTCCTTAGTGTCTGTTTTATTTTTAGCCTATTTCAACTCAGACTTGTATCTTGGACTACAATCTATAATTCTTTGTAAATCTTTTACTCTAATCCGAATCATACTACATAATTTTATTTAGACTCCTGCTACTCTTTTGATCATCATTACGTTCAAACAGTTACGAATGACAGAAACTCGTCATTATGAAAATTGATGTGCTTCAAATCACAATTAAATACTACATTTTGTAATAATCCAATAAGTGAAAATTTCTGATGTTTCTCGACTAAATTGAAGTTGCTTCTTCAAAAAATACAATAAATAACCAACTTCATTTGACGTAAGTTTAAATAATACAATCAAATAAATTCAGAATGTGTTATGTAACCAACTACAATTCTGTAATTATTATGTCATCCCTTCGTTCATAGCACTTTACAGTTAAGTATGTTTGTGTAGTTTTTGTTCATTTTCAGGAGTGAATTAAAAGTGTAGTGACGGAAGTACGTACTATTTCGCAATTATTTGTGCGTATTTAAAAATGTAAAACATTCGTCTTATTGAATTGTGATTGTTTGGATAGATAATCGAAGTCGAGTGAATAATAAGGTCTTCCTTCTTACTGAATACAACGATGTGAAGTAAAATGTCAATTACTTCAACTACACTCTGTTTTTTTATAGTTAAGAAAATTATTTAAAATATTTTACTAATTATTTGTGTTAGTTGTATGGTTATTTTAAATAGCAAATATTTCTAATGCTGATTCGAAGTGTAACCTTTCAAACTCTGCAGAATTACTAGGAGATCGTAATTTGACATTGGTTAGAATTTCTAATGATAATTTACAAATGTCGATTACATCACAACTGACACAATCTAACCTGTAAACACAGATGTGCCTTACTGTTCTTTTGATCTCCAATGAAGGTGACAATTTTGCCTAATTCTTCAAACGGATGATACCGCTATACCCATCGTTTTTCACCAACAGAATATTCATTTATTATTACAATATTCGGATTGGTTACAAATTAATAAAGTTATGCAAAGCTGATTGGCTAATCGATTTATTTGGATTTCTCACCTTGATACTGATTGGTTGAAAATATTATTTGTTTGAGGGTAGTTTAAAAATCGGTAAATCACGTCAGTTGTTTGTATTTTCACCTTCCAATTTTTGTTTCTTTTTTGTTTTAAATTTTAAGTTTGTATTACAAAGAAGAAGTTTTGATAATGAACGTTTTTTTCCAGGGATTAACTTTGTAATGAACATTTTGTTTCCATAGATTTTGTGTTCACCTAAACCTAATCTCCCAAGTGACACATTAATTATCATTTCTTGTCCATGAACTACTTACTGTTAATTAATTACCTAGATTGTATTCCATTTTTCTATCATTATTGTAATTGATTGGCATTGATGTTATTGAAATGTATGACATAATTTAAACTTTGTTTGATTGGACTTGTAAACACTATGTCCTTATCCGCCTTAGGTCAAGTAATATTGAACCAGATCTATGATTTCACGATAATCAGTTGTGCATAATCAATTTTTATATTGGTTCTACTAAAATGATTATTCCAGTATTTCCTAAATGGTCATAGTTCAGGATACTTGGCAGCTAGAATTATGTTACCCATATATAATTGTTAAGCCAACAATTGGCATCTATTTTAGGAACTAGTGCATGCAGCCTATTATATTGCATCATACTAGATCTGTTTAAGACGTTATTTTAGAACCCAACCAATATGAAAACAAGTTATTTTGCTATTTGGCAAACGTCAAATCAGACCATTTTAATGACATTGTGTAGGATTGTCTCCATAGGTTTCGTCTACACATTTTACTCTTAATATTTCTGATATTGGTTCACCTGCTCTTTTACATAAGACTTCTCAAATATTATTTTAGACGTGTCAGTGATTAGGGTACTATTTGAATTTCTTCGATCTAATCAAAGTTGTGTTTGCATTTCCTCAGTGTACCTTAATATGAGTGATGTATACGTAACGAAAAGCTTTGTAGAAATAGTTGCAGCATCACTCATGCCTTAACTTTTAGATAAGCCATACTAATAGGTGTCACCTAACACAAATCGAGATAAATTGCACTATTAGAAAAATGAATCCAATCTTTTAGGAAATAAATTTCATAGTGGCCACGATACTGTAGATGAATTTGTTTACACTCAATTTCAACCAGTTTAGATTCTTCAGAACCACTACACTGCATTTATTCATGAGAAACACATGCTGTCAGATAAAAGTGCGTCATCATTCAGTCTTGAATTAAAGTGGTCTGTGTAGATTGGTATTCAAATTCAATTGGTCGATATTGGTAGAATACCACTGAAAACTAGGAAGCACTGAGCAGTAATTTTGCCGTAGTATAAAGCTCTTCAGGAGCGCACACGCTTGATCAAGCTCTGTAATATTCAGGCCAAAGGACGCCTAACCATCTGCACCACAGAGCAGGCTTCTAATGGTAGAATTCTGAATTCCATTAATTTATGATATAGAACAATAATCATCAATTCTATTGATGGTAACTATCTCGCTCTAGACAATTCTAAAATAAAAGGTGAATCCAGGAAATTTTCAAATTCTTAAACATAATAGAAGGATACATTTAAGCGAGCGTAGCTAAAAACCATCTTCATCAGTGTGAAAATCTAGATATATGAGCAGTTGTACATTTTCAAAGTGTGCTTTCAAGAGAAAATGAATCGAAGATCACTTTAGGTTATCGGAATGAATTAAGCTAGAATTCTATGTTCACAGCTAATATTCACTAGTATGATAAAAATCTTCCTACTTTGTAATTTCTCTTCTGATGCTACCTAGTTAGTGCAAGTGTAATGTACAGTCTATTTCGCGATTATGTCATTCGATACACATGTTGTTTAACTTTCTTATTACGAACTAACTACAATTAGACCATTATTGAATTCCATTAGTCACACAACTGGTATCTTGTTCTAGTAAGGTTTGAACACTAAACATCAAAAATTCACTAGGGATCGAATCATAACATCATATTTTGTAGAGGACACATAGCATAAGTTGGGTTATTGACTTGTTCAAAATGGATGAAATCCAGAACTTTACTGAATTGGATGTTTTACATTCGTCTTTCTTATTGGTAAATTAATTATCACATATGAATTAATGGACTAACCCAATGACTGTAGCTTAGTCGTCCTCTAGCCAACTACAAGTTAGTATCTACCTGCATATATATGTTGTCAGTAGCATGAACAGTAGAAGAATAAACGAAGTAAAAAATTTAGCAAGACTGATGATGGTAGCCGATTAGGAAGTTCATTTGCATACACATTAAATGTTACTGTAAACAAAAATTGTTCTTTGACGCAGTTCACTAAGCACTGCATTGTAGTTAGACAACTTAGAGTTAACCAATTTGCCAAGCTAACAGTTGATTAAACTGTTCCAAATTCTTTAGTTTTCCGAATCCGAGTATATTTATGCTACTTCATTTCGATACGAGAGATTCATCCTGTAAGTACTATTTAGTTCAAGGTATTGTGATACTAATGTCGATTCATCATCGTGTTTATTCCTTTCCAATTGTGAAACAAACCAGTCGTTCATAGACTTTCTTTCAGAATTCCAAGACTTCTCTTTTGGAGATATAGGTTAATAAGCTCATAGCTTTATTTCAATTTATATCAAACAATTATTAGAAACAGAAAACTAATGGAAACTCGAATGCATTAAACACTATTATTGTCCACGTATATGACTCCTTATTAACTTGTATATACAACACTTACAATTGATCAGATCACATACTTTTAGACAACTACTACAATATCAAGGTAGTTAAATTATAATTCAATTCAGTCAATTCTAAGTGTAATCACTTCTTATTTTGAATGAAAGAATGATCTCTTGACATTAAACCATTAAAACTCTGGATGCTTTAGATGTCCAATTCATTCGAATATGGAACTTATCAACAATCGACTTATAAACTCTACCAAGAATGGAATTTAAAGTATATAGACCTTGAAGATGTCAATTGAAAAGGAGAAAAATCAATGCCGTCATAAAAAGTAACTCACATCTTAGTCTACTTTTGTTGTAATTATATACATTGAGTAAAGCATCGACTTTAGTTTTTTCTTTCATTTCTATAGATATTTGTTTCGACTTGGTATCTATATTTATCACTAATTGATCATGGTTAAGTATCACCGGACAATAAATGTTTTATCAATGTAGGTTACGCTTCAACAATGCTTATTCACTCGTTATATAGCGAAAATGTTCAAATTTGGAATCGTACAACTAAACGTCAATTGTTCTAGTGATGCTAATGATTATTTGATTGTTGTAATAGCTGAAAATCCTGGGTTGAAATATATATCCAATTCTCCTGAGTTATTTATAGTGATATATGATGAATACAGATGAAAAAAAAATGATATGTCTAGCTGTTTGTCTTCATTACATATTGATCCAAACAGGTTACCACTAAAAACTAGAAAACACTGGATTTCTGTTTTGTTCTAGTGTGAGACTCCTCAGTAGTGTGCGCCTTTAATTTCGCCACGGCATCCAACCTAGAGTCTTCAGTGACAATGCTCAATCAATTAACCAGAGCATGATACCCTACGAGGAATAAACGCTGCCCACAACAATTCTTCAAACAACCCTGTCATGAAATTTCATTTCGACTTCTTCTCGAGTGATTTAGATTGTTTTCATGCCTGTCCCAGCTCCTAATTTCAGGTACTGTGTCTCCTTCAATCATCCCTTGTTCATTTTGCTTTGAGAAATCTAAATTAGTGCTTGTCTTGTGACACAGTTTAGTAATTTTTTCATTAAGTGTCCCATCACCCTCCAGCATTTTTTCCAAAATTTCTTTCTCAACTGGATATTGGGTGGTTTTTTGTCATACTCAATAGATTGTTGGTGATGATGTTCAATAAATAAATCCAAAGTAACTTATAGCAAGTAACTATTTGTAAATACTTATATCTTTTAAATGATGCTTCACGTAGTTCTCCACACGATCTTTAGATTCATACAACAGAACTGTCTTCAAACTTGTGTCATAAATCGTAACTTTGATGTCGGCTAACAAGGTTTAGAGTTCCAGATGTTTTTATAATGTAGAAATGTTTCCCTTGTCTTGCCAATCCAGGCCTTTGCATCTGCATAAGATCTTACTTGTTTATAGATAATGCTACCCCGGTATGCAAAAGTTTCCACATCTTCCAGAATTCCTCCATGAACTGTCATTGGGTTAGTACTCCTATTTTTCCCTTTGTGTATGTTATAGCCTACTGCTGGCAGCATAGGCTACTGCTACTCTGTCCATCTTCACCTACACTTATTTTGTGTGTGGGATAGAAAATTTAGGTAATCTGTTAGATTCAACTCGTCTAGTTGCATGCATGTTATCCACTATATTCCGTGCTTCTTTTGAGTTGTTACAGTTTTCATAATCAACCACCTGCAGAAATGTTGACGATGACACGAAACTACCACTAAACAATAACAAATATAAACAATTAAACTTAATACTTCACTTCACAGAACTATATCAATTTCAAATTATATTATCTATCTATTATAAATAAACCATACAATTGATTCTTTTACTATATTTTCTTATTTCAGTAGTATATATTCAACATGAATTAATTTCTTTTTCAAATAATTGAAATGTATTCTATTAGTTTTCTTTTATTTCTATTCATATTTCTATTCATATTCAATGAATTTCATTTCATATTTTCATTTTATCATCATGTAGATGAATATGCGTGAATGAATAAATAAATTATAGTTAATACATTATAGACTACTTAAATCATTTTAACTATTTGAAGTAAAAAAAATTTTTTTCTCTTTTTTTCTTTTCTTTTTTCTTTTTTTTCTTTTTCAAAACTAAGAAGAAATGAAAAGAGAGAAATAAAAAGTGTATTGTATCAATAATTTTAAAGGTTATTGATGAAAACTGTTTACATGAATTAGATACGTTAGCTAGAATAAGCTTGTATCTTCAGTGTTGATTTTTAATGGACTGAAACTAATCAATCCGCTGGTGTCATATGTACATACTGAATGGATTATCTTGACATAGTGATAATATACAATTTCATTGTAAATATTACTTGTGTATTATTGCTATATTGAGGCAATCTGCTCAGGATGCAGATATGGCAACAGACGCTGACTAGTTCCAGTCGACTACAAGTCAACGAGAAGATACAATCTTATTATAATTACATATATACCCGTTGCATAAGTGTCACTGTCTAGATATAGTAGCCTAGTGGTGAATGCAATGGCGTTTGGCACGAAGCAAACTGAGTTCGAATCCCATTGTGAACATCAATATTGGGATGTAGATACATTCAGCCGGAGTCACAGATAGGACAAAACGCGCATCCTGGATTCTGCTTGCCAGTGACAATTCACCTTAAGTAGATACAGTATCTGTTGTGGATAATGTGCTGAAACATTCAACTAATTTGAATCGATAGAGATAGTAATAAATTGTAGATAATTAGTTGCTAGTGCAATGATCTAAATGTTTTGATATTCACTTTTAATGTTAAAGATATTTCCGTTTGATTTAGTAGTAGGATCGTAAACATTTACTGATAAATAGTTTCATGCTATTACGAAATTCTTGCGAAATGTTTACTGATTTTCAAAGAATTGACTAGTCACAGACCTATTCTTGATACCGGATATGAATAGAATGTATTCGAATCCCTGTATAAGTAATAAAATCACTTAGATATTATATTTTCATAAAGGTGATAAGTTCAATGCTGAACTAATGGCACCCCGCCTCACTCTATTCACTCATTATCTCGTAATCCACTTCTAACTTTAATCAAATTTATGATACAACTTAAATTATTCGTTATGTATCTATTAAACTAGACACCAATTTGTTGTAGTATTAAATGTTGACGTCGTGGAATTACAAATCCATATCAACACATTAATGGAACAGTAATCTGGATCAGTTTATAGATTGTTAATCTATACTAAGTGATATCATTTTATTTCATTTGTATGTATGAATATAGATCAATGAATTCTGTAGAATAAGATAAACTTAATGAATTTAGGATAGACTGTGATTACAGAGTACTATAAAGATGATATAGAGCTATTGACATAATAAGTCAACATGCCGAACATTTATCTATGCCGAAAACACAACTTAAACAACTGATACAACTAAGCATAAGAAATGTCTAATTTTTATTCAGTAATAAATTATACTGCCAAACTGATGGTGTAGCTATTGAAATTTCTTTAGGACTAGTACTCATTAAAGTACTTATTGCTAATCTGGTAAAGTTAATGCCTGTAATAAACCAAATGACACTGTACCGAAGATACTTTGATGATAAATAGATTAAATGCGACGATGTCGATCATGCAACACAATTATTTGAGACCTATAATACAGCTTTTCCCATCATCAAATATTACAATGAAGTAAGAAAAGAATAGTACTATCCATTTCCTAGATCTAGTAATTTCACAAAGAGATAATAGAACCTACCAAAGATTTACATTTCGGAAGAATACATGGAACGAGCGATAGCTTCATTTTCACAGCTTTTCTTAAATTATTTATAAACTCGGTGACTACTCATTGTTTGTTCAAACTATTCCAAAAGATAGATCCAACGGTTTGATTATCAGATGATAACCATATAATCTCGATTTTAACTACCAGACTATTGAATTTGATATAACAAATTGATCTGGATTAGACAACAAGTAACCACTAAGAATTATTGAACAGTTGTTTTGTTCGATTATGAGATCTTTCAGCAATGCGTATGCATAACCACACCAGGGTTCGAGCTCAGTAGCTTTTAGTTAGACTATTTCATTATTCCTGAAACATATTCACAATCAATTGACTTGTTGAGAATTCTGTTATTAAAAGAATAAAATTGTAATTCTGAAAACATTTTCTCACCTACTTTTCACTTCACTGAAATGATTTTACGCATGAATTAGCATAACAACAAATTCTTCAATGATGTATTAATTAAACAACTTTCTATCAACACTGAAAAAAAAGAACACTTTATCTTTGAATAGTTACTAGGTGATGTGATATTTGGACAATTCAAGACTCAATAACTAACTTTTAGAATTGTCTGTTACAAGATCGTTTGATTTACTGTGAGTACATCTTAATCGATTATTTAGTTTCTAATTGTATCATGTTCCCCTTTCCCAAACGTTACAGAAGACTCATCAACTGTAACCAAAGTATTTTCTATTCAGCAACAATGTGTACACTTGCGCTTTTATAAAAACTTTACGACCTATTATGAGTCATTCAGTTAGATCTAAACGAAAAGATCATGGTGACTGGCAACGTATATAGATAATGAAACTTATTGCTAAATCACAGGGTAAATGATCTAGCAGTATGGAAACGTGCCAAAATAAAATGTAATTAACAAATTATCGGTGATGTAGTGTATCAAGAACTACCTGAAATCCATGTTGTCTCACAGTGTATAACTAATCCATATTTATTATGCAGACATAAATTTGATTTACATGTTTATATTCTATTCAATTTAAGGAAAGTCTGGGTCTATAGAGATGGATTCGCTCGCTTCTTCAATATACGAGTTTCGTTTGATTCTGTTGATAATCATTACATACATTTGACAAATGTTGCTTCACAAAAGACTGCACCTGATTATGATTCTGAAATTGTCATTTAATTTGGATGATGATTGGCAAGTGGAATCCAGGACGCGCGTTTCGTCCTATTTGGGACTCATTAGCTGGATGTACCTACATTCCAATGTTGATGAGTCCCAAATAGGACGAAACGAGCGTCTTGAATTCCATTTGCCAGTTATAATTCAAATTAAATGATACTTGTGAATATTCACTATATCGAGGCAATCCGATCTGGGTGCACATATAGCAACAGTGACTGACCAGCTTCAGTCTATAACAAATCAATGGGAATATACAAATTCATCCTACTATTCTGAAAATGGTTGTAAATAGTCAATCGGTTGCTTACGTCATCATCTTCTAGCTAAATGTGGCTATGAAAAGACATGTACACAGCAAAAGAGTAACATGTTAAGACACGGTATGCTGAAAATTCATATTGTACTAAACATACTATTGAATAATGCGATTACTATTATTATTATTAATGAATGATTTACTAAGTATCTATTATTTCAGTACTTAATCATTACTCTCCTTCCATTATATAAATGTTATTCTTCTTACTGGAATGTTGTCTGGTCATGTTTTATGTGTATATGAATGAATGCGTTTAATATAATATGACTAGTTGGTTGCTAGTTTAATTACCTTATGTTCTCTTATACGTTTTAAGGGACTAGAAATCATGGATATATGTGCTACCATAGAACAACACGCTTTATGTCTGAGGTTTTTGGTATTTCATGATAATAACCATATTATTTCATTATCCTGTGATAAACCGTAGTTCAGATCATAATAGGTGATGAACAATATGATAACTAACCGATAGTTCACATATCTGAGTACTTCATTAGTTGTTATGCATGCAGATGTTTAGAAATATTTATGCATAAAATGAGAATACTACTTATAGATAACTGACTGTTGTTTAGCTAATCTTATTTAGAAACAGGTACATGAGAGTCTAACTGACTATTTGATGTGGTAGAACAGAATAAAAATTGAGTGATTTTTGCAAGCCCGACCTCACATATGTGCATCTCAGTGTGGTTCAGTACGATAGAATATGTACGTATGTATACATACAAGAGCTGTGTACATTATTATTCAACAGATGACAACCACGTATTCCTTGCAGTTATTGACGATTATCTATATAATGGTTTGTATTGACTTCTAAAGTAAAGTGTTTAATTGCGTTTAACTATTCTATATAGTTAAGAAAATTCAATCGACCTATTGTTGATACTGTGGACTGTGTTCAACTAGTCAATGTTGGCGTATTATGATTAAAGTATTGCATAGATAGTAGTTGATGTAATTACTAGTTTAGATACATTCTTTGGTCGATCAACAAAATACACCGCCATATGCATCTCGAATTTCACAGATGACCATATTCTCAGCTGATATAATAACAATATGCCTAATTCTAATGAGGTCAGTCATTAAGAGATGATAAGTTTTATATCATTTAACCCTTGTCAGTAAAATGTATCTACATTCTTAAAACATTTAATAATCATTAATAAAAATCCATTGAACTCTTCTTGTTTCATACTTTGTGATGTTATCATTGAATAAATCTGGTTATAGCTGACCTTCTTTAGGATACAGATACTTCTGTTAATGAATCATTGAATACTGATGTTATAATTCAACTGAGATAGTTGCAGAGATTAGTGTTAAGTTTGCTTGATTGAATTTGTCACAGATTGATGTTGGCAGTGTGCCACTAAAAACCAAGGTTTACTGGACTGGTGTTTCATTCTAATATGGGACTGTTCAGTTAGATATCACAACTCTTTTATTAAATTCAGATCAGGAATTTTAGATCTCACAGTTAATGTCTGGATATCTCGATTACTAGCCTGATCAGAATCTGATGGTACCACTCCCACCCCAAATTAGTTTGTGATATAACATGATCATCAATCATTGTCATTGGTGATAGCTATCTCCCTTCCGACAAGTCTGATCTGCACAAATCACAACTCACTAGATTTTGCAAAAAATCTCTTCGGAGTAATCACAAGTAAACTGAATATTTTTAAAGAGTTGCGTTGAGGTGGTTTTATTAGAAAATTTTTTAACTTATACTCGTTGATTATTCCCTATGAAGTCAATATTCATCTTACACTAATTACCTACTTTCATTGCGCAGGTATCTGATTGGTTAAAATGCTTGGTATTTTGTTGCGTAATCAGTGTGTATATTGTCATTTGCAGCTTTTGGATAATATCATTTCCTTGATCCTAATTATCTTATTATTATTCTATAGTATACCACATCAAAATGACCATAAGTCGCTATATCTTAAGCATAATTAAGTTTACAACTGCGTACAGTTTTCTGATAATTTGGTCATATACTGCCACTTTTGATAATGTTCTTCAGTCATCATCATTATTATTAGTGTGATGATTTTGGGTACTAATCAGAGAGTGAGAGAGAGACAAGAATTACCGAACTAGCTGATTCACAGGAATATACGTTGATAAATTACTAACAAGATCCTCTTCAATGAATAGTTGCCGATTTAAACTGACGTTGATTTGTCGTCAGAATGAACAATTAACAGTAACCTAACGCCAATGAGAATGAGAAAGCATGAAACATATACGCAAAGTAGATTGTAATTTAGTAAATAAAAACGGATACTATACTGTAACACATGAATAACTACCATGCAGGGAAGAACACAAGATGTAATGAAGACTAAATCAGAAAAGATATGTAAACAGAATGGGGTACTAAATTAAACGTAAAATTACAATAGTATGTGAATTAGGAGAGGTATGATAACAGTTGGTGAGTTCATTAATGCCTAATTTTCAGAAAACTAAGTAACAAATCATCAGTTTGTATTTCTAATTTCAGTAACTGCTGTACATCTTACGTGACATTTAAATTGGCATTAAAATCATTAGATGTCAACTAAATGATTTCAACATAGAGCATCCACTAACAGCTGTAATTGTCATTAGGTCAACTTTCAGTGAAGCTGTGGATTGATATTGAGAATGTTAAACCTTATACAACTAAGAAACGGTTTCTTTCTTTCCCTGGTTATCGAACTAAAGCTACGTCATCAAGTGAAAGGTTAAACTATCCAATTTATCTAAGGTACCTAAATGTGAAATTAAAATGATTACATAACACTGCGTTTTTTCACGGATTACTTCTGATGTAACCTTTCGGTTTAATTTGATTAATCTACTGTTAACATTTAGAATAACATTTACAATATGCATTTCATCTGTATATTACTACGTAGATCATAACCATCCATCTAACAGTAAGTTCATTAAGTTTATAAGTACAATTAGTGGTGAAGTAAGTAGATAAGTAAGTAAGCAAGATAGAAATGAAGAGTGGTGAGAAGTACTTAAGTACCTCAGTAAATAAACAACTCCTTAGGTTAGTAAGTATTCATGTATGAGATTAATTTAGTAGGTAGGTTACAGGTCAGTAATAGTTCTAAACATAAAATATTCTTGCATTATTATTCAACATAATCAAGAAATCGCATTTCATCAACGTCTTCACCAATTAAAACTATGTAATGTTTGTAATCTAAGTGGATAAATAAAACATCTATTACGATTTCACACCATAGTAAATGAAGTTAGTTCTATTTTTAATAGTATTTATACGAAATCGGATAAAAAATGGGATACCGGGGGGTGGGGGTAACTAAATGGACACTGGTTATAGATGCCAGTGATCAATATGGTTAACTATAAGATTTGACCCACTTAGATGTTTTCCAATTAAAAAGCATTCATTAGTATTCAGGTCATTGACAAATACTACCGCATAACTTCTCGAATAACTTAAAGGAATCCTAATCTCAGTTCAATAGATATTTTCTAACTGATGAATTATATTAAGATGCCGCAATAATGCATAGCATAGTGACACAAGAAACTAACAGTACAAGTCTCATAAGTCTCATAAACAAAATTCAAGTTGATATCATAAGCTAAATGTTTATTCGACAACTTCCGATCTATACTACACTACGGTTGTCATGAATGATGTCTCCATAATAAATGAATTATCACTCAAACATCATGAATATATTTTGAAGTCACTGTAGAGTTAGTTTCCATTTATTTCACTACGAAGAACGATTACGTCAGCAACTGACTTTAGGAGGCTGATGGATGCTAGAAAAAAATAATTATTAAATTTAAAACAATCGGCTTAAAACTTTGAATTCGATTCCTGGAGTAGATGCATGAAAATTCCATAGAAGTTTCATACTAAGTTGAATCATTGGTCCCATCACTGCTGAAAATCATTGGCTCACTAGCTGTAATTAGTCTGTAATGTAACTGTTGTATTTCTACAATCAAGTTAAAAAACTTTTAATTATCAATGGAACGTATATTTCAATAAACAATTAAGTTATATATAATTTAATTTGTATCGTGACTGGCAAGTGGAATCCAAGACGCGCGTTTCGTCCTATTTAGGACTCATCGGCTAGGATGTACCTGCATCCCAATGTTGATGTTCACAGTGGGATTCGAAATCAGTCCGGTTCGTGTCATACGCCACCGCGTACACCACTAGACTACTGAGTTCAGACAGTCACTTTTGTGCAATGGGCGAATCGGTAGTAGAATAATCGCTATATTGAGGCGATCCGCACAGGATGCACATATAGCAACAGTGACTGACTAGCTTCAGTCTATAACAAATCAATGGGAATATACAAATTCATTCTACTAAGTTATGTTTAGTTCGAAGTTCGATCTATTACCTTGTTTTTGTGTACATGGTTCAATCTAACAAGATCGTCACAAGGTTATAGTAAATGGTTTAGGGAAACACACGTTACAGTCAATGACGAGTGTGCTGAAAGGTTACAACTTGAGTAATGTATATACCATAGTTACTGAATGTTTAGCAATACAGCGATGCCGTAAGCGACTCAAATGCACAAACAGACTCGATAGATTGTAATTTCTGACGATATGCTGTGGATTAACATTAATAAAATCTACAGTATTGAATTAAGCTATTATTGTGAATAGGAATCACTTCATTGCAACCATCTAATTAGATCCACTTATAACTTCGTCTTTAGATTTTAATTAAGGCCTTCGTGACAGTTAGGTAGTCATGCCATCTTTTTTCTTACTGAGACGATCACATATAGGCTTAGAGTAAATCTATCTGAGTAAAGTTGAATTGGTGTTGATGAACCTTAGAGACTTTACTCCATACCAGTTAAGTAATTTGTACGTAGTCAATATGTCAGTTGAACGTGTTGTGTTGTGCATTCATAGATACTCGGCCGATTTTCTGAAGATGCTCTAATTTGTATTTCATAATTATTATAGCCATTTAATTTACTAATCATTTGAGCCGAAATGCAGATATACAATCGAACTCTGTAGATGACTGTAGTCTTTAACTCACTACCTTCTCCAACTTCACTACTAAATATGTTAATTTGTCTTGAGTGAACTATTGAAGTCCTCTTCAAAATGACTCCAAACTATTTGTATTATAGTCACAACAATAATGAATATGTCGACGTAATCCGCTCAGGATGCGCATATAGCAACAGAGATTGACCACTTTCAGTTTATGACAAATCAACGGATAGATATGAATACATCATAATAATGTAATGAATATGAGTTTAAACAATCGTGAATGATTATTTTTTTATAGAAACTACGTATACTACTGACAAGAGTTAATGGTTATTCATTTCTTTATATTTCTTACCTAAAATTAACTGTATATACAAGATAAAATCTAAGAAGACAATCATATTACGTAATATAACAATAAGTTTAATTGCGTCACTTATCAGTAATAGAATAGTTAAGATTTTCAGCTTATTTCATTGTCATTTCAAAGAAAACGTAGATGATCCATTCATCGAAATAACATTAGACAATAGAACAATGTTGTTTTCTAGTCATTTTAGTAGGGATTAACTGTTCCCCTGATGGTTGATTTTATTTATTTATCATTCTTATTATGAAATTCACTCAATCAACTTAGATGGTATCACAACATTGATTCACGGATTAATGTTGATTTCATTATTCTTGTATCAGTAAATAAGTAGTATGTCTAAGTCTTGAAATTTTGGTATAATGTCATAATATAAGTAGGATAAATCAGTGGTATATCGAGCTGAAACGTGGAGAACTACAGCAAACATCCTCAGGAGAGTACAGGTATTTATCAACAACTGTCTACGCAAGATATTGAATGTCTGTTGATCGAAAACCATCAGCAACAGCCTACTTTGGAAAAGAACAAAGCAACTTTCAGCTAAAGAGGAAATCAGGAAACGACGTTGGTAATGGATAGGACATACATTGCGCAAATCATCAGACTGTATCACAAGACAAGAAGTAACTTGGAATCCTGTTGGAAAACGGTAAAGAGGAAGGCCAAAGAACATACGGCGTCGAGAACTGGAAGCAGACATAAAAAGGATAAACAGCAACTGGAGACAGCTGGAAAACATTGGTCAGGACAGTGTTGAATGGAGAATACTGGTGAGCGGCCTATGCTCCTCCGAGAAGGGTAACAGGCGTAAGTAAGTAAGTAAGTAAATCAGTGGTAAGGGAAACAGTTATGAATTGGTTAAAAACATTGTGTTTCATACATTAATCAATCTTTAAATAAGTGCAATCTTATATTTATTGGTTATAGATTAATATTGGTTAGCTTTATTCCTGTTAATTTATCATGTACTGAAGCTGGTCAGTCTCTGTTGCTATATATGCATCTCAGTCAGATTGCCTCTATACAACGATTATTAACAAACACTGTCTGATTTAGATTGGGGCTCAAAAGTTGAATTTAGGACGCGCGTTTCGTCATACCTGAGACTTGTCAGATGGATGTAACTGCATCCCAGTGTTGATGTTTATACTAGGATTAGAATTCAATTCCTTTTTTGCCAAACGCCACCGTGTTCACCACTAAACTAGTGAGTCAAAACAACTATACCTGTGTGTTGGCATGAACACTAGGCTGCAAGTACATCACACTAATCAGTCCCGAATAGAACGAAATGCTCATCCCGGGTTCGGCTAACCAGTGTAGTTGAAACTCAAGAGGATGCAATGAAATACTCAATAAATTAAAGTATATTTCGTAAATATTGTTGTTCTAGCCTTATTTAAATTTGTGAATAAACTAAATCGTACGCCAACATTATTATGATCATAACTTAAGTGTATAGACTTGTATATTCCTATTGATTTGTTATAGACTGAAGCTAGTCAGTCTCTGTTGCTATATGTGCACCCAGAGCGGATTGTCTCAATATAGTGATTAGTCACAAGTATCGTTTAAGTTGGTTTGTGACTGGCAAGTGGAATCCAGGACGTGCGTTTTGTCCTACTGTAAACATCAACATTGGAATGCAGGTACATCCAGCTAATGAGTCCTAAATAGAACGAAACACGCGTCTTAGATTCCACTTGTCAGTCACAATCCAACTTAAATAATTAAGTGTATAAACGTTACATATTCTGTATGCTGAAATTAAATATATAGTTGGTAGGGAATTTTATTTGACTAAGTTTCTTAATAATTGCCATTCATAGACAAAGTGTTCTGATAACTTTACTGAAGATGTTCATCTATGTAAGTCAAGTCGTTGATTTAGATGTATAATGTATCTGACAGGTTAGTATTTCTGAAGACAAAAATTAAAAGTTCAAGTTAATCAACAACATCTTATATGACATTATATTGACATCAAAGAAGGTATTAGGTAACATAATTGTACATTGGTTGATCACTGTGTACTGACTAATTGAATGGTGGGCAAATTCTTTATAGTACTGATCGAATTCTATCGATCAACTTGAAATTTGGCCATTGGTATAAGTGATTGAAAATTACTGGTTTTCTGATGAAAACCCTCACACTGCCGTGAACCACCAATCTGTACATAGTGTCAGTAATGTACAGTCCTTTAAACTAGTGGCCAAATTATAACTTAATCAACAGAATTCGATCTGCATTAAAAAGGTCTTAACTAGCACTAAACAGTGATCAACAGAAATGCAAATCTCAGTCCTATTTACTCAGTTTTGGCATGAATTGCCACGTGATAACAGTTGCAGAGTGTAAAACTAAGTGACTCGAAACGGAATCTTCAGGGAAGCACAGGTACTTCAAAACAATTAGGTACGCTTTGCTAACTAGTGCCAAATAGTACAAAACCCAGGTTCACCATTTCCTGGAGAGTATTCTTCTGAAACCATCTTTGAAAACGAATCGTATTTACTGATGTTTCAATCATCAGAACGAACACAGAAACTTTGAATACACAATTATTACGGAAGATAAGTTGTATAGATCAAATACAGAAACAAACAGCACACAAAACGAGTTGCGTAAACATTCACTTTAGGTGGCAAATACAAATCTCAGCTTCCTCATTTAACAAAGCGTTTAGAACACTTATCTTTTGAATGTCTTCTAGATTGGAAAAAGGGTCATCAAGGAGGTCTTAGCATTTTCATATATATTAACAGACAACTCTGAAAACTAGTGCTATCATTTAATCTCATTTTATTTAGACCATCAGATGAATCACTGAAATAAGATGAATGGAATAACAAATACAAAATATTTAGTATTCAGTATGAGTGTGTTGTTGTATCTGCATCTGTATGTATTTAGATACAGAGAAGAATATGGCGAATATGCTAGACAGTTCCATCAGCCACACTTCTTTAACACAGAAACTTGAATACCAAATCAGTAAATATAGTATTCACATAAATGGTAATAAGAACAATATATGGACATACAGATTATGAAACGGGGAAATATCATTAGTTGGTGGAAAGGTATAAAATTATTTCAGGCTCACTATTTAAGGGAAAAGAAAAAGCGAATGCACCTGAAATCCTGTCAATGCTCCGCAGCCACGTCGCGCTACACTTCCAACTATGAGGTTGTAACAAATACAATAGTCTACAGTCTACAATCATGGCTCATACAAGCATTCCTTGACTTCATAGACTGATGTAACTGTTTTGGATTTAATTACTCTTAGATTTCTTCTATCCTTTTCCAGCTTTAGTCGGGATCACCACTCAAGGTGAGAGGCGATTGGTCACAAGTAATACATATCTCAACAACGTCAGTGAACTGATTTACCAACTTTGCATAATAGAGTGTATCTGACTTTAACAATTACTAGTCCACTGATTCAACCAAAAGTTCTGAAATATTTCGAAGGTATGTGTAATCAAATACTAGTAACCTACGGATATTATCTACTCTTATTGGCTAAGTTTCGAAATTATACATGTAGATAGACTAACTTTATATCGGACGACTAAAGAAGAGTAATAAACTTTAAGAACTTCATATTTTAGAAGACTATTGCAATTATTTTAGTTGCGAGTAGTGTGAACATTTCACTTCTATCATTGTTGAGTTCCTTCTTAACTTTTCCTTCCGTTCAATGTATTTACTGTTTGTATATCATCTCTCATTTATAAACTTTAGTTAACTAGTTGTGAAAAAGTTACCTCTATTTACTATCATTATCTTCCTTGTTTTGTATTGATGTTAAATTCCTAATTGCGGTTGACTGTGTGATCTGATTTGGTGTATATATAAAGGAATGTTTGACATATAATACAATTTTGTCTGGTTGATTTATTGGCTTGTATTCTTCATATTCTTGCCTGGGACTGAGTGGGTATTAGGGCAGACATACAGGGACTAGCTAGACAATCACTAATGTTTGTAAAGTGTGAGCACGCGTGCATAAGTACATATCCATTAATTGGTCACAGATAGTGAACCATAGCAGTATATTCTTTACATCATAACAAAGAAAATGTTTCCATCTAAGCAGATTTCTTAGTATACACAATAGAAACTTTATAATCTACCATTAAAACATAAAATACTTATTAGTAAGATGAATTTGTATATTCCCATTGATTTGTTAAAGACTGAAGCTGGTCAGTCACTGTTGCTATATGTGGATCCTGAGCGGATTGCCTCGATATAGCGAATATTTACAAGTATCATTTAATTTGGATTGTGACTGGCAATTGGAACTCAGGACTGTCTGGACTCAGTAGTCTAGTGGTGTACGCGGTGGCGTTTGACAAGAAACGGACTGATTTCGAATCCCACTGTGAACATCAACATTAGGATGCAGGTACATCCAGCCGATGAGTCCCAAATAGGACGAAACGCGCGTCTTGGATTCTACTTGCCAGTCACAATTCAAATTAAATGAAATGCTTATGTTCAATGAGTTACATAATCCATTGAAGCATGAATAATCATTTCGACAATCTATGAAAGTGTTTTTTTTGTATGTTCCTATTCACTACTGAAGTGTATCATTCACACATACTCGATTGTATGTATCACATAAAGAAAAACAACAATAAAAGAATTATTATCTATCCTTAGGCTAAACTATCAATAATAATTTGATAATGAACTATAAGTTACATGAGATACTTATCTAGGTATATTCAGTCAGACAGTCGGTTACAACGTAGAACTTGGTACATGCGTACATCAGTTCAAGTTCCCATACCTCAATTAGTGGATAGGAAATTAAATCGTCTGACTGAATTTCAGGAGTAGGGGAGGTAGTAACAGAGTTAGTATTAATGGAAAGGAATGTAGATCGGAGATACGATTTAAGAAAATATGATTCAATAAAAAGAAAATGATGGTAAGTTCAGATACTTAGAATATGGCTGAAAGACAAGGAGTGGATTCACCTGCGCCAATGCGAACGATTTTGAGCTATATCACCTAAAGTCTCTAATCATTTATTGCGATCATCACGCGGACCCCACTAATAGATCTACACCTGTTGTCAATGACTTCATGGATTGGTGCCATTTTTTTTGTATGGCCATCCCTAGCTTTATTCCAGCCTATTCCCACACCAGACAGCATCGCTTATCAAGGTAGGCGGTGGTGGTAACACATGTCCTAACCACCTAGGCTGGTGAAGATTTACTACTTCATCGATAGACTTACCATATTTACCTAGTACTCTGTTCCTAACCCATGTATTGCTTACTTGGTGGTCCAAGCAAAAACGAGAAATGCTTCGAAGACAACCGCGATCGAATACTAGGAGCCTATGAATATCCTTTATCCATAATGGCCATAGTTCACACCTATGAAGTAAAACGAATCGGACTGCTGCTCAGTAAACGCGTTCTTTGGTCGGAAGACGGATGTGATGAATTGGCAAAAGCTAATCGAGCCTTCTACATACGCGCTAAGATTTCATCGGACAGCATACCATAAGGACTGATGAGGCTCTTAAGATAATTAAAGCGGTCAGCCTACTGAACCACTCCCAATCACTAATTTAATTGCCGAAATAAGCCAACCTGAATCAACATTTTGCATTTGAATGGGGAGAATCGCGTTTCAAACATGCTTACACTTATGCTAAGGTAGTCGAAAGATTCTGTATTTTATCAGTATCTTTACCCAATACAACTAGATCATCTGGATATTCTAAGGTAGCAAGTTTATCTCCTGGAACGAGGTCAACCCCGGAGAAGTCAAACGGTGACAATGTTAACTCTAAATGTATGTCACTGATAAAATTAAATACAAATGAAGAAAGCGGACAACCTTGACGAACTCCATTTAAAGTAATCAGTTTCGGCTACAATCCGCCATAAGCTCTAACTTGACATATAGTGTTTGAGTAGAGAGCTTGTATAAAGTTAATGTACTTCACTTGTATGCCTTCCAATGACAGACATTGCTACATAACCTCACAACTGCGTGTAAAACGCTACCTTAAAGTCTAGGAATACAACTATTGTTGGGCGTCTAGGAGTGTGTCTATGTTCCAGAACTTACTGATGTGTGAATATTTGACTAGGTATATTACGTAAGAAGTCAACCAGTTAAAAAAATGAGTTGTATAGAAATAGTTATATAACATTAAAGTTTTAATTCAATAATCAAGCATCTCTAAGAGATTGATATAAACAACACAATAAGATAAGAAATTAAGTTACATTCTATCAGTTACAGTCCACCTAGATGATATTAAGCTAAGAATTATCTCATTACAATAAATCAATGCCATCAACAATTCTCTCAATCAACTGTTATATTCACATGAAGGGATGGTCCGGCTGATGTATGAGCAAAGTTTCTAAAAGTATCAGGTTCTCTGAACATGATGCTTAGATTATCTTACATGACAACAAAATAACTAGTAGTATATTTGAAAAAACAAAAAAGCTTCCCGTATGATTTAATTAGTTACTATCAACAAATCTATTCACTGTTATTTACATGTCTGTTTTGATTGTTTTCTGTTAGAGTAGAACATTGTAGCTTTCATTTTTCCATTTAATTTCTTGTAGACTGAATGATTACGTCACTCTGAAATGTTTATTGTTTCACGTATGTCTGGATTATTGAAATTCTGTACATAGTTGTCTACATTGATGATTGATATAATTGAAGGTATGCTGTAGAGTCTGTTAGCTAGAATGTATTGACGTTGATCTACACAGACAGAGTGCATTACTCTATTTAGCTGTTTTGTGCACTGTTGTTATTAGATTCTAAGACTAAGCTTAATATAAGTCATGACAACTTTGTTGACTTGCAGATTGACATCAACTCCTAGCCGCATTAATAGTTAGTTTACTATCAAGAAAAATCGTTATCATATAGGAGTACAAGTTATATACTAGTTACTGTTGATCTAATCGTCAGTAATACTTTTAATCCAGAATACATCCATCAAGTTCTTCTTATTTCAGTGTATAACATCGAGACTGAAATGTATCTTCTCTTTATTGAGAACAGAGTTATATTACTGTCGTAACTATAGAAATTGATTGGCATAGAACAAAATCTGATTTCCTTGCGTGTTATGTTTTCTTGTACTAGTTCTAGTGACCAAAATATGAAAAACATAAATGGTAGAGTGTTGATGGATTTCCATTTTGTTGTGAAGCTTCTGTTATCAAAGTTGTTCCTGATCAAATAAATTTTTTTCGCTCATAACGAGGTATATACAGTCTCTTTTAGAATGATTGACAACATAATGACGCATGTATCATTTAATTTGGATTGTGACTGGCAAGTGAAATCAAGGACACGCGTTTCGTCCTATTTGGAACTCATCGGCTGGATGTACCTGCATCCCAATGTTGATGTTCACAGTATTCAGTCTATAACAAATCAATGGGAATATACAAATTCATCCCACTAAAAATGATGCATGGAGGAATAAAATAGAATACTTTATGGATGTATTTCACTAAGAAACGCTTAACCGATTATCGTCAGGTACAGGGTTAACAGCAAAAGTCGGAGAATGAATCGTCCTGCAGACCAGGAAAAAATCTTATCGATCGTCAGTACATGTTGTCAACAGTGAACTCAGATCAACTATACCATTCTTAATTGCTGATAACTTATAATCATTTTCTTTTGCAACATAATCTCATGATTTCAACCTCACGATCTTCTGCTAATACTGAAATCGATATTCTAGATCTATATCTTTATAAACTTTAACACATCACCATAGCGATTGTTCAAAGGATGAGTTATAACATATGAAAAAGAGCTTTGATTAGTTGTGTAACCAAGTTCAATTCTTGGTGTAAATCCTACAAAATCCATCATTCTCTACAGGTTCTGAAAGATAAATATAATTGAAAACACCTGAAAACAGTCGTATCGCTTCAGTTTTAATGAGTATTCAATCTTGTTAGTTGTAAATTCCTGTATTGGTGTTCTCTATCAAAGAGATACATTAACTATGTAAACTTTTCCTACTCAAAAACAACTGGCTGAGTCAGAGCTAATTTTGAATTGTAATTTGATTCGTTAAGATAAAACCGTATTCGTCAGTGCTGCTGGGTGTCGTACGTATTAATTGAATTCTTCAAACATCCGCTCTATACGGATGGACATTGTATCGGAACTTTCGCTTATTGACTTTTAGTGTTACATAAATACGTTATATGGAGTAAAGTAGGTGTGTACGGTTACTGTTTTAACATATTCTGGAAGTTCTATCACTCCTACTTGGTTAGTATCTGATCGAAACGTTAGTACAAATCCAGGAGTTGCTTTAGCTTCTTTAAACATTCTTCGCTTGTAGCTTAGGTAATGTGTCCGTCAGCCAACTAAATAACGACAACAATCTGCAAACAGTTGGCTTCGTACTAATCTGCACCTGCTGAAAATGAGCTATAAATATATAAGGACTCCGTAAGCCTTAAAATATTTGATCTCAGTGATGCACCTTAAAAGCAATGCTCGGATACTTTGAAGGGACAGTGCAAGCAATGGTGAAGTTATGAAACTGATAAGTATGTTGATAAGATAGCAAGTCTTCATCAACCAAAGTACGTGTGTGATGTAATGAGTATTTTTCACCAAAACCTGTATACTTGGACATTACGATGTTGGATGGTGTAAGAATGGGATGGGAGAAAACGAAGTCACATAAACAGTAATGCACCATTGGCTCATAAAGTGTTTCCAGAATTCGGATCAAATTCTTCAGTTACTGTGATGCATCTGCGGCCACCGTTTGTCGTCAACTCATTCTTGATGAACTACATTCTAGTTTTTGTCTTATTGATTTGATCAGGTTATATTAATTTGGTAAGTCAACTTGGTGACAAGATTTTGGTTGTTTATGAGTGACTTACAACCTTTCGTAATAAGAATCTTAAGAGCTTGGTATTCACCTGTCAATAGACACATTGAATTCCATCCAATCTACCATTCATTCAACGTCATTTTAAACGGTTCACTGTCGGAAATCAGTTCACCGAATAAATAGATCAGTATAAATGTCCAAAGACTGACATTATAATTGTGTATACCATCCAACCAAGTCTCTTGTCAACATTAAAGGCCGTGATGCATTGATGGTGAAATTCTAAAGTTCAAAAATCTTGGTCATTGAAACGCCAATAAATTCGAATGTTAGTAACTAGTCATCATAGTTGACGAATTCAACGTCATACATTTAGTGAGTTAGAGGTGTACAATAACTAACTGACGATTTCACTACACATTAGAGTGTAAACGAATTGGATTATGGTATGTAGTTTCATACTATGCATAGTACAGATCAAAGTAAAATGTTCACTTGTTATACTTAGAGATTCAAGAAGTATAACGAACTTGCTAAACTGTCTTTCAAAAGAATATTTCACTTATTTTGAGTACATGTAAACAGATTATCCGGTTTTCAATACTGTCATGTTCCCCTTTCCGTAATCTCTAAGTAAACTCATCACTAAATCATTTTCCATTTGGCAACAATAATTGATTCACTATGCATCTGTTCTCTTGGTACTTAGTAGTTACAATTCTTTTGTGAAAAGTATTATTCTTCTTACTGATCGACTTTAGGGGTCAGGACTTTTGTGTATATAAACAAGTGAGTAAAACATAGTGTGACTGTGATTATCTGCTCACTTATATTGTATTCTTCTATCTGGTTTGGGGTCCAAGAATCACGGAAAACACCGGCTTAGATATCTGGATTATATTAACATTTATCATTGTCAACATTACCGTCTATACAGCACTGTGATCAATCGTTGTTAATGTCATATCATTCATGGAGTATCATTATGGTCAGTTCTTCAACAGTTTGGGACTAACAGTTGTAGATAATGTCAACGTTCATCTCATATAGGCCTATAGGTTTTCGGCGTTCCTAATTACTGATATTATCTCTTCTGTGTACAGTATCTTATTGAAGGAGATCATCAAATACAGTTTGATTGTTGTCTAGATCAGATAATAAAAATTTACTACTGAATCATTTAGCTTATAGAAATTCATATCCTTCTTTATATTCTACATTATATCATTAAATCAGATAAGAGCTCATCATAATTCATTCTCAATTGGTAAACTAATTGATCATAAATCTATTGATTTTTCATCACTAATTTCGTAATCCTCATGAGACTACTTATAAAAGTAATATAAATCATAAATAATGAAATTTTATACAATGAATTGTATTCTACAATTGTTACATAATAGTTTCCCGAAAATAAAGATTGATGTTTATGTCTAAAAGTATTGGTATGTGTAAGTATGTGTGTAGGTTTGTGTATTACAGTCACAGTTAAATAAGAATTTCATGGAACAAAGTTCCAATGGAATACCGCGAAGGATTTATTTCGAATATATGGAATGTTGAATTGACAATTTTCATTAACTGTGTCAATATCATCTAGATGATGACAGAAATATCATGATAAAACATCTTATCGAATCCATAATCGCTGCTTCAAAGATAAGTTTCTATCTATCTATTTAGTTGTCTGTGTTCGCAACAGACCGATGTTGATTAAATATTGCTCTAAACCAGGAAGCACATGACAGTAGTTTCATTTTAGAATAGAATTCTTCAGTAGCATTTAAAATAGATTTCGTTAATGAATTCAACCCACCATCATCACATCTCTTCATGAATACTTGAACACCACCATTGGGTAAACTGGAAGCCAATTATGTGATTCCTACTTACATCAATTTGTAATGTAACGTGACGATTCTCCCTTGTCACTGCTGATAACTGTTTCTCTCATCACAAATCTCGTCTTCATCAGTTACTATTTATCACTAGAAATTCATGAATATATTGAAGTCAGTCATTAGTGATATGATTGTCGTAACTGAGCTGAGTTGGTTTTGTCGGGATGTGTATTACATATGGTTGTTTGTGTTTATTACAGATTGGTGTTGGTTGGATGCTAGTGAAAACTATAGACCACTAAACAACCGTTTTGTCTTTTAATGGATCTCTTCAGCTATGCGTAAACACAATTGCTGCAAATTAGATGGTTTATTAATTCTCTAGCCTTTCCATCTTTTATCTGTCTTCTTGATCTTCACTTATCACATTGTACACATTCTATCCTTTACTTATAACGACCATTATTAGATTTCCCTGGTAATATCTAAGTACTTTGATGTGTATATGTTTATATGACCAGATTATTCAAAATGTACACCGAGGTCAACAGTTTTGTCACTAACACCATTCTTGATATGCTAAACTTATGAGATGGTACATTAAAATAAACCACTTCAATCAAACAATAGGTACCCTATAATCAAACTTGATACATTCTCCATCCAACTAAATGATAAATTCTACTTTACACTAGTCTATAGTTATTGCTTCATAGCATCAACTATGTAATTCATTGAGATGATTCTTTGTCTATGAAGTCAACATGAATATATAAATATACAATAAGCTTTATAATTCACATCATATATATTATTACTGTTGTAATTATTACGCAACAATAGTGAAGATAATTAGAAAGACTGTACATTGATAATACAAAATGGTTATAATGAAATCCATAATTACGTAATCATGTGTCATAAATCCAGTCACTTTTGTATACAAAGAACAAATAAATAATGCCATTTACACTTGAGTAGTTTCGTAGGTTTTACAATTTAATAAAATACTTCAAAGAATATTACCACGTTGATGATGTTATTATTAAAATATTATTAAAATATTAAAAGCCGTCATTTTAAATAAAGTTTACTAAATATTTAATAAACACAATATCACCTATTTCAGACTGTACACTATCCATGGATACACCATATTTCATCATACCTCTCCCAGTTCCCATATTATTGTTATTTTACGTTTACTTTAGTACCCCATTCTGTTTACACATCTTTTCTGATTTAGTCTTCATTACATCTTGTGTTCTTCCCTGCATGGTAGTTATTCAAGTGTTACAGTATAGTAATCGTTTTAATTTACTAAATTACAATCTACTTTGCATATATGTTTCATGTTTTCTCAATCTTATGGGTGTTAGGTTATAGTTAATTGTTCATTCTGACGACAAATCAACGTCAGTTTAAATCGGCAACTATTCATTGAAGAGGATCTTGTTAGTAAATTATCAACGTATGTTCCTGCGAATCAGCTAGTTCGGTCATTCTTGTCTCCCTATCCCTCTCTCTCTCTCTGATTAGTACCCAAAATCATCACTCTAATAATAATGATGATAACTGAAGAACACTAGATTACTAGGTTGTCAAATGTTAAATTGATTAAATACGTCACAGATTGGTGTTGGCAGGGTACCATTGAAAACCAAGGAGTACTGCTAGACAGCTGTTTGACTCTAGTGTAAAACTCCTCATCAATGCACTCTCTAGATTCTGCCCAACTGGCTTAATGTTGGCAGATACCTAACTCTCTGAACCATTGGGACGGAATTCAATGATTCATTCCCCACTTCCATCAATTTGTGATGTAAAACGCGACAATAATCGTTTGTCAGTGGTGATAATTGTCTCACTGCCGACAAGTCTGAACTCTACCAGTCATGAGTACTATATTTAATTCAACTTAACACAATTTCGTATCTCCTCTTTAGTGTTCTAGTATTATTCTTACTGTTTTACTACGTAAATTTATATAATAATTCACTGTAGGGTTTTATTACCCGAGGGAATCTTAGGTAAACATTACTAAAATGTTCCATACTAGGACGAGATAGTTGTTTAGTGATCTATAGTTTTCACTAGCATCCAACCAACCAATCTGTAATGAACACAAAAAAATATATGTAATACACATCCCAACAAAACCAACTCAAATCAATCACAATCATCAAATCACTAATGACTGATTTCAATATATTCATGAATTTCTAGAGATAAATAGTAACTGATGAAGACAAGATTTGTGATGAGACAGACAGTTATCACCAGTGACAAGGGAGAATCGTAACGTTACATTACAAATTGATGTAAGTAGGAATCATATAATTGGCTTCTAGTTTTCTCAGTGGAGGTGATGTTCAAGCATCCGTTAAGAGATGTGAAGATGGTGAGTAAAATTCATTGACAAAATCCCTTAAGCGTGTTACTGAAGTATATCAAACTAGGGCAATATTATATTAGGCATTTAAAAAGAACTATTGATTTTTAAAACTGTTTATTCGATGACTATTTAGACTGCTTTAGTTGTACATTAAGTAATTATTTCATTTTTATCATTATTATGACCCTCTTTCTCTCTACTCCTATATGATCTATTGACAGCTAGTATGTTGTTTTCCATTTTTAAACATCAGTTACTCTAAATTACTACCGATGTCTGTCCTATTTTGTTTTGCTATTAATTCCCTAATTGGTTGACTGAGTAATTAGGTCATACAATCGATGAGGTCGCGCAAATGTAACACGAATTGACTGAATTAGAAATACCAACCATTAGGAGCCGGATCAGTGGTCCAATGGTAAAAGCGTTCGTCGTGGAGCCAGAGGGTCCTGGGTTCCTATGGTTGACTGACGTTAATTCAATGGTTGCTGGTAATCGTGATATATATATATATATGTTTGTTTGAAATACAACTTGATTTTATCTTGTTGCTTCAATCCACCCTGTGTTCTTACAGTTTGCAAATAAGTGGTCATTGAACAAATGTAAGGGCATTGACTAAACACTTTTGATGGCAATGCTCACCATATTAGTGTGTACAAGGTCAAACCCAATAACGAACAAAATTACTGTCGCATTTTTGCCCCCCCCCTACATTCGTTTGGTTTACAGTGACTCCTAACCAACAATAATCTGTAAAGAATATAAACAATTGAAGTCCATTATAGTTGTTATGTTTGTGTTTTGTTACTATGTTTGATCAATTGTTTTTTTTGGCATTACTATCTTGATTGTATATCATGATAATGAATTTCGCCGTAAAGTTAAAAAGTGAATTCATGTTTTACATGTTGAAATGAAAACTTTATTATATTTATTGATGTAATTGTTGATTTTTTGTTTATAAATAATAATGATGGCGGTCATCATCATCATTATCATCATCATCATCATTGTCATTAGCTAGATTAGACGTAATTTTTCAGTCTACATTGTTTGATGTAAATTATTCTACCATTAAACATTCCATTTGTTATGGAGTTGTTTTCTAGTATTACTTTCATGTTACTAATAAAATAGTTACATGTTCTCTTATTCAAATTAGTATACATTAACGTAGTAGACTATCAATAGGGGGGGTGGGCATCACCCTGTACCATGTCATTTAATCTATTCTTTATAGTAGCAAAGCGTAAGTTTGTTTTAAATTTAACATTTATTTAATGAATTATTAATATGACGCAAACGCCTACATCATACACGGGAGAACTAATTGCAACTTTAAATCGCTGAATTATCTACGTGAATAGATACTCGCAACCATGACCAACAACTGGACAACTTGTTGATGTTGGTATAGCTGTATCACTTTTTCATATAAGTAAACTTTGTCATTTGTGCTGTATATAATAGATCGCTTGTTGAATCGTTTTGTCTCTTCTTATGAAATTCAGCAACTTACTGGGTTGAAATAGGAAGTGCTCTTTCAGGTTCAATGAAACTTTATTTAGCATAATCTGTTGTATCACTGGCAGCAATCACTGACTCTTAGCTTGTCGTTGGATAAGTGCTTATTAGCCGAGATAGGACATCTGCCCGACCGAAATCCTCACTCTTCTTGTACCGTATATTAAAGTCATATTCGAACAGAGTTAGTGCCCAATGTTGTAACCAATTTATAGAATGCACTGGTATTCCAGATTTTGTCCTAAAAACTAACAGCAGATGTTTGTGATCAGTTAGTATTATGAAGCGTCATCTATATACCATCTTATGGAAGTGCCATACTGCAAAAACGTTAGCTAAAGCTTGCTTCTCTATCTGGCCAAAACGCTTCTCAGTAAGTGTCAGCGTACCTGGTAGCATACATTATGGCTTTTCCCTTTCCAATCTGAAATTTGTGCATAATAACTGCACCTACACCATATGCTGACGCATCCGCCGCAACAATGATAGGCATTTCAGGATCCTAGTACGTCAATAAAAGGTCAGATATAAAGAGCTTTTTCAAGCCATTCAAAAGCTGTTTAGGCACTGCCTTGTCCAGTTCCATGTGACATTTCACCCCAGCAAATGGTTCGGTGGTGCTTGCTTCTCATGCTAAATGGTGAGAATGTTGAGTAGTAACTTATGAGTCCTAGAAAGGCATCGTAAAGTAGGTACATCTTAGGATGCTGGCATTCTTCTTATAGCTTCACTATTTTCTGTAAATAGACGACTTGATTTAGTCGAATACAAATCCCAAGTACTTCACACATGTAGGGTAAAATAGACAATTTTCGGGACGTAGGCAAAATTCCGAGGTCCTGGATTCGTTTTAGCACAGTCTTAAAGTTCCGTTCGGTGACTAGTATACCATCCACATACACGGTCGCTTCCTGTGATGCCACTTAAAATCGTATCCATTAATTGTTGGAAACCGCTGGTGCGGTTTTGACTTTAAATGGCAGTCTTGTGTACTGAAAGCGTCCCTTATGCGTATTTATTGTTAGTAAGTTCACAGACATGCTGGTACAACCTTAATTTATTAATAGACATCTGCTAGGTCTAGTTAGATGAAACAACTACCGCCGATTAGATTGGTTAATAAATCTTCCGAAACTGGTAAAGAATGGTGATATCGCTCCAGGGTAGCTTTCAAACCAGTCAAAAAATCGGCACAGAAACGTAGTGTACCGTTCGGTTTCTTGACAACGACTATTGGGGCTGCCCAGGCCGAGAAGGATACTGGTGAAAGAACATTTTGTTTTTCTAAGCGCTGAAGTTCAGCGTCGACTCCTGGTAGCAAAGTTTATGGAATCGGTCTACTGAAACGGAAGACTGGGGAAGCATTTGGTGTCATGAGAAGAGAGGCTTTCATTGTAATACATCTTCCCGAACCTTTTAAAACACTTTGTCAAATTCTTTTAAAATCTTCGTGAAATCTTCATCGCCTTTCATATTTAAGATGGGGGGTGGCATACGGTACTCAGCGGAACATCACCTAATTTCTAATCGGCAAACCAATCTAAACCCATCAAGTTAAGATTATTGTTAACCACATAACATACTCTATCCATGGTCAATATCCCTGATTGTCACTGGGCATGCAATTTCGCCGATAATCTCCAGGCCATACCTGTTATGCTTAACGCGAGCTATTCTGTAGAGCATATTACAAGTCTCCCAATCTTAATCCTTGTTTTCCTAGAAATAATAGTAATATCAAAGGCTGTGTCCAGTTGAGGGCTTACCGCAAAACAATTTTCTCAACAGAAACATACTTTCTGGCTAGTTTTTGGTGAGTGTGATCAGCAAAAGGGACTCACCTGGCTTACTGAGTGAACGGAATCTTCTTCTGGAACGTGACCAATCGCATGTGTCTTTCTGCTTGCAGTAAGTTTCTTCGTGTCCCAGCATGTTGCATTTTCTGCTACGATAGTTCTCAAATGGGCGGAACTTGATAAACTTTCATGTCTAATAGTTCCAGCATGTATATAGGAAAATAATTTTTTATTATCGGCTGGTTTGTCACAATATGCCATGTATATGTAAGTGACATGAATCCATTAGGAAACATGTAATATCAACTAATTTTTAAGTTCAATTGTGATTGGCATGAGGAACTAAGAACTCCACCTGGAGCCTCTCTAGGGTCGCTGCTGATTCCAAGCCCAGATAAAGGAGGAAGGTTGGGCAAGGGGTTATTAACTTCATCCCGTAAAACAACGACCTTGATAAAAAATACTCTAATCAGTTAAAACATATTTATAACCACTTCATCTCTGCCTTGGAGTTGGAAGATCTGTTATAACGCCTCATGGTGAATGCCAAGATTTTTGGAAGCCGCGAGGACGATGTCGCTTCTGACAACCAGAGCAACCAATTATATAATTACATGGAATGTTCGCACGATGTGGAAGACAGTAAAAAGCATGCGACTAGCTCAAAAAATGAAAAGATACAACCTGAAGATACTTGGAATAAGTCAAATCCATTGATTACAAGCTGGAAAGCAAAGATTTTACTTCAGGAGAATTGCCTTTATACTCCGGCCACGAAAAAGAAAACGCCTCACACACAAGGAGTGGCACTGATGTTGTTCCAAATAGCATGGAAAGCTCTTAAAGGATGGAAACCTCATAGACCTAGGATCAATAAAGCAATATTCAAAACAAAAATGGAGGGGATTACATTGAATGTCATCCAATGCTATGCTCCCACCAACGACAGCCAAAAAGACGACATAGATCATTTCTATGCAAGGCTACAGTCATTCATTGATAAATGCTCAGCCAAGAACCTCACCATTCTGATGGAACATTTCAACTCCAGGGTTGGAATGGACAACACCGGATATGAAGACATCATGAGAGGACATGAACTGGGAGCAAGGAACAAAAACGGTGAGTGTTCTGCGAACTTGTGTGCCTCCGACATAATGATTATAGGTGGCACCTTATTCTTACACAAACGCATACACAAAACTACATCGGTTTCACCGAATCACATTACAGAGAACCAAATCAACCACATCTACATCAATAAGAAGTTTAGAAGGACCATGGAAGGCGTGAGACCAAGGAGAGGAGCTGAACTAGTTTCAGATCATCATCTAATGGTGGCTAAAATGAAACTGAAGTTGAAAAAGAACTGGACTACAGGAGAAGCAGTATTACAAATGTTTAACACAGTCCTTCTATGGGGTACTAACAAACGCGACCAATTCAAAATAACTCTTAACAATAAGTTCCAAACATTTCATGATTTACTTAAAGAAGGTGTAACTAACATGGTGGACAATCGAAAAGAGATTAAAGAAACAATAACTTCAACATATCAATAGGTTTTCGGTAACGAAAAACAATACCATGGAGAGTGAATTTCTGTTTGTAATCTGGACGAGAATCAAGAAAGGAGGAGCAAAATGTTAGCAATTAATAATAGCCAAACAAAAACAGTGGAAGCCAAGGCACAGACCAAATACACAGAAGTCAACAAGCAATTGAAGAGAAGCATTAGGTCGGATAAACGGAAATATGTTGAGAACCTTTCAATGATGGCGCAAACACTTGCAAAAGAAGAAAGCATGAGGCACCTATACGATGCACTGAAGAAGCTAGCTGGAAATATCAGAAAACCAAGAACGACTAATCAAGAACAAAACTGACAAACTAATTAGTGAAGTTAATGAGTAACAAAGCAGGTGGGTAGAACATTTCAAAGAGTTGTTAAATAGACCAGCTCCACTGAATCCACCAGACATCGAAGCAGCAGCGACGGATACTTCCATTAACACCGACCCACCAACAGTTGAAGAAATCAAACGGACATCCGACAAATCAAGAGTGGCAAGTCAGCAGAGTCAAAGAACATACCAGCTGCGGCACTGAAGGGAGATAAAGAAGCATCTACAAAGACACTCTACATTCTATTCAGAAATATTTGGGAGGAAGAACAAGTGCCAGTAGACTGGAAAGAAAAATATCTCATCAAGATATCACAAAAAAAAGATCTCAGCAACTGCGAAAACTACAGTGGCATCACTTTTCTTTCGATTTCGGAAAACGTCTTTATAAGTGTTATTGAATTAAATAAAATACCCAATCGACACCCAACTTCTAGATCAACAGGCCCGATTCTGTAAGAATCAATCGTGTATCGACGAAATCACGACTCTACGGTTCATTGTTGAGGAGTCAATTGAATGGAATTCACCTTTATACATTAATTTCCTTGACTACGAAAAGCATTTGACAACGTGTATAGGAGAATATTATGGAGTTTCCTACGACATTATGTCGTACCTGAGGAGATAGTCAACATCATACACAACTCTTACGACGGACTACATTATAAAATCGTTCATAAAGGTCAGCCCACAGATTCTTTCAAAGTGAAGACCGATGTCAGAGGAGGCTGCTTACTCTTGCCCTTCCCTTCTTGCTGGTAGTTGACTGAATCATAAAGACTGCAAACTACGAAAAGTATCATCAAAAGATACAAGTATTTATGAATAACTGTCTGCAATAAGCTACTTCGGATCCGTTGGTTAGATACCATCAACAACAAACTTTGGTGGTAGAGAACAAATCAACTAGCTTCCAGCTAAGGAATAAATTAGAAAAAGACACTGAAGGTGGATAGGACACACACTGAGGAATCCACAAAATTGTGTCACAAGACAAGCATTAACATGGAACTTTGAAGGCTAAAAGAAAAGTGGGAGACTCAAGAACACACTGCATTGGGAATTGGAGACAGATATGAAGAGAATAAAGAGCTGTTGAGAAAGGCTGTAAATGAAAGCTCAGGAAAGTGTTGCTTAGAGAATACTGGTCGGTGGCTTACGTAACACATGAGGTAACAGGAACTGATTGGTTGATTGATTGATTGATTGATTGATTGATTGATTGATGAAGAACTAAGACGCGCGATTTGTCCTATTTCGGATTTATCTACTGAATGTACCTGCATCAAAATATTGATGTTTACATTGGAATAGGAGATCAGTTCACTTTGTGCCAACTTCCACTGTGTTTGCCACTAGGCTACTGTTGTCCTTATAACGACCGTTAACCAGATCCTGATATCATAAAGGTCAGACGCTTTTTAAAATTTTTCCTTGCGTCCACTGAAAAACACGACTTATTGTGTAACAGACTCGAATAGACTTATCAGATCTTAAACTTAATCTGACATACTCATCAGTCTGGTTGATTGCACTCAGAGGTGAATTAAATGAAACAGGGACCAAGTAAATTAGTCTAAACAGATAAAACTTTCCCAATGAGCATTCGTATCGGAGAAGTTTACAACTAGACCATATCAGAGCCACTATGTTTTGACCGGGTATATGTCAAACAAGTCTTAAAGCCTGTTACACCAGCGACAATTTCGTATTAAAAATGGTTTACAGTTTCGCTTAATTTCGCAAATACTGATAAAACTGCTGTTACTAGAATACGATTTGCCTTGGATACTAGTGGGAATGAAGTACAACCTAAGGATTTCCACATTTGTAGAACTGACATGTATGGCTGTAAAGAGGCAAAATTACTCTTTATGTGAAAAAACAGTTTACTTATACTGTCCGATAAATCCGTTGCACACAACGACCAGACGTGTGAGACGGAAATATGTTTGGAATGGTTGAAAAACAGGACACTGACATAGTCCTAGTACATCACGATTCAAGGGTACAAAGGTAATGGCTCTATCATAACAAGTTACACATTCGGCCAAAAAGATGTCGAAACTTCATAATAAATGATTTGAACTTACATTCCCTAAACTGCAGTAGCTTTGAAACAGAGTAACTGACAAATGTGTTTTATCGAAAAATTCTTGAATCAAGTGTTTCTTTTACCTTGATAAAGCACATAACAAATGCCACCCGATACAATTTACAGCACTTTTATCTATCCCTAATTTGATTTTGAGTTATGAAGACCACTTTGGCTAGATCAATTACCTTTCTTTTGATCTGATAAAGTGATCATGAAGTTGTTAGTTTTAAGCTCAGCCTATTCATGTTAAACCAAACATACATGATGGCTGGTTTAAACTAATAAAAAGCTGACATAATTGCAACCAACCACATGGTTTCCTCGGAAAACCAGACAAGTTAAATCAACACCAGTAAAGAAAGCATGTGGTCACTTTGAGAGTCATTTATGCAGTTTACTTGACTGTTGATATATTAGGCAGTGCTGAGAAGGAAAAATACAGTCGTTGTTAGATCAAGAAAGAAAGCTGGAGAACCGTAAAATGTCTAATCTAAGAGGATGTATTACCAAAATCGGAGCATATCAGAAGAAATTTTGAATTTCGTCTTGCAACAATTTCAGTCGCACAACCAATAGCTGTGGCTAATACCTTCCCAAACATACAAAATAGTTTTATTAATTGTACATCCATCATTTTATGATTTGTACACTGTAGCATGATTAAACATAGAAATTATTATAACTGTCTGCGCTTGTTTTGATTTCGTGCTCGTCGGGTTTACAAGACTGCTTGTAAGACATCATCGGTGTTTCCACGAGATCATAATCAGTTGTTGCGTTTCCACTAAAACCATTTGAAATCCGCCTGTGCGAAAACTCGAACTATCTAACGCTGATATTTTAGCTATACATGCGTTTTAAAAGGTTCTACATTAAATCATGAAATGGCCGTAGAATCATAGGGCTTATTGCCCTTAGAATCCCAATATGCATATCATTCCGTGTGCTGAAATATATTAAATCAAGTTGCATGAAGGATAGTGCATACGATTTTTATCCTTACATGATCTAAGACTTAGGTAGTCTGAGTTAGGTCAACTTAATTGGAACTTTCTTTGATGACTCTATTTAGTGGTGAATAAAGTATGAACCACTGAAATGATCTGTTCATATTTTGCATGCATTAGCTATATAACTTCAGTTTACGTTCTCAACTAGCATTTGTAAATATTTCGAAGGGCTGATCGTGTTTCAGTTAATTTGGTTAAACTTATAAATATTCTGCTAAGCATAAAACTTGTACGGCTAGGTGAGATTATATAAGACTTATGATGAATGGTCTATCATTCAAAATACTTAATCATTCTTGGAACGGTTTACAGGGTTCATGACAGAATTAATAACGAGTATTAAAACTGTTCTTAGAAAGTTCAACAATTTGAAACTGAAGTCTTTTTTAACTGACGATGTGTCAACATCTAGATTGAAGTAGCAGTTTACTGAAATCTGTCGATACTGAGCTGACATGTTCGAAAATATTCAGAGTTCAGCTGCGATCAAACTTTGGTTTGCATATTCTTATCAAGCAGTAAGTGCAGTTATGTACAAATGCAATAGTTAGAGACAGCTAACTGTACTAAATATCAGTGTCAGGAATTGTGTTAAATGGTTCAATTTAAAATTTGGCGAAACTCTATGTATTATTTGACATACTAATAAATATTCATTTGCACAAATTTCATTAAAGCCTTCTAATTGAAGTTTGTTGCAGCAAAAATACAAATTTTTACTCTTGCCACCACAGATGATAACGGTTTTAGGATGCCGTCTCTTTTGACAAGCGTTTCTGATAGCGTATCACATAAAAAAAATTGCGTTTTAGAGTGTTACTTAAAGTTGTTATTTGATAAGCTATGAACTAATGGAATGTTTTTTTCCCGAAAATATATTTGCCTCAATTTGGATCTAAACATATGAGTTACATTTTACCTTAAGGTTATATTTCCGTGACCATTCCCTTGAGATTTTGTTTTGATACCAAATGTACTTCCGAAAAAATGATGTAAAAGTATCCAAAAGACGGAAAGAACTGTTTTTGACTTTGCACATGAACATAATACGTGCAGGTAACTTACTACTGCAATAAATTTAATATTCTTACAGACTGAAACTCTCCACTTGCTTGCTTTAAATCTTTTCAACAGAAAAAGATTCTAACTCCCACAATGCATTTAAAGGCTTTGAATCGACAGTTAATTGTCATAAGGAACAGGCCAAACAATTAATATTTCATTAGAACACTGTTAGAAACTGAAGACTCACTTATTATCCATATTTTTCCACAAACTTGAGTGTTGTTGAAACATGTGAGAGCCAGTAAGAAACGACCAGTTAGCCAAGCTGTAGATGCAAGATAGCAGACACAGATCTATCTGCTCAGGGTTTAACGATGTCATGTTGCAAAAAATCGAACTCGAACAGCCTAAAATTCATTTCAGGTTTACGTCCTTTAAAACAAACTTCCCTTACATTCATCGTTACTGAATTTAAATATATACTTTCATTCTGTGAATTGGGGATGCGTATGAGTTACTATAATCTGCTGTAATTTGTAGGCAGTCTGAAATTATATTACTACCAAACAAAGATAGATCGCAATTTACTAGCAACAAGCGATCACGACACAAATGCCACCTTAAAGCAAAGTCAATACCCTAACGACAGTACGCGAAAACTGATGAATCAATAGGATCAAACGAGCCGGTCACAAGCATACTGGATAATGATCTACCTCAGTAAACGATTCTGGGTCCAGTGTAATTCTCTCTGCTTGTTAAAGAGCTTCATCAGTTTTGCTGTATGCTGACAAAATTAATATATGGAGAGCTACACACAACGAAGTCGACAGTTCATAACTTTAAGCAAATTCGCAAATATTACGAAAATGGTTAGACATCTGGCAGCACCCTCAAATGCCACTGAGTGAATTTTGATGCACTTCGGACGCCAAAGAACGATAAACATACGATGCATGACGTTCTGCTCTTCGTTTTTGCAGGTGTATATTTATCTATGATTCACTGTTTGCAACGAATTTAAAACCAATGCACACCATTGTGTTATTGCCACTAAAAGCTTTCGAAATCCCTGGTCAGTACCTTTAAATATATAATCAAGGACATTCTTTTGATTTTGTACACCGTATTTATAAAACCGAAACTTGAATGCTGTATACACGAGGTCAGTCCTTATTTTAAAGGAACTCTGAGTTATTAGAAAAGTTTCAAGAAACAGAAACAAGGCTCATCATTGAAATGTTTTGCCTGGTTAGATTAAATTTATTCTCTCTGCTATAAACAAGGGCTAAAGGAAACCTGAGAACATTCTTCAAAATATTGGAAAATAAATATGGCTTTGACATACACTCGTTTATCATGTTGCCTAGGATAAAGACTTTGTGAGGGCACTGCTAAAATATTAATAAGCCTACAATAAAATATTTGCCAGCTGATTACCAACTCTCTCAAAGAATAGCCGACGAGTGAAACTCACTATTATAACACATAGTCGCAATTCCCTTGGTGGATACATGTTAAGAAGAATTAGATTAACTGAGAAATTCCCATATCAAGGACTAGGACAGAAAGTCCAGCTTTCTGTTGTAATCAAACTGATGTATTTCGTGCAGCACAGAATATAAGTAAACTTACGCATAACACTAAATCAACTTACAATAACAAAGATGATGATAATGATTCCAGTCATACTGTGAATCAATTGAATGTTGAAGCAATCGAAAACCCTTTGTATATAAGAAAAAATAAATTAATGCATGACTCTTGTCCGCAAAAGATTATATGCTTTTTCACAGTATCAAATTAGTATAAAATGTAAAATAAAGTAAATTCATTTATTCAGTTAATCCTAACATCAATAAGAGCGAAATGTGAAGGTACTTATGATAGATTGATTGTTACATGTTTTGTTTGTATATAGATTTTATCATGAAATAAGCTTCAGCAGGTATGACAACGACTAACACGAACAATCTAGCTTTCTGTCTTAACAAAACCGAAACTGAAACAATGAAACGATAACGTGACTGATGAAGGTCATGCTCCACAAAAGGTAGCATATTCGAAAGTTTGCTTTACCAATTCTGCTTCGATTATCATATCGCCTTTGTTTGACGCTTTTATAATTTCATATTCAGATCAGTTAGCTCTCATTATAAATGTAAGTGCTTACTGAGTCATAAAATCACTTTTGTCTATTTTTTTTCTCAAGTTTTCACACTGTGTGCTATATTAACTCTTCCAGCACACCGTATCATCAAGCTCGCGAGCACCAATAAACCACCAAGTTTCTGCCGATTCATCACAGCGTTATTAGATATTTTTTATTTCAATTGTACATGATTTTATAGATATGTAGTCACATGTGAGTAAAAATATACTTTTACATTGAAATTATTTCTCCAACAAATATATTCTACATGATATGACGAATTAGTCTTAATGCGATACATGACATAGTTCGGGATGCCTAATTCCACCTACTCGCATACATTTCCGCATATCTGTTTGGAATAATAAGTTCTAGGCGCTCACTCCTTGAATTAAAACTGTATCAATAAACTTATTGATATATGATTAAACGGTGACCAAGATCGAGCATTTTCGGTTTCATGACCTTTTCAAAATTCGTATTAGTACTATCGAAACAACATGATGTTTTCTGAGTCAACTAGGCAATATTACTATACTTTCTATTTACCATGTATTCGTAGCTTGTTAATATAAATAGTCCATAGAACCTTATTTTATTCGGAATGACCAAAATAAATGAATGATTGTAATATTACTTCTGCTTGAAGATAGAGTTTAAGATTTACTTAACTGTTAGTGTAAACTATTATTACTATATACATCTATTGGGCCGTAATATGGTAATTGTATCTAATAACCATGTGTATCATGTTCGACGTATTCGTATTTGCTAAACAGTACTAAATATGTAACATTGTATTTTTCTTAAAAGAATTACTCCTCTACTTAAAAGTATATAATATCTATGTTAATTTATTTAGAAACTACGTCATAAGTGTTCTTTCGGTCTATTTTAAGAAGGAGAGAATGATAACATTGAAACATTAAGTCTTACCTTGCATACTACATTGCATCTGTTCTAGAGCAAATTAATTGAATGGTTTCAGGTAATACTCGTAATACTGTGTTACTGAATATAACAACTGTGGCTCTGGAAAATGATTCTTTCCTGTTTCCGAGTATACCACATTTATTTTTGTTGTAAGACGACATAAACAAGCCTTTTGTAACAGATCCAACGTTGTCTGCTATTTTTCTTTTATAGTATGTCGTGTTATGCAAATGGCTCAACAACCGGTAGCTGATCATGCTTCGTAATGTAAAATTATGCTGGTAGGACTACAAATAAAGTAAAAGAAAGAGTACACATAATCGTAAAATGACTAGTATGTTTTCCTAATATAAAAATGTTTGTTCTTTTCAGGTTTAACAACTAGATTCCAAAGATAAACATTTCTTCATACCTTTTTAATGTGGTGTTTTAAAACATATGGCTTTAAATTCCTCGCAATAGCATCAGTATACTGTAGTGTATATTCTCCTGAATCTGGAGTGAATCCTAGACGTTGGAAATACGACTGGGATAAATTACATGGTATTTGTTGATTTTTATCCATCAGGAACGTTATCATTTTAATACTTATTTTTGTAGGTATACACGATGATTCAATGTTTGAATTGAAATCGAATACACTTAATGCAGTGAAATACCAACAACCTTATTATAAGTTGATCATATTTATACGTCATGGACAGTATCATTTGAGCAGAAAGAAATCAGAAGAGAAAGTTCTTACGGATATTGGTTGGCGACAGGCATTTGCTACAGGTTGTCGACTTAGGGAAACGGGAATTAAGTAGGCGTAAATCTGATAATAATTATGCATTTTTGAAAGCCAAATATGTTCTTCGTGCCTCGTGTTGATTTTATCCAAACGTTTGTATTATCACATATTCTTTGTGTAGCTACTTTTCGATAATGTTAAAGCTAATAGAAATACTCTAGGTTTGAACTGTCTGTGTGTTGATAAGTTGTCACTTTATACTGAAATATAAAATATTTTCATAAGGAAACAACTTTGTTGAGTACTGTTCATGTTCATTGGTTGTATTCTAAAATTCCCAAGTAATGATGGTATTATGTGACCGCTCTCCAGCTTCTTTTATTCTTTTTAAATAATAGACATCTGCTTATTATCAGTTTAGTCGACTTCATACTATTATGTATCCTAATAGGTCATTCTTTGCCCTCAGATTGTCATCAATAAACCTTATACTTGGCATGTGGCCTGAACCTACGTACAATAATCTGTAGGTGATGAGTTTATATAGATAATAAGTTTACTTTTACCAGTTTTTCTGCTACTTAATAATGATTCAATTTTCCTTAGAATTGATCGAATCATACACTCGGACTTAATTCGTGCAAGACAAACTACAGCTGCCGTTTTAATCGGCTTACAAAATGATGCTGACAGTCTATTTGATTCACCCGAAATTGTCCAACTTGTTATTCCAGATCATCTAGACTAGATGAGCCTAAATCGTCACCCGTTTCACGAAAATCCTAATCCAGAGAATACATTTTCAACGCCTAAATCAAATCCATTAGTCGAAAACATTCAAATGATTGACCAACCATATACTCCTTATATAAATGCTACATTCGATTGTCAACTGTCACGTTATCTTACTGAAGGTCCTCCACCTGTCGCTCCTGTGCCACCAACATGTAAGTCAAATAAATGATTTTATTCTAGTAATTATGGTAATAGATAGTTTTGTCTATGAAACGTTTACAGATATATACAATGTATTTCTCGTGTATGTTAGAACCTCTAGTGAGTGATAAACTGTAAGCAATCCTAAAATCCAGGGGTTAGATTATATCCATGATTTGCACTGAAATGTGGTAGCATTACGATTTTACCAGCATTTATAAGAATATGAACAGCATGGAGCTTGGCAAATATGTATGTTGCCCCAATTTTCTATACCATATCAACCTAATAACATGAAATTAACGTGATTATGAACAAAGTTGAAATAATTTAGTAACAATAATAATCAGACACTTAAAGATATTATTCACGGATATAAAGTGGAAAGGTATGTATAACACTGGAAATAATTATCTAGCAGTAGTTTGTTTATATTGTGAATTTATACTGTTGCTGATTCTGACAATCAATGACTTCATTGACTGATGTTATATCGTGGTTTACTATCCCGTAGCATCAAATAGCTCATCTATGAAATTTCATATTATTTATTCATTATAGCTTTAGTTCATAATTGGTATTCCTACAATATGACGCATTTTCTTTGTTCTATTTTTGTTCTGAATGTGTAATACATTCACAATAGCATCTACAAAAAAGTCGGATATTATTCGTTCAACAGAAGGTATTCGGATTGATAAAGGATTCCAGGCACATTTACACCGACAACCTATTACCGAACAAGGTATTATTGCATGCAATGGTCCTCTCTATTGTCCCATAAAATGCTGTCGTCGGCTAATAAACGAAACTGTACTTGTTAAATGTGATTGCCCATGTCATCGTATTGTACAACATAAACCAATTGAAACAATTGTATTTATAGGTCACGCAAATGTATTTCGTTATTGGATATGCAGATTATTACAACTGCCATGTGAAGCATGGTTACGTCTAAGTTTAGGCCACGGAAGTATTAGTACATTGATTATTACAAATGAATTAATGGTGAATTATGAAGATTGAGGAAAAGGATGTAGATAATGAAAGGTTGAAGTATAGAACAAAGTCAAAATATGGTTCAGTAGTAACACTAAGTCATTTTGGAGATGTTGGTCATTTACCGCCAGAACTTAATAACGTATTAAGTAGTAGCACCTTCATTCTTTCTATACTTTTTAGTTTTCTTCCTACAAGAATATATTACCATACTTCGTTGACAATATGATATAAATAACAATAATAAAAAGTTTATATCTTTTTTGTACATCTCTGTAAAGTATGCTAAAATAGTTGATAATTTATCATGAGAATTTATTTTTTTTGAAATGTGATAGAAAGTGATATGTATTTCATCAAGTATTCACTTTTCTCGATATTCCATAAACTAATACGGTTCATTATAAGTGAGTCCTAGCTGACGAATACCATGCTGCTGCCATGAGGAAGGAGTTTGTGCCGTTTCCATCGATTCTCTGTCATATGACAGGAGTGTATAATGTACTACCTTTAAGTGATGTTTTTAAGTAAAATGAAGGGATGAGAAGCGAAATTCCGCTTCTTTAACCGGGTTTAGTAGATACAGAGTGTTAAACTAAGGGAATGAGAACACAATAATTTCTGATCAGTGGGATATGTAGGCTCCACGATGCTTACAGGGTGAGTGACGCATAAATCTATTTTAGTTACCTTGTGCCATCAAGCTAGATCTCCTGATGTTTGTGTAGTGCATTGTAGATTAGCCCTCAGTGAGGGGTCCTCTAAGATGGCACTCTGCCTTACCTTAGTCTTCCGGGTAGTATTCCAAACTATGCACAGACTCTAGGTTTTCGACCATAGATGTCCTCGAAGAATCCCTCTAATATCGTGAAATGACCTCGTGCATTGTTTTGGTTAGGCATAAAGTACTACGGAAAGATGCCAAACAACCCGATAAGGCTATTAACTTTCATCAACTGAGATGGTTGGTATGCATATGACGCATATCCAAACACCACCTAGCCTGATATACGATAAGGTGGAGTTGAGTCAGAACATTTCTGAAGCGAAAGTTTCCATTTAAAGGAGGAGGAAGAGATCTTAAACATGGGTTACTGCCCAATACTCTTAAGAGGCTATGTTTTTGCAGCGTTTTCAACAAACGGGGCTGTGTTGCTTGCGTACTTAAGTAGGTAGGTGCCACTCCTAATGGTAGGTCAATCTTTGAAAATTTAGACTGAGGAAAACTTTGTTTCTAGAAAGAAGTCTGCGATGACATTAATCTAAACTGTCAATAATCAGGAGTCGTGTCGAGTTCCAGTTAAGACTTCAAGTTCATTTGACGGTTTTCCATTATGTTTAACGTTATCCAGGATGTTTGAATAAAGATCGTTGACAAAATATATGTATTTTGGAGGCACACCAGTAACAAGCATTACTACAATCTACAGAGCAGAATACTACTCTTGAGTCAAGAAACGTTAATATTGTTGGACGTCGATGAATTAGTTTGTTTTAGAACTTAACGAGGGGTAGATATTTAGCCAATGTAGTCATGAGTACGGTTGAGACAAGCCTAATCTTTTGTGTTTGCAGTTCATAAGTGTTAATAGTTCGATCATTATTGAACCTAATACACTAGACGTTGTATTAGTCAGAATGATTCTATTGTGATTATCATAAATGGACCTTTGTCGTTGTTACATACTGTGACTGTCGAGATAAGTCAGATGTAGTTACGCCCAGTTCTCAAACTTTTGAAAGAATATCAAAAGATTCTTAGCATGTGTTAATCTTCCATTCAGATTGTTTGAGAAGGGCAAGTAGATGGAGTTCAACTAAACTGCCTTTATAAGTAATCTACTCATCATTCCAAAAGTCTAAGGTATGAGGAAATCATAGTCACGATTTTTAATTCCGTCTTCTCTTGAAACTGAAGATGTACCTAGGGTTACTTATCGTCTCGGTTGTTCGTTGTTCATTACTACTCAAAATCGTTTCTGAGACTTTTCTAGTTTAGCTTTAAGTTTACTCTCTTCTTCAGTGTGTTCAAGCCTGACTGCATGAATCTCTGCAAGCCTATAAATTCAGTATAAGGATTCAAAATTCCTTGGTTTTTCTTAGTCTTTTTATTTCAAGCCAGTAATAGATATCACTAATGTTTTGATATCTTTTTGGGAATCTCAATCTACTGCTAAATAACCCACTGTTCAATAATTGCATCTATAGTTGTCCCTTGAATTAATTATCGGCTTTCTCATCAGCGAACTAAACTCTGATAGATTTCCCTGTTATTTATTTCTTGCAACCTATAATGTGCTAATAAACGTGCTTCGCCAGTGGAGCGACATCAGAGTATAAACATGTACTCCGTAATGAATGGCTGTATTCTATTAGTGCTCTGGCAATGGTGTCTACTTAGGTCCGTTGTTGAATCCGTGCTAGTTATTCTTCATGGTTAGAGTTGCTATTAGTAAGAATGTGGTTGCCTGAGTATGCTCTCAGATGGTCACTAGGGACTAGAATCACCTACAATGTTCAGGTGTCTGGCTTCTTGGGTCTTTCCACTTTATCCAAGTTGCAGTCAGCAGGGGAGTGTGCAGAAACAGTGAAAGTCAACAACGCTCATCTGTATGCTTCCGAGTTCTTACAGTATTGACTAATGAAACAGTACTAGAGTATCTATTGGCAGAAATTCAATCATGAAATACCTTTTCTTCTTCCAAATGTGGTACTACACAGGTCTGAATCACGATAAATTGCTGTTAGATCTACTAGATATGTGAAGAATAAATCACACTGGCTGTCCATGCAAGTGAGATCAAATCGATCATTATGTTAGGTTAGAGTATATGCATTTCAGATTTACGAATTACCTCGATGACGCGATATTTCAAAGTTTAAGTTTGGGACATATTGTGCGGATATCGAAGGCTCCTACATATAGTTCACTGCACTACTTCTATAGATCTAGGACCTTGCTTTGTAAACTCTTCACTAATATTGTTGCATGACATGGAGAAATCGGAGGTAAATGATGAAGATTGACAGCTGAAAAAATGAAAGTTTCAGGATATATGGAATCTGATTATGAATGAGGTGATCTCTAGTGCCGTTAGACGTATGAGGACAGTTGTTATTTCCAGGTTGACAACACTGCCGAAAAGATTTTTTGAGGTACCCGAAACAAAAGCGGTTGGGCTAGTCTCGAATATATGAGAGCATGACTTCAGATATTAGGTGACACCTGTTTAAAGCCTATAACAGTATTTTGTTTTCAACTCAGATTGTGCGAAACACCTGAAAGACTAACAAGCGAAGAGCAGGTCAGTTTTCAATATGGTCGCAGATGTATTGGTTGCATTTTCACTTTCGTTGAATGTGTTGGAACACCGTCACTTACTACTGGCCAAAAGTTGTTGTGTTTCTCGACATCAGTGTACCTTCGATTCGTTGGATTGGACTGTGATCTTGAATGTTTGTAAGAAAAGAGTATGTTTAATAAGTTTATTAATAGCTCAGTAAACAAACATCACCATTCTCCACTCTTCCAATCCACCAGTTAGAGTTAGAGATGGTTGGCATGTTTCACCATTCTCTCTCATCTTTACGTACGATGATATTCTAGTAACAAGTATGAAAAAGTGTTTCCTTGGTAATGTACACTTAGTTTCCTAGAGAATGACTTTGATTTCCTAGTATGTGGATGATGTTTCCTTAGTGTGAGATATCACACAAGCCAACTAGATAATACTTAATCAGTTGCCGAACTGTATTTGTTGGTGTGGCATGCACTCTTAGGATAAGTTTGCATCTTCCCGTTGATTAGTCATGGACTGAAACTGGTCAGCCTCTGTTATCATATGTGCACCCTGAGCGGATCGTCCTCGACATAGTTATTAATCACAGGTAATGTTTAAGTTGGACTATGACTGGTAAGCGGAATCCACGATTAGGATGAAGGGGCATCTAGCCAAAGAGTCCCAAATACGACAAAAGACGTATCCTGGATTCCACCTACCAGTCACAATTCACCTTAAACAATGAACTGTTAAGTTTATTATCTGGTAGATAAAAAGGACATCTTGAATTAAGCATGTTAAAAGATGACGAGATTATTTGATTGAACAGTCATCATCAGATGAATGCTGGAATAATTGGGAATCGGGAGTGTTGTCAGTGAACTTCTAGTGTGAAGTTTGCAAGTAAATAATTATTGCCAACTGTGTTGTAACGTTATCATGCTATGGTATAAATTGATTAGTGTTGGCAATGTTAATGTTGTGGAGATAGTCGTTTATTTTGATAGCACTAATTGGTCTACAATAGACAACCATTTAAAAATCAGGAAGCACTGGACAACAATCTCACCATAGTATGAAACTACTTAGAGGTGCATATGCAGAATCGTATCAAAAAAGTAAGCCTTGAGCCCTTCATACTTCAGGGATAAATACCCTAACTGTTACATCAATCAGATCTGGTTACAATCATAATCAGTATACTACGTGACAAACTTCAAGAATCCTGATGATCCTTGGTTGGTCTGTCAGATGGAATTGTGAATCCGCACTCTTCGAAATTCCATTACTAGAACTGAACGGCTAAATCAATACTTTATGATTTTCATTGTTTTGTTTTATATCAAATCAATTCATCATATCAACAACTTGACAACAAGCTCCACAACACTGAATCATAATTAAATTTCCTTAATCATTTTACCTTTATGGTCTTTTCATTTAAAAGGTAACAAATCATTTGCATATATTTCCTAACATAATTTATGAAATAATAAATAGTATTTGAAATAAGGTTGTTTGTGGAGATTGGCACTAATATTTAGATGGTGGATTCGTCACAGACTAATGTTGGTCGGGTTCCATTGAAAACAATGGAGCACTGTGTAGCAATGAGACTGTTCAACAGTGCTCACCCTAGAATCCTCCCCAGGGGCTTCAGGTTAGCTAACGCTTAACTATCTATACTAGTGAAATTGAGACTTGTCAGGAATGACATAGTTATTACTAATGACAATGAATGATCAATGCATTATATCACAAATAAATGGAAATGAGAGTTCTACAATTGAACACCTGGAGAGATGTTAAGCGTTCACCAACCTGAGGTTTTTGAGTCTAGATCTAGAATATGCATCATTGATGCGTCCCATACCACGACAAAACAACTATCCAGTTTTCTGTGTTTTTCAATAAGTACTCTGCGAACATCAATCTAAGACGAATTCATTAAAAGAAAAAGTAGTATTTATAATCAATAAGTAGTATAATTAATGATGTGTTTAAATGATTGATCTAGGAAAAAAGTACAATAGTAATAATAATAATAATAACACCAACAACTTAAGAAAACTGTTATTTTCATTTAAAATAAACAAAAAAAGAAAATATCATAATGTTACTATTTACAAAAATTTTTATTTTCAATATTGTAAACTTTCTTGTTTTTGTAAAAAAAAGAACAAACAAAAAGAAAAACAGACAAACAAACAACTTAATTATGTTTTCATTGTTCAATATGATTTCTATCATTCATTGAAACATTGAATAATGGAAGGATCATGATTCAATTCAATTATGTTTACTTCATTTAAACAAAGTTTATAATGTAGAATTGTTTATTTAACATACGACTTTTTTTTTATCTACACACATTTATGTATCATAGATATACAAGTTAATTAAATTGATTCAATGTTCAATGTTGTTTGAATACATTTGTTGTATTTTTTTTCTTTTCTGTATTCTATTATTTATAATAAATGTGAATAATATAAAAATGATGCAGTATTGTATTAGTGTAGATATTAGAAAATAAACTTGAAATTGTTCATTATTGTCAATATCAGTAGTTGAAGTAGTCATAGTAGTAGAAGTTGTAGTATGAGTAGTATGAGTAGTGGTAAAAGTAGTAGTAGTAGTAGTAGTAGTAGTAGTCGAAGTAGTAATGTGATAAATGGCAGTAGCAGGTTAAGTAGTAGTAGTAGTGTGAAAAGTTGTAGTAGTAGTTATTGTCATTGTTGTAATCGTAATGATAAGTGACATAATAAACGTTGTTAATAAACAATTGGCAATGATTATGTAATAATCACAATCTTATGAAATTTGGTATTACGATGACAGTTAGTATTTTTTTTGTCTAATTCAAATAAAGTTTCAATTTATTTTTCTGTTTGTTTTTTTTTGTTTTACTTGAAATAATTCATTTTCTTATTTGAAGATGATACTACTATTTAATTAGTTACTAGTAGTAGTGGTAGTTGTTGTTGTAGTAGTAATAGTAGTAGTAGTAGTAGTAGAAGTAGCTGTATAAAATGTAGAATATCTGACCAGAAAATATTTTGAAATTATATAAACTGTAAATGAGATAAAATGAAGTAGAAAATAATGTTTTACATTGATATGAAGTTATTAAATAAATCTTGATACCTTCATTCCTATATAAAGTTATTCACTAAGTATCAAGTTACTAAGTATACATTTATATATCATTATTAGAGTTATACTTTATATATATGGACTAGTTATAATACAACATTGTTACTGATATTTAAGTGGCTGGAGTAATGGAGTTAAACCTACAACAAATTTGTTAATGTTGATATCACGAATTGATCTGAACTAGAAAACCATTGATCACCTGGAAGCACTGGACAGCTGTTTCGTCCAGGCAAAGGACTCATCAGTGCGCATCCACGACCCTGTTGGGGATCGAACCCAGGACCCTCTGGCTCCGCGACGAGCGCTTTACCATTGGACCACTGAGCCAGCTCCTAATGGTAGGTATTTCTAATTCAGTCAATTCGTGTTACGTTTGCTCGACCTCATCCATTGTCATCGGTGAGTTACTGTCCCACACCCGACACGATTGAACTGCACCGATCACGTCTTCACACTAGAACTCCAGGAATTACCTCAAGGAGCTAGTCACTAGTGAGCTGATAATTAGTTACAATTAAGGGGGTTTTGTGGAGATAGTTGATTTGTTCGTGCCGGCTCAGTGGTCCATTGGTAAAGCGCTCGTCGCAGAGCCAGAGGGTCCTGGGTTCGATCCCCAACAGGGTCGTGGATGCTGCACTGATGAGGTAGTCCCATACTAGGACGAAACAGCTGTCCTAGTGATTCCAGGTGATCAAGTGGTTGTCTAGTTCAGATCAGTTCGTTATATCAACATCAACAAATTATTTATCTCTACAAAACCCCCTTAATTGTAACTACAACCAGTTGTTTACTTGTCTAATGATGTAATCATTTTAGTGAATGTTATATTCACTACTTGGATAATTTTCAGGACTAATGTTTTTCACTGTGATACTGAGATGTAAATGAATTTCATGGTGACTTTACACAAAATCTAAGTTAAAGGTTTGAATCATCTAAACACATTAAACACAATTTATTTCCGTTAAATGGCTTCTCAGTCTAAGTCTTCTGAAAAAAAATAGTACATTTATTTAGTAGAATATAGCTAGAACTCATGTTTGTTACAGGATTAAAACCCAGGCTAATTAGTTGTACATTATAAGATTTTATGATATAACCGCCTTCAGGATAACTATACAACACTAACACTTGCTATTGAACTCAAGGAACATTCATATATTATCTAATAATGTATATAATTAAACCCAATACTCATGAATTCAGTCCTATGCGTAAATTAATGGATGAAAACTTTTAGTAAATTTTTGATTTTCTTTGTTTTTTTCACTTGTTTTCAAGTTGTTAATCAGTTTGTTTGTGATGAACATACAAATGTTATACAAACAGTCTTTATTGTTCACTAATCTTTCGTAAGTTAAGTGTACGATTTAAACTTATGCTTCTTTACTGGAACTCCGCCTGCAGCTCTTCTAGGGTTACTGCCGGTCCTGAGCCTGGATAAAGGAGGAGGGTTGGGCATAAGGCTAGCATTCCTATTTTGTACAACACCAGCTTGCTAAAAAATCGCTAACCAGATTAAACAAGCAAAATCATGCATGGAGGACAGCTAAGAAATGCATTCTCAGTGAAGACCAGTGTCAGACAAGACTGTCTGCTCTCGCCTTTCCTCTTCCTTCTAGTGGTTGACTGGATCATGAAAACCTCCACAACTTAAGGGGAAACACGGAATTCAATAGACAAGTAGGATGCAACTCGATTATTTGGACTTCGCGGATGATCTAGCTTTTCTAGCTCATACACGCCAACAAATGCAAGTGATGACAACCAACGTAGCAGCAACCTCAGCATCATTAAGCCTGAACATACATAAGGGAAAGAGCAAGATCCTCCAATTCATCACAGAGAGCACCGACCCAATTGAACTTGATAGAGAAAATCTGGAAAAAGTAAATACCTTCACGTATCTGGGAAGCATCATCGATGAACAAGGAGGTTCCGATGCAAATGTAACGAAAACGATTAACAAAGCAATGGCGTCATTCCTACAGTTAAAGAACATAGGGGACTCCAAACAACTGTCTACCGACCTCAAAGTTAGACTCTTCAATTCGGACGTCAAGACAGTTCTGCTGTATGGAGCTGAAACGTGGAGAACTACCTCAAACATCCTCAAGAGGGTACAGGTATTTATAAACAACTGTCTACGCAAGATATTGAATGTCCGTTGGCCGGTAAGCATCAATAACAGCCTACCATGGAAAAGAAAAAACCAGCTTCCAGCTGAAGAGGAAATCAAGAAACGACGTTGGAAATGGATAGGACATACATTGCGGAAATCATCAGACTGTATCACGAGACAAGCACTAACATGGAATCCTATTGGGAAACGTAAAAAAGGAAGGCCAAAGAACACGCTGCATCGAGAATTAAATGCAGACATTAAAAGAATGAACAGCAACTGGAAACATCTGGAAAGGATTGCTCAGGACAGAGTTGAATGGAGAATACTGGTGAGCCTCCTATGCTCCTCCGGGAGAGGTAACGGGCGTAAGTTAGTAAGTCCCTCACTGGATTACGTCCAGGGACACCACTCTCACAATATACTACTGTTACCACTAAGCTATTCGAGTTGCTCCTGGTTTTCTGTAGAAATTGGTTGGTCAATGTAGTGTCTTATTTCGATGTTCATTAAGTCCTATATAGTGTTGACCGAATTCAATCAAACACTTTAATTTGTCATAGTTAGGAGTAAATCACAGAAAGTTCTATTTTATTTAAGTTTTACACTTATTAATACTCACCAGTGACGTTTACAGTAGGCTTAAAAAATACTCACTGCTGTCTTTGAGTTTCTAAGGTTCATTGCTCACCTCCTTATTATGTAACCATTACCACCAAGCTAAGCCACTTGAAGAGAAAACGAATAACTCTACTAGAGTGTATCAATTCCATCAAGTTTTTAAATACGCTAAAATGATAAATTCCAGACAGTATAGAATCTTGAACCAGATAATTGTTCTACTTTCTCCCTTCTCTTCTCCGAAAAGCTTGTTATTTAACAGAATTATGAACTTTCGACTGCTAAACATCTTTTGTCTGTTACTCTCATGCATAATATATCTACATTAGTCACTTGACATTTAAACTGCCGTAATCAAAACAATCATTGAAAATTAGAAAGCACTAACTCGATAATTACTTCGTTCTATTATAGGATACTATAACGCTAACACGCATTTATAATCCTATTAGAGGTCAAACTTAGGATCTTTAGGTTACGTACAGAATGACAAAAGCAACTGTTGAAAGTATTAATCATTAGATACTGACTTGATAATTTGAAGATCTTGCGTATGATCCTATGTAGGACTCAGAATTGACCACTTCTAGTGGTGTTCGTCAAGGTTGTCCGCTATCCCCATTTTTATTTAATTTTATCATTGACATACTTTTAGAGTTAACATTGTCATCGTCTGATTTCTCTGGGGTTGACCTCCTTCCAGGAGATAAACTTACTGACTTAGAATATGCCGATGATATAGTTCTACTGAGTGAAGATGCTGATAGAATGCAGAATTTTTTGACTACCTTAAACTTGAACGTAAGCATAATTGGGATGTGATTCTCCCCATCCAAATGTAAAATGTTACTTCAGGACTGGCTTAATTCGGCACCAAAGTCAGTGATAGGGAGTGAAACTATCGAATGCGCTAGCCGTTTTACTTATCTCGGGAGCCTCATCAGTTTTAACGGTCTGGTGCCCGATGAAATCTCGACCCGTATACATAAGGCTCGATCGGCTTTTGCCAACCTGCGTCACTTGTGGCGTAGGCGAGACATTCGTTTAATGACAAAAGGACGGGTTTACTGTGCAGCAGTCAGGTCCGTTTTACTTTATGGATGTGAAACATGGCCATTAAGGATAGAGGATATCCGTAGGCTCCTAGTATTTGATCATAGATGTCTCCGAAACATTGCTCGTGTTTGCTGGGATCACCGAGTAAGTAATGCATGGGTTAGGAATAGAGTAATAAGTAGATACGGTAAGTCTATTGATGAAGTGGTGAATCTTCACCGGCTGAGGTGGTTAGGACATGTGTTGCGTATGCCTGACCACCGTCTACCTCGATGAGCAATGTTGTCTGGTGTGGGAGTAGGCTGGAAGAAAGCTAGTGGTGGCCAAACGAAAACATGGCACCAATCCATGAAGTCATTGACAATTGGGCTGAGCCATGTTAATAGATGTAGACTACCTGGTTGGGGCCCACACGATGATCGTAACAAATGGTTAGAGACTTTAGGTGATATGGCTCAAAATCGATTGCAATGGTGCAGGTGCATCCACTCCATGTCTTCCTCCAAATTCTAGTTTTTGAGCTTATTATAATTTTCTCTTTACTGAATCACTTTTTATTTCAAATCTCATCTCTGGTCTCTATGCCTTTCCATTAGTAATTACTCTGTTACTACCTTCCAGTACTCTGGGATTTGGTCCGACAATTTAATCTTTGTCTGCTAATTGAGGCATGGCAACTTGAACTGATGTACGCATGTACCAAGTTCTACGTTGTAACTGACTGACTGACTGACCTATGTAGGACAATAGTCATTAAAAATAATGAGTCAATTATCAGAACTAAAGAAGTGTCTATTATACTTCTTGGCTTTTAGTACTTGGTTAACTAAAATGAAACTTACAATTCAACAACCACTTAATAATACTAATAATAATCATCATCATCATAGTTCAATTACCAATAAAAGTAATATTTACAAACAATCAGTTACTTACCATATTTATAGTAATATTACTTAAAATATATTTAATCATCATGTATATAATCAAGGCTAATTGAATCAACATCATCATCATCTAAATCATCTTCATCAAATATACGTTTAGCATCTGTTGATGAAATTACTACATCAGGATTATTCTTTTTTGAATACAATCGATTTTTTTTAAATGATTCATCTTTACTTGAAATTGTCGTCGTCGTCATCATTGTTGTTGATGATGATGATGATCCTGAGAATGGTAATCCTAATGATGAGCTATAATTAATAGGTATATCTACAGATTTAAATGATGAAATAGATTTATTATCACTGTTATTGTTATTAATTGATATAGAATTTGGTAAAGGTAGATGATATTCACTGCCAGTTTTTTTTATTGTTTGTAATTGTTGTATTGATGATGTTGATAGTTTACGTTTAATTCCACGAAGTCGTGTATCCATTTCATGTATACGAAAATGTAGTCTAGATTCAAGATGATAATTTTTATAACTTCTAAAAAATTTTTAAAAAAAATTATCAGAGATGAAATCATACAAGAACTTTAATGATATCAAAGAATAGGGAGAAGAAGAAGTGGTTGAAATATGAAACATTCCACAGTTAGTCGAATATATGATCTTATATAATTCAGAATAGGCTTGTATCTTCCCGTTGATTTGTAATGGACTGAAACTGGTCAGCCTCTGTTGTCATATGTGCATCCTGAGCGGATTGCCTCTATATAGCGATATTACACAAGTTATATTTAAGTTAGATTGTGATTGGCAAGTGGAATCCAGGACGCGCGTTTCGTCCTATTTGGGACTCATCGGCTGGATGTACCTGCACAAGTGTGACTGTCTGGACACAGTAGCCTAGTGGTGAACGCGGTGGCGTTTGACACGAAGCGGATTGAGTTCGAATCCCAGTGTGAACATCAACATTTGGATGCAGGAACATCCCGCCGATGAGTCTCAAATAGGACGAAACGCGCGTCCTGGATTCCACTTGCCAGTCACAATCTAACTTAAATATATGATCTTATAGTTTGATGTTCTTCTACTAAATCGGTATACAGTTAATTAGGTAATTTATTACTTGATCTCATTTAATGTAATTGTTAGGTATATTTATAATGTATTTGAAATTTTCCGTTATACAAGTATGGTTGTCTGAACTCAGTAGCTTAATGATGAAAGCAGTAGGCTTTGAACATTATTAAATAGCTATATCATATCTAATATAAATGAATTACACTAATCACTTTGAGAATGATGGCTGTTTATAACTATTCTCTGAAGTGAAAATTATCGAATACTATACTTCTACTTTACAACTGAAAGGAAATATGATACAGAAGATTTGTGGAGTAAGCGATGGATTCCAGAAGTATTGTTTTTAGTAAAAAAACATTATGATTTCAGTGTAAAGATTACATTGACCTAATAGTTGATATTATCAAGACACACTACGGATGAAGTGAGCTTTTCGAATGTCTTCCCAGTTGACCAACTGCTGATTCTAGATGCCTGAAATCCATTCGGTTGTTTATTCAGAGTTATGTGGTTGTTATTTTCTGCTTTTCTTCTCACTTGATATTTGACTTTGTATTTATTAGTTCTTAATCTTAGATAATGGTTTATGTTGGTTTCTATAAGCTTGTTGATTAATGAGTGGTTTCAGTACCAAGCTGCTAGAAATTATCTGGTTATCGATGTATTTCGCGCTTTTATAATATTTAAATTCTTTCCCAGATGAATTCTTATCCTTAATTCTTTATATGTGAAGATGTATCCTTGTTGGTTAGTGTTATAAGCAGCAATTGATTTCATGTCAACAGAACAAGAACTAAGTCGATTATCAAGGAATTCTAGAAGCTCACTTTACTCCTAAATATGCATTGATGCAACCAACCGATAGGTCAGTGTGAACTTCATAACTAAATCATCTAGCTTAAAGAACATAACACCTCCAAAATGATGATATGTTAGACTGGAATTATTGAGACACTGAATTCAGTCCTGGAAGAAATACTACTTGAATAATGTTATGTTGGTTACCAGTAACCATTAGTTTGGATTTCATATGAATAGATAATGTGTCTTAATCTGTAGTCAGATTACGTAACTGAAACTTCATCAATTCATTTCAAGACTATAGATGAAGCTTTATTTTCAAAGGTGAATGATAATAGACACATCACTTTAACATAGAATTGAGCTAAGCAGAATAAAGTAGGCTGTAACCATTAGCTCAATCAATTCATTACCCTAAAGTTGCCTAAACTTTTGTCCTTCACCTATCATATGACCTTGTGATAACATGTAATCTACCCAACCTTCTATACATGAATAAATCCATTGATTATTTAATGTATGATGAATAATTGTTATCTCGCTTTGCCGATCACTCTCAATGATGGTGTATAAAGGCTAGATAATGGTAATTTATAATAATAAAGTATAAGCCTTCATTTTTCTTGTTAAAATCACTTGGAGTTTCTTATCAGGAAGCACTAGACACTTACTTCATTCTTTTATATGACTATTCAGTATTACACATTAACAATCTTCTAGTTCACAGTGAATGATTTTACCTTGATGCAGATGAGTCTAAACCTAGTTGGGTATATATTTTTTTATTTGGCATCAAATTCAGTTGGTTGACGTCTGTTGGTCACATTCCCACCAGAACTCTTGAATAATCTGCTGAATTCAATCTCTGTTAAGCATACATTGATTGATATTATATAGTATTGTAGTAATTATTGAACTTTACATATGACATTCCTCAGGAATCTTATACTAAGCTTAAATGACTAGCTAATACTTTCTGATGTTTCAATAATGATCTAACTAGATCCAGTCTACACTGTCAAACTTCATATTTGTGAATCATCATTTAACAAAGAGATCATTTTAATATTTTTCGCTTTATTAGAAGATTGTTGATTCAATCTCTACGCTGACGTTTTGTTTTTATATTGTTATTCAATGGTAGATTGTGGTTGTCTGTTCTTGATCATCTTTACTGTTCTTTCTGAAGAAATCTTATAGTTGTATATGACTAGGACCAGATTCAAGTGAATGCACGGAACTTTGTCATTATCTACATTTTTTCAGAAAGGGGAGGTGTTATATTTGACTACTAAAGATCAGCAATGAACTCCCAGAACTGTGTTTATCAAGACTATTTCAATTATTTTAGTTATGGGTAGTATAAGCCTTTCACTTCTATAATTGTTGCGTTCCTTCTTAACTTATCCTTCCTGTTCAGTATATTTACTGTTAGTATATTGTCTCTTATCATGAACTACGGTTAATTAGTTGTGTACACGTTACCTCTATTCACTGCCCTTAATGTCCTTTGCTTTGTATTGATGCTAAATTCTTCAGCAAAGAGGTGCATTAGGCCTAGGAGAACTGTCACTGTTGTCAAAGTACGCTCCAGATGTGATCAAATCCATGACTCCCCGATTCAAACGATTTATATTAAAACCTGCTTAAAGACCATGCATGTCCAATACAATGAAATGTTGTTCCTGTTACTACGCAAGAATCCCACAACATTCCGTGGAGGAGGAGAGCATTGTACAAACCGCACTCAGAATCAAACAAATGCACGGAGCACGGTCATTATCTTATTTTCAATAAGGGGAGGTGTTAGGGATTCATAATCCTTAAAAATACAGTTGATAGTATTTGATTGTATTAATTAAATGTTATTGATTTTACTTAATGAATAATCATTGTAAATTGAATTAATATAAAAAATCGATGTATTTGAAAATACAAATTGACTGGTTTGCTGGTTGACTATTCTCTCGTCTCACTTTTGCTCCACAATACAATCTTCCTACAAGCTTAGTCTTTTGTAATAGCTGCTGGCTGGGAAGGGAACAAGTCGCGATATACGTCTGAGGTACAAGTATCGGTAATAGCGTTCGCTCACACAATACCTCAAAAATTCTAGCGACACAACAGGTTTGCTATTTGGTCTAACTTTATGTATATATAAAGGAATGCCTGAAGTATATTACGATTTCGTCTGGTTGATTCATCAGCCTATATTCTTTTTATAATGTTCTGGAGATAGAGTGAGAATCAGGGTAGACATACAGGTAATAGTTAAGCTATCATTCACGTTGTTATTGTGACCTCAGTGGTCACAAGCCCATATCATTTTATTGGTCATATGTATCAAACATGGAGTTTTTTTATTTTGCCTATAGCAATTATGATATTATATTAATATGATAACTTACAATGCTTTTTCTAAATGTTTAACAGCTTCATCAATATCACCATCTTCATATGATAAATGACATAATTCCATTTCACAATATGGTAATAGATAAGTGTCCATCTTTAATTTACGTTTACTAAATATAAATAAATTGAATAGTCAATATTTAATGTATGTAAATGTTCGTTATGTAACTATGAGATTAATTGAACTATAGTGTAAATAAGTTTAGTGAAGACTGTTAGTTTTAGATATAACACAACTAATTAATTTGGATTAGGTAACACTAAAGAACTGGAAAGCTATGGATGTATGATTCATTCAAGTATGTGACCACTCAGTGCATCTAAGAATTTAGGGAAAAGTTTATCCTAAGACTCATTCATGTTTCGCAACCAACTGTTAGACTATTCAGTCGACTTGCGTCCATAGGTTAGCTACTACTAATTCATGATATAATGTATGATTTTACTCATTTTCACTTGTAGATAAGGTTGAATTCGATAGGTTAAGTCTTCAGTCGTAGTTAGCTTACACGGAATACAATTGATTATTGTAAAGATTGTTGAGTTTGAGAATGGAAAATAACTAGGAATAGACAACTATTTCAAGCCAGGAAGTACTGAATATCTATTTTTTGTAGTATGAGAATCTTGCTGTGAAGTTGTGGATAGGCACTGCTGAGAAATCTCATACTGAGACGAAACAACTATACAGTTCTTATTAGCTTTCAGAATTTGTTTAACTCACGTTAATTGGTAATATCAAATTAGAGAAATTAGGTGTTTTCTTAAAAATATCAAGTGAATCAAAAAGATACCAATGAATATCAAAGCATTGTTCATTAGTGTGACGTTAATCTACAGATTTCAATCTCACATTGGAAACAGGGATCCAATTATTGTCAATATTTATGATATAAACTTACTTCAGATTACATAATATTGAGTTAAACTATCTATTCAGTGCTAAAGTGTATTAGTTAATAAGTACTTTAAGCAACTTGTATCGATATATAGGTTTCGTATTCGTTGAATCTCATCACTAATGACTATCTACAGTCATAAAATAACTTTTACTCCTTATGGAAATTAAATCTAAATTAAACGATAAGACATCAATACCTGAATGATACATTCTTTGGTTTACAAATTTTCGAAGATTAATTTCAATATTTATGTATTTGAACTGATAAAAACTGATTAACACCTTAGGGTGTGATAAACATAATGTAAGTGGCTATTAGCCAGTTATTCGACAATATAATATACGTAACAGAATATTTCAACAATGAATTATCAATTGTACTTAATAATAGTGAAATAATGGTTATTTAAGCAGATTGTGATACAATCATATGAGTTAGTCAATAGATCCAAAACTCAGTCAGTCAGTCAGTTACAACGTAAAACTTGGTATATGTGTACATCAATTCAAGTTGCCATGCCTCAATAAGCTGAAACAAATTAAATTGTTGGACCGAATTCCAGAGTAGGGGTGGTAATAACAAAGTAAGTACTAATAGAAGGCATAGAGATCAGAGATGAGGTTTGAGATAAAAAGTGATTCAGTAAATAGAAAACTATAAAAAGCTCAAAAATTAGATTTTGGGGGAAGACAAGGAGTGGAGGCACCTGAGCCATTGAAATCGATTTTGAGCCATATCACCTGTAGTCTCTAACCATTTGTTACGATCATCGTGTGGGCCCCAACCAGGTAGTCTGCATCTATTAACATGGCTCAGCCCAATTGTCAATGACTTCATGGATTGGTGCCATGTTTTCGTTTGGCCACCACTAGCTTTCTTCCAGCTTACTCCCACACCAGACAACATTGCTCGTCGAGGTAGACGGTGGTCAGGCATACGCAACACATATCCTAACCACCACAGCCGGTGAAGATTCACTACTTCATCAATAGACTTACCGTATTTACCTATTACTCTATTCCTAACCCATGCATTGGTTACTCGGTGGTCATAGCAAACATGAGCAATGTTTCGGAGACATCTATGATCAAATACTAGGAGCCTACGAATATCCTCTATTCTTAAAGGCCATGTTTCACATCCATAAAGTAAAACGGACCTGACTGCTGCGCAGTAAACGCGTCTTTTTGTCAGTAAACGAATGTCTCGCCTACGCCACAAGTGATGAAAGTTGGCAAAAGCCAATCAGATCCAACACTGGATCATTATGCATTAATCTATGCAAATCAATTAAATATTAATCAACAGTATTAGTTTGATAATACAAGAGTACACTTTTAGGAACAATCTGACGGTGGAAATCAGTAATAAACAGAATGTCCTAAATTTCTTGTTCTGATTACCAGAAACAAAACTGTTGAAACTGTAGAAGGAAGCTGAAATTACTCTATTCAATTGGCTATTCAGTAAAATGTCTAAATTCGCGAATAAATCATCATCCCGTTAGTCGATTACATAACATCTTTATCTTCTGGAAACTTTCAGTTTAGATAGTTTACTGGTCTTAAGGAATCATATTTAAGAAAAATTAGTAGACAGTGGATGTGTCAACTCAAGTACATGATTCGCTATTTCATTTAAACGATTCTATGCTTTCACTTGTTGTAATAAGACAAAGAACTGTAAACTGCAATCTCTAAAGTCTATTTCCGATGATATCAGAATATACCCAGTTAAATTGTAACTGTCCAACATACAGAAAATTCTTGATTATTATCATATCTATATTCGTTCACATGTTACTTAACTTTTAATATAAAGCTAATATCCAGTTTTCTGTACACAAATTTTTTAGATTAAAACTAAATTTTTTCCTGGGAAACTTAAAAAACAACCCAATAAGAATCAAGGTAATGTATTTCCAAGGTCACTTGCATAATTCAACTTAAAATGCTTACAACGTTATTATTAGTAATCTACAAGCTATTGAGTTACTTTGTACAGCGTCTTTGATGACCCAATATGGTTGTAACACTATCCATAGACACATGTAATGATGTTATTTCACGCTGCAATGGCTGCTGGCAAACAAAGACAATTTGAAAAAATTTTCACTTGAGTTCTTAGATCAACACTGTGATAAACTTGTATGTTGGTCGTATTTTAGATAGTATAGTAGCATGTTGCTCTGGTATTGTCACAAAGTTTCATGAGTGCAAAGGAATCAATGCTGCCGAGATGTATCTTCCAAAATTGTGTTAATATGTTCCTTCTTACTAGGTGAGATCCTAAAAATCTTTGATGTTGACAAAGTAGTAATTACAAAGAGGAAAGATAATAAAGAAGAATGTAACTCAATAGGTAAGTATTAGTTACTTTAATCTTACTGATGGGTTATTGGCTTTTATGGCTGAAGATTAGGAAAGGAAAGTTTCTAGTATGCTCTAGATTAGATGGAAAGAACTCTAATACAAATTATTCAAATTAACATCATCATTGAGACAGTTAGTTCATACAGATGATTAGGTGTGCTTATCGGTCACCCAGAATATTTGGTTGCATTTATCATATAGTCCTTCAGTAAAGGAATTTTGTGAACCCATTACCTATGTTTACACACAAAATATCGAAGGTTATTATTTCCCGACTAAAAGGGATGTAAGAATGATATGATTTGTAGTCATATAGATAAGTTCTCATATCATTCAGACTATGATTTTAAAATAGATGAATCTATTTCCAACCTTCAGAAGCTGATAGATTGTATACAAAATTATTGTATCCTGCGTAAATTATTCAACCTTCTTTTTTTACTGCTTCTCATAATATATTACAGTTTCATTTATGAACTGAGTTCTCAGTGGCTAGAATGTATTTTAGGTCCATTTGTAATCATTCAAGTTTACCAGTAAAGTTTAATTTCACTTTTACTTTTATTCAATATATGACTTCACATTAACTACTTTCCCCTAATGTTTTGCTCTCACTTATGACCATTTAAGGATCTTTGGATTAGTCAACTGTTTTTCAACCTAACAGTATTTTTAATTCCCATTAGCTTGTTTTAACGTAAGGTCAATAAATTCGATTAGTACTTACTCTATCACCACCTCCCCTACTCTGAGATTTCGTCCTACAATTTAATCTCTACCTGCTAAGTGGGGCATGGCAACTTGAACTGACATATGCATGTACCAAGTTCTACGTTGTATCTGACTGACTGACTGACTGATCACATAATTACAATACATTCATTAACTGATTTTCAACTGAAATAATTGAATAGTATAATATACTTCAATGGAGTACACGAATATACAGTTTATTAAGCAAAATAGTTAATTGATTAAATCACTTACGATTGTATTATCTCAGTGAAACACATAAAAGCTTGAAATGTTTGACCACGACATCGTAGACAAACACCTTTAAGCATTAATGCTAAACAATAGTCATCATAAAATGTTTCACTTGTATCTAAAATGATAATAAATAGAAGAAAGAATAAGAAGTGATTACATAACTTTCATTTTTAAATATTAAAGAATATGGTTATTATATCCTGTTGTAATGAGCTTAAACTGTCCGCGTAAACTAATCGTCTTGCCCAATCAGAATTGATCTTGATATCTTAATTTCAATCAATCAGAAACCTTAGGATAAATTTGCATCTTCCTGTTGATTTGTCATGGACTGAAACTGGTCAATCTCTGTTGCCATACGTTCATCCTGAGCAAATTGTCTCGAAAGTAGTACTCAAGTTAAACTGTAACTGCCAACTTTCTGTTTATGACAAATCAAAGGAAAGATACAAATCCATCCTAATTACATATACTCCTTGCACAAATGTGACTGTTTGGTCTCAGTAACCTAGTGGTGAATGCGGTGGCGATTAACATGAAGCGAAATAAGTTTGAATCCCAGTATGAACATTAACACAGATGCAGGTACATTCAGACAATGGGTCCCAAATAGCACCAAAAACGCGCTTCGTGAATTCCAATTGCCAGTCATAATCCAACTTCAACAATCAGAAACCTATTTTCTCGGTATAATGCTTTGAATATATAACAGTACAGATTCTAGTGTTGTATGTATCAATTATTCTGTCTTTATCAGCCTATTATGATGATCTTCTCAATAGTTAGATTTTTTTCAACTTTAATTACCTTGTGATTAATGTTGCTAGATTTGTAGGAAGAAAAAAAATAGGAACTCTATTTGTATGTATTTGTAAGGTATTCTAAAAGTTATACGAATTATCACTATGGCAACATTATAGGCGGTACCACATTTTCCTTCTTGTCTATATAATGAAATAGCTACAAACGAACATAATGGATTGCAGTCACTTAGCGTATGTTGGATGAAAGTAGTTTAACAGCTGAACTGGTATGCCTGACCACCGTCTACCGAAACGAGAAATGTTGTCTGTTGTAGGAGTAGGCTGGAAAAAAGCTAGGGGTGGTCAAAAAATACATTGCACCAATCCATGAAGTCATTGACAATTGGGCTAAGCCATGTTAATAGATGCAGACTATCTAGTTGTGGCCCACACGATGATCGTAACAAATGGTTATAGACTTTAGGTGATATGGCTCAAAATCGTTTGCAGTGAAGCAGGTGCATTCACTCCTTGTCTTCTTTCGAATTCTAGTTTTTAAGCTTCTCATAATTTCCTCTTTACTGAATCACTTTTTATCTCAAATCTCATCTTTGATCTCTATGCCTTTTCATTAATGCTTAATCTGTTACTACCTTCCCTACTCTGGGATATGGTCCAACAATTTAATCTCTATCAGCTTATTGAGGCATGGCAACTTGAACTGATGTACGCATGTACCAAGTTCTACGTTGTAACTGAATGACTGAACTGGTCACTAATACACAACAATTGAAAACAAGTAATATGTATCAACTGTATGATTTCGATCACAAGTTAAACAGATATTCATTGTACTACTGCTTAAAAGGAGCTAGGAATTCCTTACTGAAACAAAAGTTCGTAGTATTATATAAAGCTGATGTTATAATAGACTTCTTATGTAACGATCTAAATGAGTTTACAAGTTATGGTAATTTTTTGTATACAGATAGAAAAGCCTGTGGGAAACCTCAATAAATATATTATTCATTTAAAACCCCTACATCTCCCATCAATTAATCAGTAATGAATAACATAGAACCTGACTCATCTGTGCATAGATGCAAGTTATCATGCCACATTAACACGATAAGATCAAACGTATAAGAATAACACAGTGCAATTAAGTAAGAAGAAACAATGTTAGAGCATATACAAAACAATAATGTAACTAAAGATCTATGAGAGCATGAAGAGTAAATATACTTCCATCACTATGATCGATTCTAAGGTATTTCATCTAATGTCTGCAGCCACTGGTTGGTAGTACGATGCTGACCTAAGCCACAACACCCCTCTCAGTATTAAACTCTACTGCTACACATAACTTAATGAATCTAATAGAATCGTTTAAAACGTAACTTTTTCAAATCTCTTCTGACTGGTTAAATGGATTACTTCTTGCTTTTCTTTATAACTTAGGTATCGTAAATGGGTATTGTGTGCATGGCTGAATTCGAATTTGTTATCAGGGATTGTTCTGAGTTATGCAACTATTAAGAACCAGTAACCACTAGATAGCGGCATCGTTCTAGAAGAAGGCATCCGAAGAATCCAGCCAGAGACTTTCAGATCTAGTGGTGAACACCTAAGTCTTCGTTTACTTAGCTTGATATTTTGAACTTTAATCAATTCTAGGCATATTCGCACTACTTTATGCATTATAACCAGTAAGTAACTGCTTTACACCCGATATGACAGAATTCCATTAATCAAATTTTTTCAATTCAGCTTTAGATATTACATAGTGAAGTTAGTCATGAGTAAACTTATATAGATTATAACCGAAAGTTGTGGAGAATGCTAAATTTAATATCATAACTCAAGTTAAAAAATATCAAACAATAGATATTAGCTCAATGGTTTGATGGTTAAACCTGCTCCACAAAAGATAGAGATTGTGAACTGGATTATGCAAGAGAGTTCTCAATACACACTGCTTCAGAGACTTAAATTAAGACAAAAGATATGTCCAGTGTTTCTTGACTGTCGGTAGTGATTTCCTCGACGATGTTAACTTATTGGCCTCAACTAATTATTCTTAATAGTTCTGTACTTGTGTTGCTTGGTATAAGTAGAATAACGACAACCTACACTTAACTTTCGTATATTTACCTAGATACTGTTGAAAGTATTTTACAGTTACAGTGAAACAATCAAATTAGAAAATTATGATATCCCAACAGATATCTTACCTCTTTTCTGAAACAATTCATTGATTTTATTCTCACATATCATAATGAATGCTGTAATAGCATCTGGTTGTGATTGAATCATTTTGAAACCATTCCATATGAATATTAATTCCTATGTGAAACAAAATAAATGTATACAATGCTTATTACTTAATGGTCAAATAGTTTGTTACTTATATTACGAAATAAGTAGTATGCAAATCACATTGAGGAAATCATTAATTTGTGTTGCAAGACAAGTACTAACTTGGACTCCTCAAGGCCAAAGAAAAAGAGAAAGACCAAAGAACACTTTGCGCCGGGAATTGGAGGCAGATATGAAAGAATGAACAGTATTTGAGAATAACTGGAAATGAAAGCTTAGGATAGAGTTAGTTGAATAATGCTGGTCGGCGGCTTATTCTCTACGTGGGGTATAAGGTATCGATTGACTGAGTACATACATAGTAAATATCTCTTAGTGACAAGATTTGATGAATTAATGTCTATTTTCATGCACAATTTAATGGGTTATATACATATTCTCCATTGATGAACTAAGTACTGTTATGCTTCTAAATGAATCCCTGGGAATCATCTAGCAACATAGTGTTCTCTATTCAACATTTCATTATGCGGAAAAATGTTATAAATGGTGTAAAATACAAATAAGTTCTAAGTAATTTACTGTTGGTCTTCCTTGCAGATTATGTCGTAACATCATTCACGTGTAATTCAGACTATCTAGATGTTTCAAATTGGTCTATGATTTATTTAGGCCTTGGTAAAATGGACAATAGAAAATAGCTCTGCGAATACTGATGGGCAACGAATTAATCATTCCATGATATGACTATTTGAGTAATAAAATATAAGTTTGTAGCTGCATACTACTTAAAAGGTCGCTTATAAGTAATATATAGCGGTGAGTTGCATTATTTTCATATATCCCAACCAACTTCAGAAAGAGACACCCAACGTCACTAACTTCAGAGAGCTGTATCTATAGCACCTTTATTCTGTCCGAACGTTATAAATTATTAATAACTTAGCCTTTAGTCATCTATTTGTATATTGTTTCCGATAATCTCTCCATATTGATTCTATGCTAGTTACACTTACTTCGCTTTTGTCTCCTAAGTATTTAAAATATGCCTTACATCCTAGCACCCTGAAACTCATTTCAACAGCGGTTCAGATTTGCAATTTTCATCCGACACTTCACTGTATATTACTTATAGATGACTCTATGAATCTCATTTACCACAAATTGTTTTAGGTTGTTCAGATAACGATAGTAACTTTCATTCAGAACTTAAATAACGAATAATCTACACAACAGTAAGCGTTTAATGAATGAAAGTATTGAAAACGTTGACTGATTTCATCAGTAATCATACTTTCATTATTCTACTTCTAAGAGAAGTATTTTCTAAAAATATAAAAGAATATCAATTTTGTGGCAAAGACGATCTATGGCTTAAAAGAATGACTTCAGTTGAACTGCTTTCTCTAAGCTGAATAATTTGACTGAGAAATTTTCATCATCATTAAGGACGATTTCATGATAAAAGCTTATGAAGTTTTACGGAATGGTAATCAAAGCTTCTTTATTGAATCATCCAGCTTACAAAATGTGATCTAACCAGATGAAATGATTAATTGATAGTTAACGCTTTTATCCATCGTTAAGTAGCATAGCCATCCAGGTTGAGCAGTAGGATGAATTCGATAAGTCCTTGTTAATGTATGTGTTTCGTGGGTCGATTACCCCCAGTATAGACATTATGTTACATAATTTAGTTACTAATAGTTGATGCATTTCACGAAGAGTAAATCACAATAGTTGAAATTCGTTGGATAAATAAACCTTAGCATCAACAATAATATTTAAGCAGTAAACGAATATCATTATTTAATTTGTATTGTGACTGGTAAGTGGAATCCAGGACGCGCGTTTCGTCCTATTCAGGACTCATGGGCTGGATGTACCTGCATCCCAATGTTGATGTTCACACTGGGATTCGAACTCAGTCCGCTTCGTGTCAAACGCCACCGCGTTCACCACTAGGCTACTGTGTCCAGACAGTCATACTTGTGCAACGGGTACATATGTAATTCAGGATAGTCGTAAATGATGAATTTTAAATAAAGTCCGGGGGGTGCTAGATGGGAAACGTCAAACAGAATGGTGATAAACGATAATCTCATTATATCACAAATCAATTAAAGCTATAATGCTATTACTAGATGCCAATCAGCTTAATAATGCTAATAGTTAATCATTTGTTGTGACATCTGACAATCCTGTATTGATTACGTAACTAAAATTGCATTGTACGATCTACGATTACAAAGTTGTTATCTACGTAGTTTTAAAAGTTCATTAGCTAAGTTAATCTATCATGGTTTTATATAAAAGTCAATATTTCATTTGTTTGTTATAGGACATCATATAATTTGTTATGTTAAGATTATCATGTTCAGTTTACATTTGATCAATATTAGTTGATATACCCTAGTGACTAACAATAATGTTACATATACTACTTACTTATTCATTAGACTACTACTTATTAATTAATTAATCACTTTAGAAATATTGATTAAATGAAGTAACACATAATTAAATATACACACACACACGCATACCAGGGCTGGAAGTGTTAACATTTTATTCTGAGCAAAATATCTTGTAGATTTTCTTAAAGCAATTTTTTCAATTGGTAATGATCGACCACCAAAACGTTTTACTAAATTCGGTATGTCTCTATGAGAAACAAAACAACAGAATTGATTAATTCATTGAAATGTCAATGAAGAATAAGATGTTGATGGTTGATTATTTCGTCTTTGTATAAGATTCATCAGAGTAAGATTCTGTATAAAATAGAACTGATGACGCTAATGAATAATGCTTAACTAATTGACAATTGATTTCGCAATGTAGTGTAGAATGCTGAATTCAACAAATCCATGTTATGACGAAGCTATCATTGTTGCTAGAATGAAACAGCCAGCTACGTAAGACATTATGAACATCTTCGAATAATACAAGTAATGTTTAAGTTGGATCGTGACTAGAAAGCGGAATCCAAAACATGTGTTTCTTTGTATTTAGAACTCCTTAGCTGGATGTACCTGCATCCTAGTGTTGATACTTACACCAGGACCCGAACTCACTTCATTTCATAACAAACGCCACCGCGTTTACCAGCAGACTACTGAATCTAGACAATCACATTTATACAACTGGTATGTATATATAATTGAAATGTGTTTAATTCTTTCCATTGATTTGTCATGCACTGAAACTGATCAGTCTCCGTGGCTATATGTGCATACTGAGTGGATTGCTTCGATATAGCGACAATACATAAATACTGTTTGAATTGGATTGTGCACGAAACCCACATCCTTTATTCTGCTTACCAGTCACAATCCAACTCAAACAATATTTGATACAGTCATCATCTTTCATCACTTTCACAATACTTAGATTACTATCTGATCATTATGAATAAAGATTATAAGTTGATTACTAAGAACTCATATGTATTAGGTCATTGTATTATTCATTTAAAGTGTTGTATCCATTAGGAATCATCAATGATTCTTACGTAACAGCAAATGAACTACATAATTTTTAATAAGTTTAACTTACGCAAGTAATTGATCAACAATTTCTTGTGGTTTCTTATAAACATTTTCAGAATTTTTTACTTCTAATGCTGTACGATCTTCTATACTTTGTAGAAGAAATGCTGCTTTCATATAACGATATGATGCTTGACTCCATCGACTTTCTAATGCTAATTTCTCTGTATATAAAATTGCTTTTTGCCAATCTGCTTGTAAACTGTTCGATTCATTTATTTAATTAAGAGATAAAAAAAATATGAAATAATTTTAAGATAAAATGGCTGACTTCAGAAGATGAAGTAAGAAAATGTCATCATTGAAGTTGTAACAGTTGCTGACTGATGACAATCTATGACGTCATAGAAATATCACAGTGAAATGTCTGAAAATAGAGATATTATGTAATAGGTATTGGCTAAGTACTTACTTACTTACTTATGCCTGTTACCCCTCTCGGAGGAGCATAGGCCTACTCACCAGTATTCTCCATTCAACTCTGTCCTCAATAATCCTTTCCAGCTGTCTCCAGTTACTGTTCATTCTTTTAATGTCTGCTTTCAGTTCTCGACGCAGGGTGTTCTTTGGCCTTCCTCTTTTTCGTTGTCCAACAGGGTTCCAAGTTAGTGCTTGTCTCGTGATACAGTCCGATTATTTCCGCAATGTATGTCCTATCAATTTTCGACGTCGTTTCTTGATTTCCTCTTCAGCTGGAAGTTGGTTTGTTCTCTTCCAAAGTAGGCTGTTGCTGATGGTTTCCGGCCAAAAGACATTCAATATTTTGTGTAGACAGTTGTTGATAAATACCTGTACTCTCCTGAAGATGTTTGCATTAGTTTTCTACGTTTCAGCTCCATACAGCATAACTGTCTTGACGTTCGAATTGAAGAGTCTAAATTTGAGGTTGGTAGACAGTTGTTTGGAGTCCCATATATTTTTTTCAACTGTAGGAATGCTGCCCTTGCTTTGCCAATCCTTGCCCCTTACATCTGCATCGAATCCTCCTTGTTCATCGATGATGCACCCCAGGTATGTAAAGGTATCTACTTCTTCCAGAGTTTCACCATCAAGTTCAATTGTGTCGGTGCTCTCTGTGTTGAATTTGAGGACCATGCTTTTGGCTAAGTAATTTGATAGCTAATCATCCTAGTCTTGATTTTTTTTATTTGTGAAGTTTTAAATAGACATTCTGTAGGAGTTCGTTACTGGGAAGAATGAATTGACTAATAATTCGCAATTTGTAATATCTTCCTTACTGAGATCAGTTCGTTATATCAAATCCAAAGTGAAATTATTCTGACTGAAGAATACTGAATTAACCTTCTTTTCTATATAGAATGTTCTATAGGTATGACCACTAGTTTCGTTTCAGTTGGCACTCATCATCAAAATGTATGTGTGATCTTTCATGATTTAATACTACTTTAACGAATTTATACAATTAGATGAATATAGTGATATACCGGTGACATAAAAAGATTGATTATCTTCTAAATATGCTTTTCTGTCGACTATTTTATTAATTTTGGTTGTATTTAATGCGATTGTAATTAGGTGTTGTGGAGACATGACTAATAGAATTAAACCGTGTCAGGTGTGTGGCAGCTACCAAACGATGGCGATGAGTGAGGCCACATAAACGTATCACGAATTGACTGAAATAGAAATATCCTCCATTAGGAACTGACTTAGTGGTTTAATGGTAAAGCACTCACCGTTAAACCAGAGGGTACTGTGATCTATCCCCGATGGGTTCGTGGATGCCCACTGCTGATGAATCCCATACTAGAACGAAACAGATGTCTAGTGTTTTCAGATAATCAGTGGTTGTCTAATTCAGACCAATTCATGATATTGAAATTGTCTGCCTGGTTGGTTTAATAATCTTGTGTTCCTTTTTTTGGGCTTGGAACTAAGTTGGCATCAGGCAAACCTGCAATGACCTGCTAGAAACTTCCATTGAAGCTTGTTATTATGACTTCGTGCGCACAGTGTTATATCAACCACTTGGTCATACGTAGTAGTCATAACAGCCTTCTCTAACATCATAACACATAGCATTGACTACTACTGATTGATCTCTTACTAGTGATCTATTCTCATTGATTAATTTCTTTTTCTATAATGAAGTAATCAATATCTTGTTATGTAACAATCTGGTACTAATTATGTTCCCTAAAATAAGTCAAGTAAAACTTAATTTTTAGACAGCCGTATCCTGGTCAACCTGACTCTAAGTGATGTTATTTACTTGTATATCTAGATATAAACTTCATAGTTGCCAGTGCATTTGAACTTCAAACAGAAAACAAGTTGAAAGTATCTTTACATTAAACGTTTTATGAGCTTCTAAAATTAGTAGCAAGTATTGTAACTGTTCAGTCAAAATAATGAAAATATAAACCATCGTAATCTAAAATACTCTTGAATGTATCCAAAGAACTGTGGTTTTCCACATTCTCCATACCTATAAATACTGTGTTAAGTTTGCATTGATTGATCATCCAGCAATCAATAATATGATGTTTGTCTAGTCCTTCGTAGTGGTAATCAAATTAAATTGACGATTAAGTTACAGTTTGGTTATTAACCTAAACAATTCAACTGACGTTCATCATGTTATGGTATACGATGGTTTAGAGAGGGAGGGAGTTGGTTGGAAAGAAACTTGGCCTCAACTGAGCTTCCTACTGTCTACCATCGGTCAGTACTAATAAATGATAATTTCGTGTATATATTCCAGTAAGTCCTACTATATATAAGTTGCAGCTAAAACATTCGGTTGGTAACGGTTATAGATTGTGAGAACATGTGTCTAAGGATCAAATAGTGATCATCATTTCTCTCAGGAATGAGGATAAGCTTTCCTTCCTTCTAACCCTTCCTCCAAAAAAGAATATCCTACACACTTTTGACTTACTAGTGATGGATCTCAGCAGAATACTTATTGCAGCTTATTGATATGTCACTATGAATTGAGTTTAAACTTCACTGAATGAATTAGTATAACATACATATGAGTGATCTATTACTACTATGTTATAAGAGGCCTATGCTGGTTAGGAGAATTCAATTTCCTAGCAGAATCAATGGTAAGCACTGACGCAAAGGAGTCTTATACTTCACTACTTCCTCATTTTGGATGGTATCCAGCCAACGTCAATTTATGACAAATACAAACAACTAGGCTTAATATCTGCCTTCACAAAACCATTTTAATTCAAATTCTCTAGTAAACTGAAAAACTTTATGTTGGATTGTGACTGGTAAGCAGAATACAGGACGCGTGTTTAGTTCTGTTTGGCACTCACTGGCTGAATGTACCTGCATCTCAATGTTGATGCTCACATCGAGATTCTAACTCAGTTCTCATCGTGTCAAACGCCACCGAGTTTATTACTAGGCTACTATGTATAGACATGCTTAACCTAATAACTGAAGAACTTAATTCATATTCCGACTATTTGATTTTTGAATTTAAGAGCTTATAACAGTTTATAAATTCATTAGGGGGAGTTTTGTTTGAAGCATTCTGGGTAATTAACATAGAACATTACTTTTATTCTGTCTATGATGATGTTAAAGATGTTGCAATTGACCAGTAACTGTGTAAATTGTAAGTGAGTTACCCTAATATTAAGTCAATTCACAAGTATGTTTCATGTTGGATTGTGACTAATAAGTAGAATTCAGGGATTACATCATATTCTATATGTCATTCATCAGTGAATATTTAGAGTTCTTAACATTATCATCAGAATGATGAGAAATTCGGTAAATCTGTGTAAACTCTGTTGTTCATTTGATAATACTATGAAGTTTGATACAAATGGAATAAGATGTGCCAGGCAGATCCGTCTGACAATTCTTAAACAAGAAAAAACAAGGATTCTGAAATCCACTGTCCAATAATAATGGTGACTTAGTTATACTGTTGATGATTACTACTATACGGAAGTAATTAGGACTGATCTCAATACTTATTATATAACACAATAGTTAAACCTAATGCCTAACCATAACTTCATTTTGTTCAGACACTATATAATCTTACCAGAGCACGTTATTTAGTTGCATCGAACCGCTAATCAAGAGTAGTTAGATACATTAACTTATGAAATAAGAGTATCCCTAAAAATGATCGACTTTCGTTCAACTCATTATATCGTGTCCCTTCCACCCTTAGGTGATGAACACCTATGAAACTAGAAAGACATGATATCGATTACCACCCTTTGATCAGTCAGTCCGAAACCTACTTACGGGGACAGCCGTGAAAATAAATAACTTGTAAAGTCCGAGTTTGTGAAGTATATGTCGTACGTTCTATTCTTAAAATACTGTCAGTTCTTCAAGACAACTGGTACACACATTGCTAGTGATTGACTTCAACTGCTTAACACTCAAAACTTTTTCATCGTACTACGTAGTACGATATCAGTTACTAGGCAGTATTGTTAGCTATCCAAAATGACAATTTGAACAATCATTTTATCAACTATCGCTGTGACAGACTAAAGGCTAAAGGTTAAATAGTAGACAAGAAATCACAACAAAAACAAGCGACTTGAAAGGAAGAAAACTATATCTCTCTGTTGGCAAAGTACTTGTTTAGATGTCGTCATCAATATCCATGTTGATATGTGTACAAATACTCATAACTAACACATAATGTATCATTCACTATTTGAAAATTACACCTTTATTTTACAAAGCAATCGAGTATACGGTTAATACTGTCTACATAATAATTTGATCAAACTATCGAACATACATTTTGTCTCAAAGAACATTCTGTTCAAACGTTATCATGAAGAGACGTTAAGTATGTTAATGTTAAGACATTCCTGATCTTCTACACTGTATTTATAAGACCAAAACTTGAATATCGTATTCAAAATGGATAGTTTTTATTCAAAAAAGATGCTAAATTATTAGAACTGTCTCAAATAAACGACACTAGGTTGATCACTGAAATCATGTCGCGTCCATTAGACGAGAGGTTGGCTAAATTAATAGAAGAACTTGAAGGCACTTAAATAGGAGTGTTTACATTATTTAATAATAAATACTGTTTTGATATGTGCTCATTTTTCTTGCTTTCCAGGACAGACAAATCTACACGGACACTCTAAAAGTAGTTCATATTCCTTGAAAAAATTATCTGCCGGATGATTACCAACTCTACTGGCAGAATAGTCAACGACCAATAAACTTTTTACATCAACACGTAGATACAGTTTCACTTAGTCGACCGACTTATCTGAGAGAAATTTCGATCAACTGAGAGATTGCCATCGCAGAGAATTAACACACACAAACAATACAGTCATTCTGTTCTAATCAAACTTATGCATTTTATGTAATACAGAATATGAGTAAACTTACGCATAACACCAAATCAATTCCCAATAACAAAGATGATGATAATGAATCCAGTCAGATTGTGAATCAATCGAACGTTGAAACAATTGAATAGCCTTTATATATAATAAATAAATTAATGTGTAACTCTTATTCATAAGAGATTATATACTACTTTTAAAGTATTAAATTAGTATAGGATATAAAATAAATCCATTCAGTCAATCATAACATCAATAAGAATTAAGTGTAGAAGATATTTGGGATAGTTTTATTCTAATCACAAAATTGTGCCAACAAGAATGATATTGAAAGCTCAGAAAATACAATAGTAGTTTCCTTTTAGATTACGGCTCCTCAGATGCACATAAATATGATAGAAATGTTGGCTATTGTAATCAACAAGGAGTAGCACTAATACTGTCCCAAAGAGCTAATGCTTATTTACGTAAAAGAAACATGACGACAGTTGAAGAAACGTATATTTTGTTTAAAACGTATTCCTAAATCCACCGAAGATCTAAGAAAACATGGAAATAAGTCAACAGTAGCAATTCATTCAACAGAAACGGGGAATAGCACCTATTTCGACGTAACGAAAATCTTTCAAGATGGTTTGCATTCTTATTAAGAAAAATTGCCATCTGAAGCCCTAAATGTATGAGCGAATTCCAATAATACACACGAACGAGATGGAGTACTGTTAGTATCACCATGGCAACCAGTGATGAAAACAATAAATTCAGATGTCATCTATTACTCCAACATTAAAATAAGTTCTAGTTACTTATGAATTGATTCTGTTTAGAATTATTTAGTCTAATTACACAGTTCAATGTGTTATCAGTTGGAAATATACATCCATTCTTTGACTCATAATTATCACCACATGCTATTTACTTCCTACTCGAATTCGCTTGATTTGACAACAAGTCAATCTTTAGATTGTTCACCCTATTCTGTGAACATAATCCATAAATAAATGATTGTAGCATGTACCTCCTTCATGTACACCACTTAATATTAGTTCACTTAGATAAGATGAATTTGGATTTTCCCACTGATTTGTCATGGATTGAAATTGACCAGTTTCTGTTGCTATATGGACATCTTTAGAAAATTGCCTTGGTATAGCAACAGTTTACGAGTATTCTTTGACTCGAGTTGTAACATCTAAGCGGAATCCAGGAAATCGATTTCATTTATGATGACTTATGTAATATTTTCATACCTTACATACGACTAGGACATTCGTAATGACAATAATCCACTTATTTACACTTATATTTGATTTTGGTAATCTCCCTAAAGAAGCTCGGATTAGCTTTGCCAAGTATACATTGCCTTGTATACATTCAGCGCCAAAGTTGTTTTTGAATTTATTCATTCTTCTTTGACGAAAAATTCCTATTAAATAACTTCCCTCGGGAACGTAACATTATTATTCATTAAAACAAATAAGTGAAGTAGACTTGTTTACCTCATTTAAATTTCCAGATATCTCTTCTAAACGACCAGCTAATAGTAAGAATATAGCACTGTTTGGATAAACAATAGACCAACGTTCTAATAATTCACGTGCTTCTTTCATATGTTCCGGTTGTTCAGAAGCTAAAAATATATGTATAAGAAATATTATGGCAAATAATCAATATTCCTAGGTAGCTTACAAAACTTATCAACTAATAACTGTATGGCATATTCCAAGGAAAATACAGTATGAAGCCTGAGAGAGAGAGAGAGAGAAAGAGTTGGTCACAGTAAACAAAAATGCTTGATAGCAGTGCTGCAATGAGGCGGAACTAGTTATTTTCCTTGCAAAGTATGCGGTAACTAGTACCACTATTTCATTCTTTCCACAGTTACTATTTTTGTTTTCGATTGGCTGTTGTGATTTTTGGTGTGTTAACTTTTAAATTTGTTACGGGGTTGTTATTGTAACTCTATGTATAACGTTGGAACGAAATGGAAATAAATCTTCTGACTGCTGTGTTCGTGTCTTCTTGATATTCCTTTAGGTGAGCAATATAGTTGTTAAAGTTGTCGATCAATGGTTACGGGTATCTGTTCTGTCCACGTAGATCAGTTCGCGAGTTCAAGAGTTGTGGTTGGTGCTTCTGTGTATAGATTAGGTGGCATAGTATATCAGCTGGTGACAGTCAAAGTGATAATGGATCTTATCAAGATGAAAAACTACTCACCAACTCCAAAAGTGATCCTGAGGTGAGCTTACCTGTTATTATTCCTAGCTCTGCACCTTCAGTTTATGAAATTACTAATAATATAACTGAATTTATTTATGATCTTGACATATTACAACGTCACTTTATTCTAGATAAACCAAAGTTTAAATTGAAAATAAATAGATTTGAAACAAAATAACATCTCAGGTAATTGTGGGTAATCTGTAAGAATCCGACGCATATTTGATCTACCTTTTAGTGCTAATTGGCATTAAACTTATAATCATTAAGGAACTGATGCTTAATGCAGAATTGTTACCTGGATTACTCTATTTAAATTCTATCATTAATCAATTTAGAGCTATAATTGACCTACTCTAATGGTACTGAGATATTGACATCATTATGTAATGACTAACATCATGTTGTTCTATGTCTTTATAGTGTTGAATGTAAAGTGAAAGTATGATGCTCAGTCAAATAATGTGAATCCATATATAAAACTTCCCCCGCCCCTGCCTTCCTCATACACACCACAGAAATTTTTAATTGTATATCTAAATATGTCTGATTTTAGTTGTTGTTTTGTATTCTTCACCGATTGATTTTAGTTTGAAGAACTACATTTAGTTGTTTCGTCCTAGAACAGAACTCATCAGTAATAATGTACAATTATGAAAAATCAATAAGTGAAAGAAATTTAACAATCTTACTACACTAAACTTACATACACTGACAACACTATCACCTAGAAATGTAAACAACGTACGAAAGCTTTATATAGAACTTTGAAATGATTACGTAATTTGTAATTAAATAACACTTTATAGTTGCATAGCTTTTACCACCTAGATAAAAACTCTTACCATGTGATAGTTTGGAAAGATTTTTTTACGATAAACACTGTTCCAATGTACACTGATATACTTACTGTGGTTATTCATAATGCTTTCAATATTCAGTAAGTTGATTTCTATGTAATGGAGTGTTGCGAAGATTGTTAAGTGTTGATTTGGCATCATGAATGGGTATGAACTAGGCAACAACTGATTACCAGGAAGCACTGGTTAGCTGTTTCGTCCTAGTGTCGGAGTCTTCAGCTGTAAAAGTCCGTTACCCCATCAGGGACCGAACCCAGGACCTTTTCGCTCCACGCGAACGCTTTACCATTAGGCCACCGGTTCGAATTCCAAGGATTGATATTTGTATTCAGTCAATTCATGATACTTTTGCGCGGCCTCATCCACTACCATTGGTGAGTAACTGACTCATACTTGACTTGGTTGTCTAATTCAGACCAATTCGTGATATCGAACTGACATTTAACAATAGCCAAAATACACAATTACAATCAATATCGTCTTACTAGTGACTAACTTCTCGATGTAATTCCTTGAGTTCTAGTGAGAAGACGTGACTAGTATAGTACAATCGCCTCTAATATAAGGCAGTTAACGATCGACGGTAATGAGTGAGGTCACACAAACGTTATCACGAATTGACTGAAAAAGAGATATCAACCGACGAGGTTGACTCATCGGTCTAGTGGTAAAGCGCTCTCCGTGTAGCCAGAGGGTCCTGGGTTTGATCCTCGATGGAGTCGTGAATGCGCATTTCAGAAGAGTCCCATACTAGGACGGAACAGCTGACTTATAAATGTAGAGCCTGAATAAGAATTTTATCGAAAGCCTTTGTTCACTTCTATATTCCTAACTTTGATGATCATACGGGTGGGGGGAGTCAAGGGATCTTTGAACTATTTGTAACTGTCTATTATAGACATGAAAATGTTGCTAAACCAGTTATGCTGGATGGAAAACAGGAGTACAGTAAGTAATAAAGACTAAGATGAAACACAATGAAGATTATATCACAATTTGCAGGATTATTTTACTATCAAAAGTACTGAAAGCCTCATACTAAAGGAATATTACAGAATGTACTCGATAACATTAGCCTATTGGTATTTATCAGTCAGTCAGTGAATCAATCACCTATGAAAAATATGTAGAATTTGGAACATTTGTGGATAGGTTCAAGTTGCCGTACAACATTAGAATGACGAAATTAAAGCTACAAGATTAACATGACAACATAATTCAGCAGAAAGAAATGAAACAAGTGTATGTACGAAAGGATATTTTGATTTAAGATTTAGAGGAACATAATAAGTGAATATATTTTGTTAAGACGGTTCCCAGAAACCTCAACAAAGCCTCCAGAAACGTCGAAAGAGCCAGAGGCATTCAATCGAGTCCCTGTTAGACAGAACCTTCCACAATCTTGACGTGGCACGTTCTGATAGGATAATGATTGAAACTTCTTAGTTCGGATTAGATGGATTGAAATACTGATTTTGCTGTTTCAGAAAACTAGAAATTTAACGAATATTTTGTACATAACTTACTTTATATCTTGCTGAAACAAAGTTCCTGTCTACTTGTCTTCTGAATTTGCGACTAGGAGGGTTCAAGGCTATCTAGTGCTAAAGTTATCTGCGGCTAATCAAACTCTCAGGTACGAGATGTATCAGATTGACGTCACTCTGAGCAATATCTACAGCCAATGATCACGATTATTATGCAGATCTCAAACAGTAAGTATCTATCCATATGGCATAACCCAACAGTCAAGAGATTTAATTAGGATGAACTTACATATTCACGTTGATTTGTTATAGACTAAAGCCTGTCAGTCTCTGTTTCTATATGTGCATCCCGAGTGGATTCCCTCTATATAGCTATTAATCACATGGATTTTTTAAAATTGAATTGTAAGTGACAAGTAGCATCCACGACGCGCGTCTCGTTCTACCTGGGACTCGTCAGATGGATTTACCTATAACCCAATGTTGATGTTGTCATCGGGATTAGAACTCAGTTCATTTTGTGTCACATGCCACCACGCTCACCACTAGAATACTGAGTCCAGACAGTCAAACTTGTGCAATGAGCAGGTATTACATAATTCGAAAGTATTGTGGCGTACGTACATTCAGACGACGAGTCCCAAATAAGACAAAACTCGCTTCCTGAATAGTTCTCAATAATGCTGATCAAATTCACTTGATCAAGCTGGAATATGTCTACTAATCAAAATGACGTAATGCTACTTATACTATGTTCTGATAGAAGGTGATCCTTCTGTTACTATTTTAATGAACTTATAAGTGGTTGAATACAGAATAATAAACCCTACAACCATCTGTCAAGTACATAACTTGAAAACTTAACATTTTAGTCTACGTTCAAGGTAAACCAAGTATATTAAGCAAATACTATTAGCTTCTATGCTCCTGAAGTTATGTTATTTTTTAATATTTCTGATGGTGACTGTGCTCTAATGACGTATTCATCATAAACAACCGACGAGATATCCAGACACTTTAAATAAATTCTTTCATTAGATTTACATTATAAGATCTAGTACACATCAACTGAGTAAAATGAGAAGTCTTCGACGAAGCTTGATACAGTAAACTTATTGAACATTAAAATTATTATTGATAACTTCAAGTAATAATTATCAATTTATGAAAATACTTCATCATTGTATTACATTATTACTTACCTAGCATATGAGTAGCATATAGATCATAAGCTAATAATAGTAGTGAACATAATGGACCACGTAACGAATCTTGCATTTCAGCACCCAATCTAAGTTGTTCTAAGCCGAATTGCTGAATATAAAAAAAACAACTATTGAATCCAAAGCAATCACTCTTTATTTTTCAAGATAAAGTAATAAATTGTTTAGATAGTTTATGGAGATCGGTATTAAGTCTAGTTGGTTGGAATTTTCACTGTTTGATATTGGTAGGGTATTGATGAAAACCATGAAGTACTGGATAGCTGTTTCGTCCTAATATGGAACTTATCAGTAGTACGCAGCTTAGAGTTTGTGGTTGGTTTCAATTACAATTGTCTGTGGACAATTATGAACATAAGTCAGGTCAGGAATTGAGAAGGGAGCTTGAAGATAACTAGTGAATTCATGGAGACTTATATACACAGTTACAAATCTATCGATAAACCTGTCAAAACAACTCAATCAAAGACAATAGGGAAGATAGATTATTATATTATATGGTTAGGTATTGAGCTGGAATCGGCGATACCTGTGATCACTATCTAATCAGACTTCCTATTGAATACATAAATTATTAATTACCTGGAGAAAGTTTAAGTGACCTCCCATTCTGATATTGAAATAGGTGCTAATGATATTGTCTGCCAAGATAGAAAGGGCTAAGCGTTTTCCTTACAGAACGTACTTACAGAACTACTACTCTATACTCATATCACATGTAACAGAGTACTGTAATATACGAAAATTCCCATCAACCAAAGGATTAGGTACAGAAAAGATCACTTTAAAATGTGAATATCATGATTTCAAATGAAGGTTTAATGAGAAGGTAAATGTATAGCAAGCAATTGTCTTACAACTAAGAAATTAGTTTTCGTGTTGGAATGTGGATAGTGAACAGAATCCAGAAGATGCGTTTAGCCCTATTTGGAACTCTTTAGCTTGATTCACCTTCTCAAGATACATATATGGCAATAGAAACTGATCACTTTCAGTTCATCATTTGAAAGATTCAAGTACATTTCAATTGTGTAGTAAACTAGTTGTTTCTGTGAAAACCATTTGATTTTATTGTAACCATATTATTCATGTATACGACAACTATTACTGGAATTTTGAAAAATTATTTATTCACAGAAGATGTTGTCTTTGATCGTTGTTGAGGATTTGTAGATATGCACTGAAGTTAACAAGTCACTTATTACGATGAAAAGATACTCGATCCCTCCACCTCATAATTCTAGGTGGAACTCAATCTATGACTAATACAAGCAACAGTCTGATAAGTAACACTTTAACTGGCTAGATTCGTCATAGATTGATAGTGATAAAGTATCAGCATCAATCTATGATGTATTCAATCAATTAAACTAAATACCAATCTTCATCACGTCTATTCAATGATGTAATGATAGTTTTACTAAATGTAATGAATATAAATTGGCAACCAATATTTTGTCTTAACGCGTATTTATTGCATCAATCAATGATAATTACTCCTTCTAGTGTATAGACATAAGTGGTATTTAGCTTTAAATTTCTATCATATAAACTGACAACTTTTAGATACGAATTAAAGTCAGCTAATTAGTAGACTAAAATGACGGCTAATAGTGAATGTTAGTTCTTGCCAAAATGAATGGTTTAATTGTGAACTTTTCGTTTTTATTCAGAAAAGCATCATCAGAGCATTTCTTCAGTACACTAATCAATCAATACCTGTCACCTCAAGTGAAGCATAAACCACCTATTGGTATTCTCCAACTAATTCCGTCCTGAGCTTTCCTTTCCAGCTCCTCTCAAGTGCTCTTTGTCCTCTATATATCTGTCTCTAATTCCTGACGCAACGTGTTCCTGAGTCTTGCTCTATTCCTTTGGCCTTTAGGATTCCCTGTGACACAATGTGTGTCCTATCCATCTTCAGCGTCTTTTCCTAATTTCCTCCTTAGCTGGAAGCTGGTTGATTTGTTCTCTGACACAGGAGATTGTTGTTTATGGTATCTGGTCAACAAATCCTATGTATCTTACACAGACTGTTGTTTATAAATACTTGTATCTTTTGAATCATGCTTTTGTAGTTCTCCAAGTTTCAGCTCATTGGAAAACTACGAAAGGCATCCTTAATTAGAGAGAAACATTTAAAGTATTCCACAAATATTTAGTCATAGACTTCTAAATATCTTATCTACAATCGTTTATCTACAGGGATTTTATTACTTCTACGTATTATGTTACTCTATTGTTGTATTTAATTGGCTTATATCATATAACTGACTAATAGATTGACTGGTTGACTGGTTGGTTGATTGATTGGTTGATCGGTGTATCGTATCTATGTCGAAATGTATATTGATTGCTGACTGATGCATATACTATGTCTTTAGAAATTCACTGATACTCTTAAACTTTTGTCATTTCATAATTTTTGACACTTTTTCAATCCCATTGACGTCTATAGTGATTAAGATAGATTGATAAAGAGTATAGTTTGTCATGACTTTTCATCCGCCATTTTGGTTTAATGTAGGCCGTATATGAGTAAGGCGTCCACTATGTTCGGATTCCCTCGCTGGAGGATCTGAGAATAAACATTGCTGAATAGTCCGATACCAGGACAAAATGGCTTTCTAGTGCTCCGTACTTTTCAGTGGTATCCAACATGACATCAGTCTGTGATAAATACAGACAACAAACTAACAAAAATAGAAAATAAAAAATCAACAAGATTTATTAACATACACGATCTCCGGAGAATCCGACAAATTCCAATAACTTCAATACACGTCTAGGAAGCATTGAGATCATCTAAAAAGAATGCACAAATGAAAGAAAAACTATGATGCAGATAATTAGGCTTATCAGTTTAAGGAAACTATAAGGTACACCATCTCGCCATTTCACTGAGAAGTACGTATTAAATCATGAAAAATAAGAATTCTGTTCTACAAAGAGATGAGTGTGATATCATAAATCGATATGAATTAGACAACCATTGATTACCACGAAGCACTAGACAAGGTGTTTCGTCCTAGTATGGGACTCTTCAGTAGTGCGCATTCACGGCTTAATCAAGAGTCTGAATCCAGGACTCTCTGGCTACACAGGCGAGTGCTTTAGTTCACTAAGTTAAATTTCAATAGTTAGCATTTCTAATTTAGTCAATTCAGTGATACGTTTGCGCGATATCGTTCACTGCCATCGGTAGGTAACTGCCTCACATCCAACACTGTTTGAACTATACTACATTACATCTTATCATTAGAACTCGAGGAATTACCGCAAGAAGTTAGTCACTAATTAGCTGTTATAATTCTAATTAGGGTATTGTAGAGATTATTGAATATCAATCTGAAAGAAATCAGTTCTTATCGATTTTATTTTCATAGTTATGCAATCAAATATGACAATAAAATATGATAACAACTGGTTAGGCATGGCAACAAAAGATCAAGAAGAAAAATTATAATGGTAACCATGTAGTGATAAAAAATTGAAATACATAACAATGTTCTTGTCATGTAGACTGTCCTATTGAAAAGAGATGAATACTTAAGACTAATTTACATAAACAACATTCTAGAAATTTCAGAATAGATAAAGAGATTAGGATAAGTAGATCACATGTAATAATTTTAGAGTTTGGTTATGTAATAAGGAAAATAAGTAAAGAGAACATATCTGTGAGGTGGATGAAGACAAAAAGAAAAGTGATGTATTTTTTGCCAGTAAGAGATAGGTAGAGATCAATATGAAGGCAATGCTTGAGGATAAACAACGTAGAATCAAAATAAAGTTGTCATCTAATAAAAAATATGTAAGAAATTCCGATAAAGACCATTGTAAAACTACTAGTCACTTCAGAATAGGCTTGTATTTCCCGTTGATTTGTAATGGACTGATACTGGTCAGCCTCTGTTGCCATATGTGCATCCGCTATATAGAGGCAATCCGCTCAGAATGCACATATGTCAACAGAGGCTGACCAGTTTCAGTCCATTACAAATCAACGGGAAGATACAAGCCTATTCTGAATTACATATGTACCCGTTGCACAAGCGTGACTGTCTGGACACAGTAGCCTAGTGGTGAATGCAGTGGTGTTTGACACGAAGCAGACTGAGTTCGAATCCCAGTGTGAACATCAACATTGGGATGCAGGTACATCCAGCCGATGAGTCCCGAATAGGACGAAAGCGCGCGTTCCTGGATTCTACTTGCCAGTCACAATCTAACTTAAATACTAGTCACTTCAGTTAATGATTAAGAAGAGTCCTCCAAAATTACTACGTTTTCGCCTCCAATGTATTCGTGAAGTTATCTTGTTACACATAGAGAAACGAGAAATAGATATACAAAATTAACTAGTTCAATCATTGGTCCAACCATGAACTTGAAATGAATTCCTTACATATTGTCATTTAGATTATGATTTATTCTACTATGATTCCATCATGTTTATCGTGTAATAATTCTTACACGTTATAGTCTTTGTTCTAAATTGATCTCTCGCTTACTGATTAAAAAGTACTTTCACTATAGTCTCCATCCACTTCTTAGATACATTTCATTTACTAATTTATCTTATTACATAATCCAACTCTAGATTTATTTCGATGGATCTACTTATCTTAATCTTTACAAACTTCCTAAATTTAATTCCTATAATCAGCTCACTAATGATTAACTTCAGGATGTTCCTGAAGCTTTAGTGAGAAGTCATGGCTGATGGAGTTTAGACTTGTCAGGAATAAGACAATTAACACTCATGATAATGGATGATCATCGTACTATATCATAAATTGATGGGAACAGAAATCCTACTATTAGATGCAACAGATAGACTCCAAAGTGAATATTCATGAAACTTAGCATCAAGTTATTTTATAGATTGCATTAACTGTGCTGTAACATATCAAACAGTATAACCTAGGACACATGTTTCATATAATTTACAATATATCAATTAAATATACATGAACATTTACGGTAGTTCAAAGGTAGACAAAGGAAAAACCATGTCAAGTCTAACTGTTAAGGTATATCTATAATCTTGAAAAAATTGACCCTTCATAGTAGATTCAAACTGATGTCAACAATTAAGATTCATTAAATTGAGGTGGTAGTATGGAGATGAGTATTCATTTTTGCTGATTGGATTCGTTACATAATGATGTTGTTAAAGTGCCATTAAAAACAAGAGAGAACTAAACAGTTGTTTCGTCCTAATATGGGACTCTTTCTTGCTAGTGCTTACTCTAGATTCTGCCCTAAATGCTTCACCTTAACGGATACCTAATCTTAAAATTGAGATTAAAGTTTACACTCTTGTACTAAATTGTTCACTACTTAGTGACTAACTATTCTCTGTGTAAACATCAGTATACATTACTCCAATTATCAGAATTATTATCATCAGTTAACTTTCTTTATCAATTACAAATAATATTAAATTAAAGAAATTAATATAAGCAGATTCATTCAGCTGACGAGTCTCAACTAGGACGAAATCTGTATCTCGGATTCTGCTTCTCAACTACATTCCATTTCAAAAAGTATTATTGAATATTTATAACTTACTAGATTAAATGCTCCAACACCTAAATGTACACCACTTTCAAATGCTGATTTACTTATTTCATTTTGCCAATTTCGATATTTTAATATTCTCCAACATATTCTGTACTAGTCAAAAAAATAAGTGAAAATAAAAGTAAAGTATAGAAGGCAAGAAGTTAAACTGATACAAATATATGAATTAAAGTTTAGTAATGTGTAGATGAATATTAGCTTTAGTTGCTTGTATTCAGTACAGATTGATATTGGTTGGATACTATTGAAGACCAAGGAAAGAAACTGGATTGATGTTTTGTTCTAGTGTGGAACTCCTAAACAGTGCATACCTTCTAAACATTATAATAATCAGCTCACAAGTGAATAACTCTAGGATATTCCTGAAGTAACAATCAGTAGTTTTGATTGATAGAGTTCAGAATTCGTCTGTAATGAGATAGTTTTTGCCTTTGAAAATGAATAATTACCAGGCTATATCACAAGTTCGTCAAAACGAAAATTCTACCACCAGACGCCATCCGATACAGTAGTGCAGATGATTAAACATTCGTCTCGAAACATGACGTAGTCAGGGTTTGGTTTCGTAGAGGAATCAAGAGTGTACATTCCTGAAGAGTCCTATACTAGGATGAAACAGCTATCCAGTGCTCCCTAGACTTCAGAGTAACCCAATAGATACGAATCTGTGACGAATACAAACACTGTATATTTGATTTTAATATCGTGAATTGTCCTGAGTTATTCTATCAATGAAAACCAGGAAGGATGAAACAACTGTTTCTCCATCGCATATGACTCCTAAGCAGTGCGCACCAACAACCATATTAGGGATTAGGAAAAAGACTACACACAAAAAATACTGTGATGCATTGTTTTGTTATCTTGACTGAAATCCACTGCCAGTGTTGTGTAAAATATTCTATGCGAAGTTTTAGTTGTTGCTGAAATCATCATTAATAAGAAAGGGAAGTAAACAAGAAATAAGACAAATACATTACAAACTGTATGGAAGAAAGACCAGTCCCAGCCAACAATACAAAAATAAACGACTCTAAAAAAACTTAATAATCAGAAGGATGCACTTACAGTTCCAAGTGTGCTAAGGATTCGCGAGTTTATAGTGACACCTAGATAACCGCTAACGAACGTTAGACCAGCGACACAGTAACAAGAAGCTAAGCTATTCCGCAGCGCCCCAGCTAACTAGAGTAAGAAGTCCAAGGACAGCAAGAAGCGTTTATTCCACAGGCAGCCTGTCAGACGACATCATCACACACAACTCATGCGTATATATAGAAAAATAGACAGCGTCCTTGGAATATCATTAATAGCGTACTAAAATAAACAACGAACCAATAAGATTTAGTGTCTTACCAAGTGGGAAACACGAACTGAAGGTGAAAAAGGGGACTTTTTGGCGCGAAAACAGGAAATTCAAATTTACACAATAAAATCACAAAAATAACAGGTTTGCCAAGTGAGTTTTGGGGATCTAACATCCCCAACAAAGTGAAAGGACGGTATCATAGTAATAATGAAAAAATGAAGACTACATTTGAAAATCTGGGACGCTATTCAAAAATCGAGATATGTATTAATCAACGGAAACAAATCTTGTTCACAAGCTGAATAACCAGATCAACAGGACGTTAAATATCAATCATCAAAATAGGACAAGTTGCAGAGTAAATTTTCACCATGATTCTTAAATAAAATCAATGATATTGAACTTACTGATGATGAATTGATGATTTCCTCTGACAACATTGTACTATTCACCTACACTAAGTCCAAAGCTGGAAGAAGAAGCCTTATCCTATACATACCTAAATTGATTGACCCAATTGATTTGTATTTAACAATATATTTCTATTTTAACCAAACAAACATAAGGTATACTAATAGGGTTATCAATATCTGGATTAATTGAAGAAGAATTACTGTAGATGTTGGGAACCTTAGGCTTACTTATGATTATACCAATTGTATATGGAAACGCTTTGTTAGCAATAATTACCTCATCAACTAAATAACTTAACTGGAATATACTCATAATGTCATCAACAATATATTTTATGACATAATATTCACAATTAAAATGATATCAAACAATATAACTACTATAGTTTGAGTATGCTGATTATTAGAACGAACATTGAGAAACTCAGAGTATAAGAATGTTGGAATTTAACACATACTGGTTAAATCCTCATTTACAACAACTATAATCTAATGCTTCATTAATTAGTTTGTGCTGTGTACAAACTCTGTTTACGATAGTGAAGATACATTCCAATACCATTAATAACTATGGAAACTTCTTCGACATTACAACATACCAGAGAAACTCGTCAAAATCAGCCAGGATTCTTACGACGAACTACAGTGCAAAATTGTGCATGGAAGACAGCTGACAAATGCATTCTCAGTAAGAACCGGTGTCAGACAAGGCTGTCTGCTCTCGTCCTTCATCTTCCTCCTAGTGGTTGATTGGATTATGAAAACCTCTACATCTGGGGAGAAGCACGGGATTCAATGGATAAGTAGGATGAAACTTGATGATCTGGACTTCGCGGATGATATAGCACTTCTATCCCATACACAACAGCGAATGCAAGTGAAGACAACCAACGTTGCAGCAACCTCAGCATCAATAGGCCTGAACATACATAAGGGAAAGAGCAAGATCCTCAAATTGCAACATCAGAGAAGCACCGACCCAATTGAACTTGATTGTGAAACTCTGGAAGAAGATGGATACCTTTACATACCTGGGGAGCATCATCGATCGAAACAAGGAGGGATCCGATGCCAGATGTAAGGGCAAGGATCGGCCAAAGCAAGGGCAGCATTCCTACAGGTGAAAAATGTTGGGACTCAAACCACTGTCTACCAATCTCAAAGTTAAGACTCTTCAACTCGAACGCAAGTAAATTCCTTCTGTATGGAGTGAAAACATGGAGAACTACTGCAAAAATCCTCAGGAGAGTACAGGTATTTATCAACAACTGTCTACAAAAATTGAATGTTCCACTGGCTGGAAACCATCAGCCAACAGCCTACTTAAGGGAGGAAAAACCAATCCAAGCTGAAGAAGAAATCAGGAAACGACGTTGGAAATGGATAGGACATACGTTGCGGAAATTATCATACTTCATCACGAGACAAGCACTAACTTGGAATCCTGTTGAAAAACGGAAAAGAGGAAAGCCAAAAAACACCCTGCGTCGAGAGCTGAAAGCAGACATAAAAAGGATGAACAGTAACTGGAGACAGCTGGAAAGGATTGCTGAGGACAGAGTTGAATGGAGAATACTGATGAGCGGCCTATGCTCCTCCGAGTGGGGTAACAGGCGTAAGTAAGTAATATAGAACAACACAACGACAAATGAAGGCAAATTAAATATCGTCTACAAGATCATCTGTAACAACCAAGACATAAACAATGACTAGACAATACACACCATTATATACCTTCACTGAAATCAAACCATTTAGACGGTTGTTCAAAGAAATTTATTTGCGTTCGAGGGGGGGGGCGTGGCGTTGACAAGAGGTTGGATTGAGGAATATGACATTTTAGTCATCTATGAACCAGTGGATATATCAAAATTGTTGTAATCTATTAATCAATATGACAAAAAGTCTAAACAAATCTGTTCATTCAAACAGCATCAAAGTCACACAACGAAAATACACACTTAGAAACAACAATCAGGTCAAATAGAATAAGTGGTTAGTTAATTATAAGAAACTTCTAAAAGGTTTATTTTACTTTGAAAAAGGATACTGATAATGTTGTGAAACTAAATCACTCAGTGTAATGAGCTCAATACTACAATAAATTGATTAAGTTAAGTAGTTTCAAGGAGTTGTTATAATGATATTGATTGATCTTTGGTAACATCTATATACCAAGAAAACTATTCGATTAGTAGACATGGTGTTATTTTACATCATTGGCATCATTAGTACTACAATGTTAAGGTTCTAGAATGAATAGTGATTAGCCTATATATTCTGCAAGTCAATGGTAGTTGACATCAAACCGTAAATAACTAAGGTACAATAGTGGCTATCATATGAACAGTTTTGAAAAGCTACAAGGTAACAATAGTTGTAACCAATTAGTGACATATTGAGTGATGCTTGTAGATGCATGTATTTAAGTTTTAGTCCAAACATTAATCATAATCTCTAGTTGAAATACATATGATGATAAAATTCGATTTAGAAACTCAGATACAATCATTCTCTTAAACTGTATCCACCCATTAATACAAAGCTAATTTCAACTACTTTGTTTACTATATAATGAGTAGCTGTCAAATATGACAAAGTGGATTAATTATGGTTTCAGTCCACCTCTTGATGAAAGTCTGTTATGAAACACAACAGCACCTAAATTTATTTTTGACTAAGAAAGACATATATTTAGTAAAGGTGTATCAGCAGTTAACGTTAAGATTTCACAGAGTTTAGTTTTAGTATGCTCTACAGTTGATGCTGTTAGTTAAAAGTAGTATTCTGAAGTAACTCTCACCTCGCAAGTTTGATATTCAGGGTTAATTTTATTTAGATCTTGTCGGCAGTTCGTTAAAACAGTAAGAGCTGTAGCTATCAGCGGGATTTAGAATAAGGGTTTTATCTTTTGACTCTTTAGTTAAATATACCTGTTACATGTTAGCTGTTAATCATTAAATTAGAATTCAAGCTTAAAACATAATTTGACGATATTTGTATTTTCTAACCGGTATGATATGGTCAAACTTAGATAAGTTTCTGTTAATATGTGTGTATCCCGGTGAGTTTCGTATAGGACGAAACGCGCGTCCTGGATTCTACTTGCTGGTTACAACCTAACGTAATCCGAAATTATTACATCCTTTTTTTAAACTTACTTAATACTACTTACTCTATTGTTCTATTAAAAGATGGTCATAATCCACTTTTTGATACTAAGCAACATGATATGCATCATATCTATTCCACAAGTAAAATACTACCTAAACTAATTGCTTCATTATATAAATTATAAAGGTTTAAAATAAAAAGGAATTAGTTTAAAGTTACAATGAAAACATCAACACTGAAATGTATCAAGTACATCCATCTGAAGAATTCTAAACAAAATGAAACATAGTATCATTCAAGTTGAATTGTAACTGGCAAGTAAAATCCAGGACGCTCGTTTCGTCCTATTTGGGACTCGTCAACTGGATCTACGTACATCCATATGTTGACATTCCCAGTGGGATTCGAACTCAGTCCGTTTCGTGTTAAATGCCATCGCGTTCACCACTAAACTACTGAGTCCAGACAGTTACACTTGTGTAATGGGCATATCGATATAACAAATCTATAACAAATCAATGGGAATATACGAATTCATCCTAAAAATGTAACATATTTCCTCAATTTCACTGTTTAACCACAATTCATAGATGTTTTTTTAAAGTATGAAAATCTTTCATATCTTATTCTTATAAGTAGTTCAGCTGAATAGAAGCTCTAATATTTCAACGGAACTAGATTACATAATCATTGTATAGATTAAAGATTAAAGTAAAATACAACATTGATAAAAGATTAAGGAGAATTAATTTGTATATTGTACTTTGGTAAATTTCAATGCTTATTTGCCTAATGTTGAATTTCAGTGAAAGAATAGTTAATCAGTCAATAAGTTACAACGTAGAACTTGGTACATGCGTAGATTAGTTTAAGTTGCCATGCCCCAAATCAGTAGATAATGATAAAATTGTCCGACCAAATTGCATGATAGTGAAGGTAGTAATAAAGTTAGTGGTAATGGAGAAAACTAGAGATCGAATATGAGATTTTCAGAAAATATAATTCAGTAAACAGAAAATTATGATGAATGCAGAAGATTAGAATTTGAAGGTGGATAAGGAATGAATGCAACTAAACCATTGAAAACTAGCTATGTAACCTAAAGTCTTTAACTAATGGTTAAGATCAACATGTGAACCTCAACCAGGTAATCTACACCTATTGACATGGCTCAAGTCAATTGTCAGTGACTTAATGGACTGGTGAAATGTTTTGGTTTTGTGCCCTTAGTTATTTATAAGCCTATTCTCACACCAAACATTATTCCTCGTCGAGTTAGGCGTTGGTCGAGCATGCATAACACATGTCCTAGCCATATCAGTTGATGAAGATTCACTACTTCAGTTGACTTACATAGTTACTTAGTACTCCATCGCTAATCTACTTATTGCAAACTTGGTGGTCCCAGGAAATATGTACATTCCTTCGAAGGCGTTTATGATTGAATACTATAATCCTACGAATGACCTCTATCTTAAATGGCCATATTTCCCATCCGTAAACTAGAACCGACTGGAATGGTACTCAACAAACGCGTCCTATGGTAAGTAGACGTATGTCTCGCCCACAACATTAGTCACGCAAACTGGCAAAAGACAATCGAGCCAAGATTTCGACAGACATCTGACCATCAGGACTTATAGAACTCCCAAGATAAGTGAAGCGATTAACACACTCAACATTTTGCTTCTTATCATTAATTTTGGCGTCAGCGTAAGCTAATACTGAAGCAGCACTTTGTATTTCGATGGGGAGAATTGCATACCAAACACACACATATCGATGTTCAAGGTAGTTAAGAAATCGCTGCATTTTGAAAGTATTTTTATCCAATAGAACTATGTCTTCTGCCTATTTTAAGTCAACAAGTTTATCATCTTGGAAGGAGGCTAATCACTGAGAACTCAGACAATGAAAATGTTAACTCTAAAAGTATGTCAATGATAAAATTAAATAGAACTAGGGAAAGAGTATGACCCTGGAGTACATTATTTGAGGTGATCAATCCAGAGGATAAATCTTCATAATTTCTGACTCGACTAGTAGTATTTAAGTAGAGAGCATGTGTAAGATTAATGTACTTCATTGGCAGCGATTTCTGTTTAGATTAATTGTGAAGTAATTCAAGAAGTAATTATCATGAACTGGTTTCAACTTCAACGATGACTGATAACTAGAAGGTATTCAAGAGTAGTTCTGTCTAGTATGAAACTTTTCAATAGTAATCATCTACAACCTCACTTAGAATGAAGTCAAGAAAATATCTTTCATAGAATTCAAAGTAAATCAATTAATCTTAGGATAAACATCAACATTCAAGATGTTAATTCGTATTAAGAGAATCAAATAGGAAAAATACATGTACTCTGAATTCTATCTGAAAGTTATAATTCAATTTGAATTGAAATAAGCCACCAGTATAACTTGATTTGTTTATATACTTAAATATAGGCAAGTAATGTCATTTAATTTGTATTGTGACTGGCAAGTGGAATCCAGGACGCGCGTTTCGTCCTATTTGGGACTTATCGGCTGGATGTACCTGCATCCCAATGTTGATGTTCACAGTGGGATTCGCTATATCGAGGCGATCCGCACAGGATGCACATATAGCAACAGTGACTGACCAGCTTCAGTCTATAACAAATCAATGGGAATATACAAATTCATTCTAATAGGCAAGTAATGTTTGTGAAGGAATTTCATTGAATAATGAAGATGAAAACTAATAATAGTAACATGAAGTTGAAAACTGAAAGTTGAGATAAATAAAGGCAATTTATGAATACACATAATTAAACAGTATAAGTACCATTGACAAGTGAAATTCCTAAAGTTTGTTTCATTCAGTTAGAGACTCATCAGCCAGATGTATTTGTATTTTAATGTTAATAATCAGGATGAGACTCATATCCATTTTTTTAATACCAGATATCTCCGGGTAACTAATAATGAGGTTAGACGAAGGGTATTAGGGAATAATGGTAAATCTGTTGATGAGGTTATGAAACTTCATCGACTGAGATGGTTGGGGCATGTGTTACGTATGTCCGAACACCGATTACCACGTCGCTCAATGATGACTAGTATTGAGGTGGGTTGGAAAAGGGTTAGGGGCGGCCAAACCAAGACGTGGCATTAGTCGTTGAAGTCACTAACTTCTGGTCTGAGCCACATTGGTAGATGTCGACTACCTGGTTGGGGTCCGAGTGACTGCCGTATCCAGTGGTTTGAGACTGTTGGTGACATGGCTCAGAATCGATCACATTGGCGTAGGTGTATACATTCTCTGTCTTCACGTACACCTTGAGACTAAAATTACTCTACCATTCTTTCTACAAACTAATTTTTTTTCTCTCTCTCTACATATTATATCCTTATATGCAATCAGTTACAGTCTTTAAGAAAATAAACAGTTAAGTTCAAATGCATTTTATGATAAAGCATTCTTTACTGACGTAAAAGGAGGTCATGATGGCGCACTACTGATGAGTCAAATACAACGACAAAACAAATATACTGTGCTGTCTGGTTGTCACTGATTGTCTAATTCAAACCAATTCAATAGATCAAATAAAAAAAAAGCATTTATATTGTAAATCTTTTGACACAGTTTTATAACCCGCCATACCATCAACGTTTACTCACTGTCGAATTAAACTACTTTAACAGTTTTATTCAGTGATTCAATGTACTATGGTATATTTAATTCATCAAAGTAGAAAATAAATTATTCTGTCATATATAATCGTAATCAAAGAATTCGATGAGTGAACTAGGTCATTTCTATATGAACAAGATATTTACACAAAGTAATAACCAGTATGAACATCGACATTGGGATGTAGGTACATCCCAATGTCGATGGTTCCCAAATAGGATGAAATACACATCCTGGATTCCGTTTGCTAGTTACAATCCAACTAAATAACCAATGTTGTTTCAATTGTTAGTTTTGATTGAACTACATTTACCTAAAATGTAGGATCCTATTCCTATGCCATAAATAAATACTTTGATGATTGAAGAAACACCTTATTGACAAGTATCAGTCAGTATGCAGTTAACATCTAGGATTTCTAAGTTATCATTACCAATCATTCAAATTTTATAATAATACAACTAACCGATAACATTTATAACATTGTCTTATCTTTAAAGAACACTTTATAAGACTTGTTAATTTCTCATCTTGAAGCATTGAAAGAAATGCTAATTGTAGTAGACCTTCAGCATAACATAATTCAGCATGCGCCTGTTCTAAAAAAAAAGTAAAACAAGAAAACAATAAACCAGATCAAGTTTACAAAGACTGTTGACTTTAATGAATTAACGAATTAAAGTGACATACTGTTATGACATCAGAAAAGGCTGTTATGGCGATGGGCAAGTATGATTATTCAGTATGCACCCACACGCCTGCCCCGTAGTTACTAATCCCCATCTCACTCCAACCCGAAGTGTAGAAGATAAGACAGCTGAGCTGACTATCAGACAAAATCAAACTATATTTCTAACAATCCTTTATATATGCATAAAACCTAACCACGCAGCTAGCCACTTAGGAAATTTGAACTAATACAAAATTAGGTAAATAATGAGTTGGATTGTGACTGGCAAGCGAAATTCAGAAAGCGCATTTTGAGTTATTTGGGACCCGTCCGCTGGATGTACCTACATTCCAATACTTTCTAATCATAAATATCTGCTCGTTGCACAAGTGTGACTGTCTGGACTCTGATGAATGTGGTTTTGTTTGGCAAGAAGCAAACTGAGTTTCAGTAGTGAGTGTATACAACAGCACTGAGATAAAGATACATTTAGCTTACGAGTCTCAAATATTATGAAACTGCACATTCTGGATTCCGCTTTTACAGTCAGAATCCAAGTCAAACTATACTTGTGAACCACTGCTATAGTAAGGCGATCCGCTAAGGATGAGCAAACTGTCAGCAGGTACTGACCTAGTTTCAGTCCATGACAAATCAATGGAAAGATCTAAATACATTCTAATTATATAAACCAATTTGTTCCTGTTCTATAGTTTGAGATGATAAAATCTGTACTTAAAATGAAGTTTAATGTTTTGAATTAAAATAATGAATAGGGTTACGAAGAATGATTAACAGTTTACAACTGAGATTATGTTGTAACTTAAGATTCAGAGTTAATGTTAAGGCACAGAAGTAGAATTACAACTACAATTTAAGATTTTTAATTTACTATTAGTATTAGTATAAGTAGTCTGCATATTAGTTTAGTGTTAATGTATGTAAGTATACTACTACTTAGATTAATATAAAAGTTTCATTGATAGACTACTTAAATTAAGGTGATTTTCAGTAAGCAGGTACTAAGTTTATTTGGTGTTCGTTGGATGCCATTAAAAATAAGGTAATACTGAATAGTTGTTTTTGTTTTAGCAAAGAATTTCTCAACAGTGTGCATCATTGAATTCTTAAAGGAATCCAACTGAAGACCTTCCATTTTCACGGAGAATGCTTAACTGTCTACATAATATGGTAGGGATCTTATCATGAAATTTCTAGTTTGATCAATTGATGACATCAACAAAACAATAAAGAAATCAGAATCTATTCAATTAGTAATCAGGTATTCGAAAATATTATTATGAAAAATAGATGCTAGCAATGATTAACTATGATGAAATAGTCTAAGCATTATGATGATTACATAATGAAATGTAACGTTGATAATACAGTTGTGTTGTGGTGGCTACTACTCATAAGATCAGTCTATAAGTAGTAGGTAGCAGGAAGGCTGCATGAAATTGGAAAGAATCAAGCGTATGAGGCGAGTTGCGTGGTGATAAGTAGTAAAGCATCGATTAGAATACATAGGAAAATCGAGGACAACCAAGGGACGCAAGCCTAGAACTGACACGGATCAGAGAACACGAATGATCTGCGAATTGATGATTTAAAATAATGTATATAAAATTTTATGAAGTTCTCTGTTTTCTGAGTGTGTCCAATCGCTTATTCAAGTTGGCCTTCCCACAGTATTTCTAAACACTGAATCAAAACCTTAATTGTTTACCTCAAATCTCATGACTAAACTTTAATTAGAACACTTAATGATACGTAGAATTCTGTTTGCTTATCTATAAATGCTTCGGATTGTAGACATTACTAAGAACCAATGAGTATTGGATGCCTTTTTTTTAGAAATAAACACAACTAATTTAGACAGGGAATCGAACAAGGTATCTTCAGGTTTCAAAGTCAGTCAGTCATTAGAAAAACCTAAGTTCAAGTTCCCATGCCACTTTAGTACGACGAAATCAATTTTACAAGAATAACACGACAATAGAATACAAAGAGAAAATACATAGCAATGGTTTGTTTGTAAAAGTAACAGAATTTAAGATATAAATGAAAGGAAAGAGTGAATAAACTTGCATCGATTATCAACAGTGTCACCCAATATTTTCAGATATTGATTGCCATTATCACACAGACTTCGATCAGTTAATCTGCATTTACCAAAACATCTCAGACCAGCAGTCAAAGACTTCATGGACTGATGCCTTGTCTTTGTTTGGCAGCCCCTAGCTTTCTTCATCTTACTATGCCAACCAATATTTCTCAACTAGGTAGGTGATGGTTTGGTACACGTTGTAACATATGTCCCAACCATCTCAGTCAATAAAGAATTAGAATCCTCTCCAACTAATATGCTATGTTTTCCTAGTGCTTTATATCTAACATCGTTACTACTTGCTCAATCTTTGCATGTTATACAAGTGATACTACAAAGATTTCCATAATCATAGACCTGGAAACTATGCATGTGGGTTATTTTCATGACTAATGTTTCACTCATATCAGTTAAAGCTTTTTGAACATTTAACTATCTGCACCACTAGGCCATCGTCCATGGATCGAATTTCAACTTAAATCAGTTTTTGGCATTGTCCGACGATAGTCCATCCTTATTAGGTGTAAAATTGTTTCATTGACAACATGTCTAAACTTCATCAGTTACGAACTCTCACTATAACTTCAGGAATATTTTAAAGTTAACCACTAGTAAGTTAATTCAATCCAATTGAATTGAAGCAGTTTTTTTCATAGAAATTGATAACTAATTTTGATGTTCATATTCATCATAGAATAATTTTTGTTTTAGTTAAGTACTATTGTAAACCTTGAAACATTGAATAAGTACATTACTTATAGTATAAGATTCCCTAATTCATAGTTTCAATTCTCAAGAATAACTATTAACTATAATAATTGTTTATATTAAAGGATACTTTAAGAAATCTTTAACGTTTTTTTTTTAGGAAAACTTGTACTTTTATCATAACCTTCTATCATATGATGTAATAACTCTCTAGTATTGTGTTTATTCCTGTCTATGCAGGAATATTGAATGTCTGTTAGCTGGAAACCGTCAGTAATAGCCTACTATGGAAGAGATAAAAAAACAATTTCCAACTGAAGAAGAAATCAGGAAACGACGTTGGAAATGGATAGGATATACATTGCAGAAATCATCTGACTGCATCACAAGACAAGCACTAACTTAGAATCCTGTTGGGAAACAGAAAAGAGGATTGCCTAAGAACACACTGGAAGCAAACATTAAAAGGATGAACAGCAACTGGAAACAGCTGGAAAGAATTGCTGAGGACAGAGTTGAATGGAGAATACTGGTGATCAGGCCTATGATCCTCTGTGAGGAGTAACTGGTGTAAGTAAGTAAGTACTGTTTTATTCGTTAATGATTACATAATAAATATTGATTCATGATAAACATTATTCAAGTAAATTATGTAATATTTACCATCTGTATATAAAGTATAAATTGTATTATGATTTTTATCAATTTGTTTAGTGAATGCTTCAGTAATTGCTATTTTACGTCGATTTGTTTGACATGCTTTCAATGTTGTTTTTAATTGTTCTTTGGCTAATTCTAAATTTTCCTTGTTTTTGTTTTTTAAACGAAGAAAAAAAAAAAGAAAAAATGAGAAAAATGGAGAAATAAATGAAAAAGAAAAATATTGATTATTTTGATAGTTAGTTGATTATTTAATTCAGAATAGGCGCGTCTTGGATTCCACTTGCCAGTCACAATCCAACTTAGATTATTTAGTTGATTGAATATGTCACAGATTGATGTTAATATTGATAAATAAGGAGGATTTGATGCGAATGTTAAAGCGCGGATTGACAATGAAAGGTAAAAGCAGCATTTTTGCAACTGAAGAACATCTGGAACTTAAAACAACTGTCAGTTAACATAAAAGTTAGAATTTTCGATACAAATGTGAAGACAGTTAATCTTGTTGTATAGAGCTGAAACTTGTACGGAGAACTACGAAAAACATCCAACATTCAAAAGATACAAGTATTTATAAACAACTATCTGAGTAGGATACTTCGGATCCGTTGGTTAGATACCATCAATCACAACTTTCTATGACAGAGAACAAATCAACTTCCAACTGAGGAAGAATTCAGGAATAGACGCTGGAGGTGGATAGGACACAGACATATTAAGGAAATCATCAAACTTTGTCACAAGACAAGCATTAACATGGAATACTGATGGCCAATAGAAAAGAGAAACACCCAAGAACACATTCCCTTGAGAATCGGAAACAGATATGAAGGGAATGAAGAGCACTTGAGAAGAGCTGGAAAGGAAAGCTCAAGATAGAGTTGGTTGGAAAATACTGGTCGGTGGCCTATGCTCCACATGGGGTAACAGGCATTATTTGACTGATTTATTGATGTTGGCTGGGTACTATTGAAAAGCAGGTAGCACTAGACAGCTATTTCGTTCTAGTGCGCACCCTAAATTACGCACCATGGACTTTAAGTTGATGACCACCGCTTAACCCTCTGCACCACTGGGTCGGCATTCAATAGTAGAATTCCCACGCAACATTCATCCTGCTAACACCAATCTATGACATATTCAATCAACTAAATTATCAATATCCACAAAAATAACCATCTCAATTCAATAAATTAGATTAATTGTAATGATTATTTGTAATTATGACGTAATCATCATGAAAGCAAATTAATTAATTGTCATGGCGTTTTTCATCATCTCCTTATTGCATTGTTCATTTACAGTAATTTCAGGAATCAAATCTAGAACTGTTATGTATTGCGATAAATGTTAAACTATTCAATCATAAAATACGATACAATCATCCACAGAATAAGTTAGTGAATCATTCTGTTATATGTATGTGATATGCCTGGCACCTAAAGAAGATTGATTATCATCGAGAGCTATTTATCTGTAATCTATTTCAGTAATTTTGGTCATATTCAGGGTGAACAATTTACCTTTATTATCATCTAGTTCCCTCTGTTTTATCCTTCTATTTGACACATTAATTGTTATTATGTCACTTCTCGTTGATAAACCATGGTTAATCAATTGTGTATACGAACCCCATTTCATATTCACGATTACTCCTATTTTATATTAATGTTAGTTTCCTAATTAGTTAACTGTGTGGTCTGGTTTTATGTATTTATAACGGAATGTATGAAATATAATTCGATTGGTCTATCGGCTTGTGTTTTTCTTATTCCGACATGGAACTAAGTGGCGACAGGGCAGACGCGCATTTACCGACTAGACACACACCCAACTGACATTTGATCAACGAACCAAAATTTCTCGCGACATAACAATATGAAACAAGGTTATTCTGACAGTTTGGATAAACATCATGTTGTGGACTAAGAAATATGTGCAGGATAATCACATAGTGAATTATGATTTTATGTTCACTATGAGTACTTTGGTTTAGTATGCTCTTCATTGTATGAAGAAGTGATCATTAAACAGATTGAATAAAAACAGGTTACTTATTAAGATATCTTGATACAACGGAAATGAACAAATGCAGTTAGAATGGCTGACGAATCGAAGACAAGACGAAATACACGTTCTGGATTCTACTTATCATTCACAATTCCCTTCAAACAATAAAAGTGAAATAGTTTTAAATTTTAGTGCCATGTACCTATCTAGTGTGTTATTTTGATGTACATTCATTAATGAGACCATAATTCAACAGAAAATACAATTGAGACTTGTTATGTCTGGTGATTCAAGAAAAGCGACTGATTTTCTGAACTGTTTTACAGAAGATTATTTCATTTGTTTTGAGTATGTGTAAATCGATTATTTTACTTCTATTATTGTCAAGTTTCCAAAGCCCTAACCCCTCACTATACTCATAAACTGTTATAATATAATTAGTCATTCAGGAACTATAATCATCATGGATCTACCCTCTCAATCCCCAGTCATTATTTTATTTTTAATAGATGTTATTCACCCTACTGATGTGATGCGTGGTCATATTTGCATATACATAAATGAATGAGTGAAGTATAATCGACGTTGGGAAAGGATAAGACATATATTGCGGAAATCATCTGACTGCATCACGGGACAAGTGTTAACTTGGAATCTTGTTGGAAAACGGAAAAGAGAAAGGCCAAAGAACACACTGCATCGAGGATTCGAAGCAGACATTAAAAGGATGAACAGCAACTGGAAACAGCTGAAAAGAATTACTGAGGACAGAGTTGAATGGAGAATACTGGTGAGCGGCTTATGCTCCCCTGTGATGGGTAACAGGCAAAAGAAAGTAACTCAGATAATAATTCATATGCACCAACAGCATTTATTCTTATTTTTGTTTGTCATCCTGGATACACGAATATAACTCTTCTATCAATCAATTATTGACGAATGGAAACTAAAAATGAAATAGCAATCGCCTTTCACCCCCCCCCTCCTCATACACCCCCATTCCAAGCCATGTCAACTCAACTATAATGTTTATTGTTGAGAAATAAAAATATTACATCATACGATGCACAAACTAACAGATAGTTGAAAGTAGTCAACACGAGGATCTACTTTCTATTAATTGGTATTCATTAATCACTGAGACATATTTACTTACTTACTTACGCCTGTTACACCTCTCGGAGGATCATAGGCCGCTCACCAGTATTCTCCATTCAACTCTGTCCTGAGCAGTCCTTTCCAGCTTTTACCAATTGCTGTTCATCCTTTTAATGTCTGTTTCCGATTCTTAACGCAGTGTGTTCTTTGGCCTTTCTTTTTTCCGTTTCCAAACAGGGTTTCAAGTTAGTGCTTATCTCGTGATACAACCAAATGATTTTCACAATGTATATCCTATCCATTTCCAACGCCGTTTCCTGATTTTCTCTTCAGCTGAAAGTTGGTTTGTTCTCTCCCGTAGTAGGCTGTTGCTGATGGTTTCCGGCCAACGGACATTCAATATTCTACGTAGACAATTGTTAATAAATACCTGTACCCTCCTGAGGATGTTTGCAGTAGTTCTCCACGTTTCAGCTCCATACATCATAACTGTCTTGACGTTCGAATTAAGACATATTTACACTTCTAAGAAAAAATTGATATTCCCTATAGAAGTATTCATATTCACTGTAGCTATTCTGAATCGTAAAATCACCTTCTATAATAGGAATGAACTACAACTATCTATAATCACCTAACTATGAGACTAATTATAGGCATTATAATCTTGTGTTTTCATATCGACTTAGTGTGAATACCATTTCATTCAATATTACATATTTCAATATAAAATAGAGATTTATATCAGCTGATTATAAATTTTAAAAATATAAAAATAAAAAAACAACATGACTTTTAGTACTAAAAGTACTCACCTGTTCTATAGTAGCCATTCCTTGAATAAATAGAATTGTAGAATTTGCCAATTCTTGATACATGCCAACATGTGTACTTTAAAAAGAAGGAGAAAAAACAAAAGAAAGTAAAACAGTGAAAGTGGAGAAAGAGAGAGAGAGAGATAGAGAGGATAAGTTTAGTTATTAGTCATTAAGTATAAATGTTTATTACTTCATATGTAGACGATTTTTTGCTTCTTCAAATCGATTATTTAAGAATAAATCAATTGTAGTTTTGGCTTCAGCGATACCTTCCAATAATTTGTCAAATGTATCATTATTGTTAGTTGGACTATTTCTGTTTGTATTATTGGTACTGTTTGTATTGGGTGGATTTTCATACCACGGTCCAAGATACTAAAATGTAAAATGATAATAAATAACATTTATATATATGGTAGACATTTGGTAATGTATGTTATCATTCATGAACTGCCAAAAATCTCTTATTTAAGAGTTGTTTTCCTACTAGTATGGCATAACTTGGCGTTGCATACGTACAATCTTACCAAAGATTGACATCTTGCATGTTAGCTAGAGTCACCAAGTAAGCAGTAACAAAGTTAGACGACGAGTATTAGGTCAAACAATCAATTAATGAGTGTTACTCAACGTGGAGCATAAGCCACTGATCAGCATTCTACAATCAACTCTGTCCTGGGCTTTTCTTTGCTGATCTTCCTAAATGTTAATCATTCTTTTCATATCTGTCACCAGTTTCCGAAGCGATATTTTCTTGCGTCTTACTATTTCCTTTAGCCATGAGGATTTCAAGTTAGTGCTTGTCCTGTGACGCAGTTTGATGATTTCCTCAATATATGTCTTATCCACTTCCAGAGTTTTTCCTCAACTGAAATTTGGTTTATTCTCTGCTACAGTAGGTTGTTTTAAATGGTATCTGGCCAAAGAATCTAAAGTATCTTACGCAGACGGCAATTTATAAATACTTGTATCTTTCGGACGATGTTTTTCGTAGTTCTCCATGCACATTTTAGCTCCATATTCATATTGAAAATCCTGACTTTGATGTTGGCTGACAGTTGGCTTGGGTTTCACATGTGACGAGTATTAGGGAAAGGTGGTAAATCAGGCGATGAGGTTGTACATTTTCATCGACTGAGGTGGTCAGGATTTGTGTTATGTATGCCTAACCACCGTCTGCCATGACGTACAATGATGGCTGACTTAGAAGCAGGATGGGAAAAAGTTAGGGACGGCCAAACCAAAACATGGCATCAGCCCATGTTATCACTGATTACGTGTTTGAGTCGTGTCAGTAGATGAAAGCTACCTTGTTGGGGTCCGCTCCAATACCATACCCAGTGGTTGGAAACTTTGGGTGACATGGCTTAGAATAGGTCACAATGTTCTCACTTCAAGCTTAAACTTAAAATTATTTTATGGTTTCCTTTCTACACACCAATTCTTTCTCCTTGAACTATATTTTGTATGTCGACTGTTCTTTATTTTTGTTATTATTATCAATGAAGTAATTTCTACTTCTACTAATGTGGTATGAGTCTTATTGTGCTTTCAGGTACAGCAACTTGAACCTATGTGCACATGCTTCAGGTTCTATGTTGACCATACATACATACATCGAAGATAGAACTCAAGACATTCAGTTTATTCAGTCGGTATACAGTAGCTTATATTTTTAATTTCAATCGTTTTAGGTATAAAGTAGTTAACAGTTAGTGCCAATAGATTGTATCATGTTATATATCTCCAAGTTTAAGCATATAAATCATTGAATGTCTACTTTATGGACTAAAGATTACTCAGAAGAAGATTTTCAATGGTTGTCTAATTATAATCACTGAATTGTTAAACTCCAAATCCTTTACTTCAAAAACTTTTGTATCAATAAATAGAACCAACTGAGTCAAAGACTCATAATAATAACAATTCTATGAAGTTCAGAATAGGCTTGTATCTTCCCGTTGATTTGTAATGGACTGAAACTGGTCAGCCTCTGTTGCCATATGTGCATCCTGAGCGGATTGCCTCTATATAGCGATATTACACAAGTTATATTTAAGTTGGATTGTGACTGGCAAGTGGAATCCATGAATTCTATGAAGAAAATTTTCATTTCGACAATGTATGTAGGTACAGCATAAAACCTGGAATGTATGTGTATCGATCCAAGTTGCCATATACCAGTTGTATACCAAGATTAACACCAAATTCGTAAAAAACATTAGTCAATTTAATGATAGTAATAATAAACGCGAATAATGATTGGACATATAGAATATAGCTCAGGGTAAAGGAATAAATTCATAGGAAGTTAGAAATGAATTAATTTTAAGTTCACAACTAAAGGGAGGACAAACAGTGAGTACATCTTCTCTACTGTGACCGATTCTAGGACATATTACTCAGAGTATCTGACCATTGGTTACGGTATTCTGTAGGACCCCAACCAAGTAATATTTGTCTACCAACACGACCCAGATCATAAGTTAGTGACTGAATGGAGTGGTGACATGTTATGGTTTGGCCACCTCTGGCTTTATTTCATCCTATTCCAATATCATTCCGCATCACATGTCGACGTAAGTAGCAGTTAGACATATGCAACACATGTCCCTCATAAAATGATTTATCATAACTCATTATTACCCAGCTTTCAAGTTTATCATTACTTACTGAGTAAACAATGATAAAATAACAAAACATCACTGAATGTCATATACGCTTACTATGCATGCTTTGCATCCACACAGTAAGAAAGAACGAATTACTGTGCATTATATTTATCCTTTTACTGAGTGAGGAATATCTCGCCATAGCTATATGTAACGTAGGTTGATAAAAGTCAAACAAGTTTTCTGAATCCGTACCGAGATTTCGTCAGATATCGACCTATTATGGCTAATCAGACTTCCAAGATAAATGAAGTGGTGAACACGGTAAATTTCTGCATTCCCCCTCCCCCATCTTAAGTTCAGCCGTTTTTCACGGACCAGTCCAGAAGCAACAGTTTGGATTTAATGGGGAGAAAGAATGCATTTCGAAAGTGCATGCGAACGCTACCAAAAGACTATACAATTTATTAGCATCTTCACCAAATAAGATTATGTCATCTCTATAGTCTAAGTCAATCAGTGGACCACATTGTAGGAGAATTATTCTTGAAAATCCCATTGATGACAGAGCTATTTCCAGCTATAAATTCATTGTAAAATTAAAAAAATCGGGATGGTGGGAGGCTTAGAAAGACACCATTTGACGGCACAAGTTTATATGACAATTCATAATGCAATCAGACTTCATTAATAATGTTCCAGTAAAGAGCAATATGATCTATTAAAACTGTACAGCTATATATATGTAATCCATTGGCTTCTACGTTAGTCGTTTCACAATAACTGATGCCATCAGACTAAATGTATAAGCATCACTCATATGTTACAAGGCTTCCACTCTTCAGATTCTTTTCAGGGTATTACTAGAACTGGTAAACATATCAATAGTTCTATTAATGAAAGTAAACAATTTCTCATCATATAGTTTATCCTAGAAGAGATTTTTGAAGTCAATCAAGATGTCTAACAATCTGGATCAAAAAGATCACATATCAGAGACCTATATACAATAGAAGTAATAGTCATTCATCAATTCAAATCTGATCTGCACGTTTTAGGAAAGTTCCACTATATCGAGAGAGGGTGAGGGTATCAAACAGTTACTTCCAATAGAAAATCAATTAAGTTGCATAATGAATATTGTAAACTGACTGAAGTGATATAAAAGTTCAGGATTTATTAGTCTCATTGTAGGGGGAATAGATCTATATCCATCAGACTTCCCTAAACCTCATGGTTGACATTTAGTACACAACATATCAATTTTATAAATTTAGTGACTAGTTGATGCATAAGTGAATTTCGTTGATTGATAAAGATTTTCTTAACTTACTAGTGAGATCAGATTAGCTGAGGATATTACTCTAGGATACCATCACAGAATCTTCTAGTAGCCATTTATTTAGCTTAGTATTCAGTTTAGATTAATTACGTTGATCATTTTATCCAACCTGAAGTCACAGGCTGTTAGTCTTTAAAAGTTATCTCCACTATACCACTATACTATACCACTCATTAGGGTTAATAATTAATTTCGATTTCTATGTGGATAACTTGATTATAGGACCAAACGAGCATTCTGAATTTCGCTTACCAGCTACAATCCAACTTAAATAATACTTGTGAACTATTGAAATATATCAAGGTTAATCCACTCAGAATGCATATATAGCAACAGATACTGATCAATTTCAGCTCATTACGAATCATTAGGAAGATCTAAATACATTCTAATTATCAATGGGATATAGTTTTTATTGAAAAGAATATTCTGTTTTTCCTTGATTATGTGATTTGTAGAATTACAAATCTATTCATGAATAATAGGATGAATTTGTATATTCCCATTGATTTGTTATAGACTGAAGCTGGTCAGTCACTGTTGCTATATGTGCATCCTGTGCGGATTGCCTCGATATAGTGATTATTCAGAAGTATCATTTAATTTGTATTGTGACTGGCAAGTGCAATCCAGGACGCGCATTTCGTCCTATTTGGGACTCATCGGCTGGACGTACTTGCATCCCAATGTTGATGCTCACAGTAGGATTCGAAACGCGCGTCCTGGATTCCACTTGCCAGTCACAATACAAATTAAATGATACTATTCATGAATAAGTTTCATTCTGATAATGTACATTAATCCAATTTGTACTATGTTACTTTTATTTATGGTTCCTAATCTGTCTGACATCATAGTGACAAATTACTTGATCATATAGACTACTAGAATATCTCTATAATTGTCACCTTTAATAACTATGAAATGTGATGATGATACATTATGATTATGCAATAGATACTATTTACTTACTTACTTACTTACGCCTGTTACACCTCTCAGAGGAGCATAGATCGCTGCTGGGCGGAGTTAATAGATACTATTTGGTAACTTATTATTCAATGTTTGGCATTTAGTCGAATTCTCATATGATACACATACAGTTGTACTTATAAGTCAATTAATTATTAATTAATCAATAAATAATTTTCTATTGATTTTAAATTAATCAAATATAAAATCGATAATTCTATAAAATCTATACTATACTATTCATAGTATATAAAAGATTATTAGGCATCTAATGCATAGATATGTACTAGATTAGTTCTTTTTATCTTGTGCTTTAAACATACAATAGTCTTGTATTCCACACTAAACATGTACAATAATAGTAATAATAATAATAATAATAATAATAATAATAATACTGATTACTACCACTATTATCATTATTAGCATAAGTAGTATCAGTATTAGTATTGGTAGTATGAGTATGAGTATAGTAGTAGTAGTAGTAGTAGTAAAGTTAGTAATGCAAGGTATTCAAGATGATAAATTAACTTCTTCTAATTGAATTTATACTATACAATAAGATAGATGACCTTAGAATAACTGTATAGTTCAATGTAATGTAATGCAGTGTATTATAACTAACCCCAACATAGTGTAATAATCATATAAATTGCCTAATTTATGTTGATGAATTCATTATTATTGTTATTATTATTATTATTATTGGCATTATTCTCATTGATGATTAATACAATTCAAGTTAAGCATGAAATTTATGACTTGATCTATTCTGATTGAATGTTATGAAGAAAGAATGAATGAAGAATGAGAATTGAATACACTACAAAATCATAAAAGATATTGAAACTGATTCTTAGATAATACTGGGGGAGAATGTATAATGTGAAGTGAATATGAATGTAATTGGGTGTTGTGAAGATTGTTGATTGTCTATGTGATGCTATGAATTGGTCGGAATTAGATAATCATTGATCGATAGAAAGCATTCGACAGCTGTTTTGTCCTAATATGGGACTGTTCATTGTAGGAAGCCGATTCAATGGTCTAATGGTAAAACGTTTACACCGGAACCAGAGGGTCTTGGGTTCGATCCATGGATATGTACTGCTAAAGAGTTACATACTAGGATAGAAAATCTGTCCAGTGCTTTCTGGTGATAAGCGGTTGTCTAATTCAGACTAATTCATGATATCAAATTAATTTAAATATTCTTTTTGCATCCTTCTTGTCGATTCGTTAGGAACTGAAACTGATTGGTGCCTCTTTTTTGTTATATGTGAATCTTCAGAGGATTACGTCAATATATAGTGATAGTTTATAAGTATGATTTGAGTTAGATTATGTATGACGATCAGAATTCAGGAACATTACCAATGAGATAAATGTCTACTTCACTGTTAAGTCTCAGATAGGATAAAATGCATTTACTGAATTTCTCCTGACAGTCATAATCCCAAATATAACGTAATGAATAAACAATGAAAATATTATTGATAATACCAATCTATGGTATCTCATAACATAGAATGAGAAAGTAACGTAAGACATATAGTGTTTTTAGTCGAATGAATTTGTATATTCTCATTGATTTGTTATAGACTGAAGGTACATCCAGCCGATGAGTCCCAAATAGGACGAAACACGCGTCCTGGATTCCACTTGCCAATCACAATCCAAATTAAATGATACAGTGTTTTTATTTTAACGAAAGGTATACTTAGGTTTATTCTACTACGTTGAAATTCTATATACTTTCTAATAGGCCTAATTACCTTTATTACATCATCTATTAAATGTACATAGATCAATATGTAAATTGCCGGATATGAATGAATATACGTCATTAATGCATTTTGATTAGGAAAATAATAATAATAATAAACAGATTAGAGTTTCACATTTATGCTTTGAATGAAATAAACTATGATTCTATTAACAAAATGTTAACTGTAGATAACTGAAATTAATGGTTTAACATGTTTGATTAATGAATACAACATCTACTTCTGTTTATTCTATCTTTGACTTGTTATCCCTCGTTGAGAACAGACCGCCGATTAGGAATTTAACAAACCAACTTTGTTATGAGCCAACCTTTGTAGTTCTTTTCAAGTGATATTCATTATTTTTATATCTGCCTCTGATAAGTTATCTACATACTGTTTCGTTATCTTCTTTTATTTTAGCATCAGGGATTTGAAGTTAGTGTTTATTTCTCACACAGCTGGATGATTTCCACAGTGTGTATTGTATCAGCCTACAGAGTTTTCACCTGATTTCTACATTAGCTGAATGCTGATTGCTTTGCTTCCTGCTACAGTAGATTGTTGGCGATAATGTCTTACCGATGGATCTCGAATATCTTGAATAGACAATTGCTTATGAATCCCTGTATCTTTTGAATGATACTTGTCATAGTTCATCAAGTTCCAGCACTGTACAACAGAACTATCTTGATATTTGTGTTAAAAATTGTGATTTTAGCATCGGTTGGTGAACTTTTTGAGTTCAAGATGTTCTTCAATTTAAGAAATGTTGCCTTTACTTTGCTATCCCAATCTGTGCCTTCACATCTGTATTAGGTCCTCCTTCTCCGACGATGATGATCCCCAGATATATGAAAGTATCAACATCTTCCAGAGTTTCTCTGTCAGGTGTAATCCGGTTGGTGCCCGTCGTTTTATGTCTAAAGTCTACAGAGACTACTACCACTGTCTTTACCTGAATTTGTTGTTGTATGTGAAACAGACGAGCTAGGTTATCAGCAAGGTTCAAATCGTCTAGTTGCATCTAACTTGTCCACTGTATTCCGTTTTCGTCAAATTAAATGTGTTAGTTTTAAATGAATAAGTTTAGTGAGTTACAATGCTGTTAAGTGTATAAAAGCAATTATCACATCACAGAATCTTCATGTTGAAGTGCTAATAAAGAAAAAATCAATTATATATAATCTTCTCAACTTGGAGAATGTAACCGGTGAGCAGGTTACATACGACCTAGTTATAAATGCCATCAGGATTTCATATCTTAGTAATTGTAGACATTATTGTGACAGACAAGGTAAGATATACTGACACGTACCGGACTGAGTTCGAATCCCACTGTGAACATCAACACTGGGATGCAGGTACATCCAGCCGATAAGTCCCAAATAGGACGAAACGCGCGTCCTGGATTCCGCTTGCCAGTCACAATACAAATTAAGTAAGATATACTGCCTTTCAGTGTTCTCATTTACAGATATTATGAGCTATGCATTAACGCGTACTAATTAGAAAAATCTGCATGGTAACCTAGTTTAAGGTATATCATCAATTTATGAAGCTTTCGTTAAGTTAACCAAGGAAGTCTGTCAGTTGTAAACAATATTTACTTTGCTTAAGTGGAGAAAACTGAAGATTTTAAGAAGTGATCTACGTTTTCAAAATAATGAATTATACTTTGTATTAGATGGTTGCAGAGGGTCTATAGCTCAAGGAAATGAATGTGGTAATTTTACATACATTCAGATGGTTAGTTTAATTTAGTAGCTTCATAACAGAGCAAGCAACTTTACATTCGTTTCTAGGGCATATCTCTAGTCTGTAGAAAACTGATACATGCCGACTCAAGTTTCCAGCCCTACAGAAAAAATCAGTTATTTTGACGATTGCAGGTGAAGTGTTAAGTGCATAAAGAAGAATTTCCAATCGACTGCTTTTAGAACACGCTAACTTCACATTGTTAACATTACGAATGTGCTTAGGATAAGCTTTTATTGGCATACTTTCATTCTAGATGGATTACCTCCATAGTATCACTTAGTTACAAGTTCATTTCGCATGAAGCTGGCGGATGATTTCATATCATATTTTGTGTACTGTGAATATTTCTAAGATGTAATTGAATATATACACTGACTAAACACTCATAGTTTCCAATATGATGTCGGTCTAGTTTTCTTTATTAATGACTAAATCATGTCAACGATCAATTTTTAATATGATCCCTAGTCAGAGTGACTTGCCAATCACGAGAATAGAAAGTGATCTCAGAGGTGATCAGCAAAGAGCTTTGTCTCACTAGGCTTCATACTAGTTACCATCAGTATAGCACAATTCTAATAATAATGAAAATGATAACTCCAAGTGAATTTCAATCGCAGTCTGCTTACTTCATATTCTTTGATCGTTACCTTTAAACTGTTGCGACTTCAAATAGTCTCTTGCACCCCAGAAATTTTCAACTTCTCATCAAACAATTGATATTTCCTCCGACAATCAATGTACAATAGAATGTATAACTGGATTCACTGCTATTTGGTGGCAACTACAGCACACCTCTTCTAATCACCCTACACCACTATCTTCCTACGCCTCAATAGCCTACCTTTAACCTACTTAACCTCTATTAACCACAATTGCTCATAACAACTCTAAAATTACGTAACAATCATTAGTTACTCATTTGTAAATATTGATTCTTTTACTTTCTTTTTTACTTTCTTCTTTTTTTACTTATTTCACTGATTTTTTTTCTTATTTTATTATATTGAACTCAGATTTTATAAGGACAAATAAAAAATTTTAATAAAAACATTGATTTTTTTGTCACTGTTGCTATATGTGCATCCTGTGCGGATCGCCTCGATATAGCGCGTCCTGGATTCCACTTGCCAGTCACAATACAAATTAAATGATATTTCTGAATAATCGCTATATCGAGGCGATCCGCACAGGATGCACATATAGCAAGAGTGACTGACCAGCTTCAGTCTATAACAAATCAATGGGAATATACAAATTCATTCTACTACCAATTCGCCCATTGCACAAACGTGACTGTCTGAACTCAGTAGTCTAGTGGTGTACGCGGTGGCGTATGACATGAAACGGATTGAGTTCGAACCCCACTGTGAACATCAACATTGGGATGCAGGTACATCAAGCCGATGAGTCCCAAATAGGACGAAACGCGCGTCCTGGATTCCACTTGCCAGTCACAATACAAATTAAATGATTGATTTTTTTATTACTAATAAGGATAAATAGTGAAATAAGTAGTATCTAACATGAATTATTCCATATGATTTAGCTTTTATAGTTCATTCACTAGTGAATTCGTGTTAATTGAATTGATTCAATAGATTCAATTAACATTATTATTATTAATTAAAATGATTATTTAATAAATAAAAAACAAAACAAAAAAAAGAAAAAAAAGGTGAAAATAAAATGGAATTTTATTAGTTCAGTGTTTTTTCTCTCTTTTTTTCTTTTCTCGTTTTTTTGTTTTATTAGAAAAAAAAATTTTAATTCTTGTTTGTAATTGTGTTTATGTTAAATGCATATTGAAAACATAAAAAAAAAGGTAAGCAACACTTAAAAAATGTTTCATTTTAGTAGGGGATTCATCAACAATGTGAAATGGCACTATAGATGATATTCTATTAAGATTTAACAATCAATCCATCGATGATACACATGGTTGATTCGGATCAGTAAAGTTATTCAGAGTCATCACAGAATGTAATAGGCATAGTATAAGATATACTTGATTGGTTCTGTTCTAATAAATGCAACAGTCCCTTTGTGGGTGTTAGGTCGGACTACAAAGAAGTGTAACAAACTTTCAGAACTGTGTTTGAGAACACTATTTCATTTATTCAAACTGTCTGTAATGTTAACATTTTGTTTCTATTATTGTTACGCTCCGCTTGCCCTGTCCTCCCGTTTAGCATAATCGCTGTTTTTAAACTGTTTCTTATTATGGACTACAGTTAATTAGTTGTGTACGCGTTGATCCTATTCACTACCACTATTTACCTCGTTCTGTAATCATGTTAATTTTCCAATTGGTTCGTTGTGTGGTCTGGATTTATGTATATATAAAAGAATGCTTGAAATATAGATTCTGATTCTGTCTGGCTGATCTATTGGCTCGCTATCTTCTTATTTCGGTTTGGGACTGAGTGGGCACAGGGCAGACACGCAATAACCAACTAGGCACAAGTCATTTGCACTCGGCCATCCAATCCCCCAATTTCTTACGACATAACAGTGGGTCAGGGATTCAAGGCACGTATTAGCTTTAGAATTACTGCAGTTATTCATGTAGCGTTTATGTTATAAGGAACTATAGTTGATTTAATGAGCCATTCGCGGTTTCACCGTTTTAAGGTATGTACTAAGATATGCATGGCTTAAACTTTAAGATAAGCATATGACAACTAGCAGGCTCAACAGACTAACATCGGAACAATGATATGCAACTAAGATTTGATGAATACAAATATTAAAGTTAATGAATGTTTTTTTATATAAAAACCCATCTTAAATATAAAAAAAGTATTTTATGTAATTAGAATAAGCTTGTACCATCCCGTTGATTTGTAATGGACTGAAACTGGTCAGCCTTTAAAGCCGTCTGTGCACCCTAAGAGGTTTGCCTCGATATAGTGATAGTACACAAGTAATATTTTAGTTGGATTGTAACTGACAAACGGAATGCAAGAAGTGCGTTTTGCCCTATTTGGGACTCATCAGCTGGATGTACCTGTATCTCAATCTCGATGTTCAGACTGGGATTCCACTCAGTCCGCTTCGTGCCGAAAACGCCACCACGTTTACCACTAGGCTAGTGCGTCGACAAAATGTGCATCCTGGATTCCGCTTGTCAATCATACTCCAACTTAAATAATTATGTAACATTATTTAAGTTTAAGTAATAATGGGACGAAAAATGGTAAATCATAACCTACGAAGTTTATTATCAGTGTTATTAGGACTGTTGCCGATAAGCCACATCTGTCAATCACTTAGTAGGTTGCTGTATGAAATTTCCCTACACTCTTCCTTACCTTAGTTCAGTCTTTAGTGTATTTTGGATTTCTGATTTCTGATTAGTTCACAATGTGTTATATAAAATCCTTTGTTTTTAGGCAATAAACGATGTGGTACTGTTGCCTATTTGCTTGTTTTTTTTTTAATTTTCTCACTCTGCCACTGGACAAACTTAGTCACATTGACTCCGATTCAATCATTCAACATCTACGTAATCAGACTGTATACATTATAGAATTAGATCCTATTGGCCCATTCTGAATGTAAGGTCAGTCTTCTCGTATCTTGTCCTCACATCAGTAGCCGTTAAGTTTATTTTAGTTAATATATTCTTTGTCTTAAGCTTAATATCTGTTCAATACAAAATTAATTTGATTAAATGTCTTAGCCTCAGAATGAGGTCGATGCTTTCAGAGATTATACAGATGAAGAATTAACAAAATAGAATGTAAACATGACACAATAACAGGTATTCAACCACTTTCATCGAAAGTATATGTCTGTACAGGGAAATGGAAAAAAAATTGGCACTGCCAGTAAGAAAACCCTTAATGTACAACTCGATTTTAAACGGGATATTGGTCGTGACATACCAATATGCAGGCTTCAAAGGTCACTTAAAAGAGTGTCCTATGCAGCTAGGACACAGATCAACTTTGCAAACAAACTAGTGTTCACACAATAAATTAAAGATACAATGCCGAAAATGGCCTTATCATTGCCCTTAGACCAATCTAAATTTATTATTCAAAGAATATACTACTGAATAATGCAGTGCATAAATTGTTACCAACAATAATCATCAAAGAAATCTACTTTTAAAGTTAGGTGATTTTTGGGATATGGGTAATAATTTTTTTATGGGATTCGTTACAGATTGATGTTGGTAGGGTATTGTTGAAAACCAGGAAACACTGGACAACTGTTTTGTCCGAGTATAGGACTCTTCAGCAGTGTGGTGATTGAACTTGTCAGGAGTGAGACAGAAATAAATTGTCGTCGCACAATGTCATTAATTGTTAGGAGTAGAACTTTCACTGTTGAACATTGGCCTTCTCAATGATTCAGGAGGCTTAGGTATCTGCCAGCCTGAAGCCCCAGTGATGGAATCTACGGTTTACGCTACTGAGGAGTTCCATAGTAGGATGGAACAGCTGTCCAGTGCTTCGTGGTTTTCAATAACACTTTACTAGCATCAGTTAGTGTACTAATTATCTCTTACCAATATTTTGCTGTTTATTTTTTATTGTTTGTTTAACATTATTTGAAATCTCAACTCAGTTTGTTACCTAAATTTTACAGCCTAGTATAAGTGGTGCAGAAGAGTAGGCATATGCCAGCCTGAAGCCTCTGGGGTAGAATCTGAGGGGAATGCTGCTATGAAGTGTCTTACTAGAACAAAACAACCGTTAATTCGTAAACTAAAGTATTGGAAGATAATCATTCTTACCAAGAAACTAGTTCACTTTAACCATACAATATGATAAAGAGAGGCATTTGAAAGTCCTTACTTTTCACGTGTATAAAATGAATCCAGACAAGAATGATAAGAATAATTAATTCATCGTTGTTAAATGCATAGAGTAACAACGCATTTGATTTATGTTACTCAAGGACACCCAAAGAGTGAATACTGAAGAAGTTGAGTTACATAAACAATTAAAATACAATTAATAAATAGCTTCCTGAAGACGAATTCTGCATAGTTCATTCATACATTGACTTAAAAGCAACATTCTATCACCATGACATTTAAGATAATGTAGATAGATAAAGTAGTAATTCATGTTCATTGTCTTTGAGCTACACTGTACATATGATGACTGGTTTTATCAACCGGTGTTTTTTATAGTAAATTAAGTAAAGTGTGAGTTTAAACCGTTAATGTAGTGATTGAAAGTCAAACATCATAACCATTAAGTTACTGTTTTACACACTGTATTCACATTAGATGAAAGTGAATGTTAAACATTTAAAGTTTGTTGTAGCATACCGATTAGTTTACTGAGGTATAACCTAAAGGAATTTAAGTTTGTTTTTTTATGTACTCGTTACAGATGTAACACAGACAAATTGGGTGTTGACTGAGCTAAACGTACTAACCATTGGATACTGACTGGCTTAGTAATCTAATGATTAAGCATTTTGCGTAAGATTTGAAAGTCTTACGTTCAATTCTTTGGTTAAACTGAGGATATGAAATGATAAGAAGTCCCATGATAGGACGGAACATGTATTCATTTCTCCCAGGTTTTCAGCAATACTCAACTATTATCAATCTGTGACAAACACAATCACCTAAACTCGATACCTATTTGTGTAAGTGACAATTAGCTTAGTTATTCCATTTTTATTCGATTTCATGACATTTTACTAAAGATTTCTTGTCACTGGTTATGATTATCGCATAAACCTTATTACTCATGATACAGCTCAGATCAACAGATACAGACTCGATGAGCGTAGGTTATTTATCTTAATCTTCTTCTAATGTGATCCTATGCCAGCTATCTGAAAGGTCAGCGTATAAGACATATACTGTGTAGAAACTTTAAAATAAAGTAAGGAGAAAAAGACATGAATGAATGTTATTGGTCCAGCTCAAGTTCATACTCTATCCATTGAATATTTTAAAGTAAACAAAGGTATAAGTATAAATATATTGTGATTGTACATTTGATTCTGCACTTTCAATAAAGTTTTCTGCCTTCTGATTTTTGTTGTGAACAATATGAAGTGTTACGTAACACTACTGTTAAACATCTAAAGTCTGATTCCCCGACTATCAACTTCACTTCAAGGGTAAACGATAACTACAATGTAAATGTCCCAGTAACCTCTTCAAATTAATCACCAGTTTAACTTAGTACCCTCCATTTAACCTCTAAACTAATTACTTGGTTATCCTAATAACAAGGTACTAATCATTTCGAGTAATCATAGTCAATGTTGAATATCGTATCATTATGCATCAATCAAAATTGACACATTCAACAGTTTGAAGGTATGTGTGATTCAATGTTACCCATCTATGTCTGTTACCGGTAACACAGTAAACTACTGTAAAGCCTGGTCATTTTTTTAATAACAGACAAACATCTATTTCGTATGCATGTTATTCGAATCAATATCATGATTAACTTAGGTAATGACTTAGATAAGTAAATTAGTCAGTTCCTTAGACTTTTTGCAATCTTTGTGATTAAGTTATGAACTGTACAAAACCTGAAGTAATATTTTACACTTATGTGGATAGAAATAAATCCGAAATATACTTTACGTTAATATGAAAGTTCAACAACATATCATAATTTGATGACGGTAATAATAATGCACACAGAAGTGACCAGTTTTATGAAGTAATTCTTGGAATACTAGAGGGAAGCCGTAACTAGCTACTCGTTCATCTATGCCAGGCAGCCATTCATATAACAATAAAATGATGTTCTAGGAGTATCGTGAACTGAATGACTTTATAATCGTAAATTATCAAACGCCAACTCCATGATCCAATGTTTTCACTTTATTTGTAAGATCTTTAGGTATTAGGTTCGACTCCTAGAGAGCTGGTGGATATACATTACCAACAGCTTCAGAATATTATATATGTTTCATGCTTCCTGGCTTTTATTAACCTGCACAACGCTATTACATATAACAAATTAGATTTAAAGAACACTAGACTGTTGTTTTGTCCTAACCTAAGACTAGTCAACGGCATACGTAATTGTAGTTCCACATCAACTAAAGACCTGAGATTATCACATATGATGTTATTTAGAAATTCGATTTAAATATAATCAATAATATGAGGCACTAAAATTCATTCCTGAAAAAATTTCATCTTCATCGTGAATTTCCCACTATAACAATATTGATTTTAAGGCGGGTGTTGTGGAGATAGTTGACTGACAAGTTTCATATCACGAATCGATCTAAATTGGACAACAATTGATCATCTGGAAGTACTGGACAGTTAATTTGTCCTAATTTGAGACTTTTCCGCATTTAGGTGCCGACTTAGTGGTTTAATGGTAAAGCGTTCGCCGCGGAGTCAGAGTCTCGGATTTGACCCTCCGATGGGGTTGTGAATGTGCCTTGCTGAAAAGTCCCGAATCAAGACGAAACAGATCTTTAGTGTCTCCAATTAATTAATGGTTATCTAATTCATATCAATTCGTGATATTGAAAATGACAATAATGACTTTCATTTCTCTTTCCAACATAAATATGTAAATGAATCTTGTGAAATTATGACATATAATGCAACTTTGCCAAGGATTAAACTTTCATGCTACAATTTTATCTTGCAATGTATTCTATGGTATCTAATGATAGAATCATTGTTATCTAATAACACTATTGATTATAGTAAAGTCTATATGTCAACTGTTAATCACATTATCAAGATGTAGCCATGTTTGTAGTAAAATCAAAATAATGCCAGAAAAAAAGTTGATTCTTTTTTTCTATAGAAAGAAATCAAAATAAAACATGTTTTCAGCTGTTTTTAAGATTCTAATAGGCAAATAAGAGATTAAAACAAACTGATATTTATCTTAATTGGAACTACAAAAAGAAAATAGAAAGATACGTAGACAGATAGATCAGATAGATAGATAGATAGATAGATAGATAGATAGATAGATAGATAGATAGATAGATAGATAGATAGATAGATAGATAGATAGATAGATAGATAGATAGATAGATAGATAGATAGATAGATAGATAGATAGATAGATAGATAGATAGATAGATAGATAGATAGATAGATAGATAGATAGATAGATAGATAGATAGATAGATAGATAGATAGATAGATAGATAGATAGATAGATAGATAGATAGATAGATAGATAGATAGATAGATAGATAGATAGATAGATAGATAGATAGATAGATAGATAGATAGATAGATAGATAGATAGATAGATAGATAGATAGATAGATAGATAGATAGATAGATAGATAGATAGATAGATAGATAGATAGATAGATAGATAGATAGATAGATAGATCAGGATAGATAGATAGATAGATAGATAGATAGATAGATAGATAGATAGATAGATAGATAGATAGATCAGGATAGATAGATAGATAGATAGATAGATAGATAGATAGATAGATAGATATAGATAGATAGATAGATAGATAGATAGATAGATAGATAGATAGATAGATAGATAGATAGATAGATAGATAGATAGATAGATAGATAGATAGATAGATAGATAGATAGATAGATAGATAGATAGATAGATAGATAGATAGATAGATAGATAGATAGATAGATAGATAGATAGATAGATAGATAGATAGATAGATAGATAGATAGATCAAGGATAGATAGGTAGATCAGGGATAGATAGATAGATATTTTGCCGACGTACACTTACCTAGTTTTTCTATTATAAACGATTGTTGAGAGTGGCACACTTTACTTGCTCACTTACTTGCCTACCTACCTACCTACTTACTTACTTACTAATTAACTAACTAATTATTTAGTGTTGATTAGAAAACCAGGTTAATCATGTGACATAAATTCATTATAAACTGTGGTATGTATAATTATATGAAATGAATGTAGGCATATTTCTTTTTTTTGTATTATCACAGAATAACTCATGTATACATGGCAACAAATAATTAAGGGAACTATACACAATAATAAAAACAATTGATCAGATGATTTCATCAATAAAATAAACCTTTTTCTTTTTTATTAATATTTTTCTTAAAAGAAAATTTACATAATAATCTATTTGTAAATGATAAATTGAATAGTTTCTATCAGAACAATTCATTGTTCTATTTTATCAATAATTAAGAAAACTTTATTTCTAAAAATAAATGGATAAATCAATCAATAAGAGTAGTATTAGTGCATAGTAACAAATGATAATCAATACAAAGATAAAGTGATTATTCTAATAGAAAGATAATAAAAGAAGATTGATATTTATATGTAAGTTAATGAATATGAATTTATGTTGTCAAAGTATTGAAATAGGTAACAATTCATTCTAAGCTATTCAATCTCAGTTAGTCAGTCAGTTACAACGTAGAACTTGGTACATGCGTACATCAGTTCAAGTTGTCATGCCTCAATTAGCAGATAAAGATTAAATTGTCGGACCAAATCCCAAAGTAGGGGAAGGTAGTTACAGAGTAAGTACTAATAGAAAGGCATAGAGATCAGAGATGAGATTTAAAATTAAAAAGTGATTCAGTAAAGAGAAAATTATAATAAGCTCAAAAATTAGAATTTGGAGGAAGACAAGGAGTGGATGCACCTGCGTCATTGCAAACGATTTTGAACCATATCACCTAAAGTCTCTATTTGTTACGATCATCATGTGGACCTCTAACAGCACACGTGATCATCTTGTTTGAAGCTATTCAATCTAGATTGAATTATTAGTTATAGGATTAGAATCATTGTTATACAACTCATTAGATTCATTAAATCAATTTTGTTGAATTGAATTCATGTTAAGTACTATTTCCTTAGTGACTACCTTCAACTATTTAACAACTGAAAATAAAGACTTCTTGAACGATGTTTGTTAGAGTACATCAATAAATATAACAAATAATAAGTGACTAAGATGATCATTCATTACTAGATACATTTACATTTAGTTAATGAATTCGACATAATCAATTGAATATCAGCTTCTTTCCCGTTTTTTGCTAATTGATAACAATCTACTATATTACCTTCATTACTAATGTGTTTTTCATAGAAAATCCTGTTGAAAGTAAAATTTATATGATTGAATTATTATTTAGATGTAAAAGTTATTGGAATTGACTATCCCATTTGTATTCTAATGTCTCTTGACAGAGTCGAACTCTCATCGCTACTTAATGATTCATAACTAGAGTAATATATTCATATTGTAGTACTTACAATAAACACATTATGTAACTAACTTGTCTTTAGTTATGTGTATATATACATGCACCCTAGACTGAGGTTATTCGGCTTTAATTGCATTTTAAACACCAAAGTACTGACGTGAGAGGAGGGCTGAGAGTGGAGATGTGATAGCTGAATTTAACTGACGAGTACTAAATAAGATAAAATGTATGAGTCATGGGTTTGAGTATTACCCAATAAACCAGAAATAAGAAGATTTAATGAAATATCTACTTACAATTTCTTGTGAAATGTCAAAAAACTTGGACTTTGATTGGATGTTGTGGAGATAGTTGTGTGTCAATTCAATATTACGAATTGGCATGAATTAGACAACGATTGATCAAACGCTGTTTAGTCCCAGTATGGGACTCTTAAACAGTGCACACTCATGCCTACGTCAGGGATTGGACCCAGAACTTTCTGGATCCGCGTCGAACGCATTACCATTAAACAACTGAATCGGCTTCCAATGGTTGACGTGTCTAATTCAGTCAGTTTGCGCAACCTCATCCATTGCCATCAGCAGGCAACTGCCTCACACCCGACACGATTAAACTACACTGTTCACATTTTCAATACCTGTTAGCAAGTTTACTTAATAGAATGTATTATTCATCAGCAAATAATAATTCATGTTTAAGTCCTAGTAATGAACTAGTGGAATCAATTATGTTTCTTCTAATGAAGGATTGAACCAGAAATTGAATTCTATGTCGCAGAGTGTAATTTCAACTGTGAAATACTTGCTGATTAGTGACGTATACAACAATCAACTGAAGTAGCTGATAAAAAGTAAATAATTTAGTTCAATAATTAAGTAGTATGATACAGTTACTAGGCTTTAACAAATATATGCTAGAATTCAAACTACTGAAATAAAGGAAGAACTGTGTTTGATTTGTATCCTTATGTGAAATCATATGACAAGTTATTGTTAAAGATATTCGAAAGGTGATTGTTGCTACTTTTGAGTATACTTTAATACGAACACCTTTCTGCAGTAGTCTCATTAAGTTAAATGTAACTACAAAAGTAATATCCCTCAGATCCTACTTCAAAAGATGTTAGTATTCATTCAGGGAGTAACTAACTGACTAACGTTCATTAAAAGATTAGGAATTATCAATGAATTTTATAAACATTCGTTGATTTGACATCTGCTAATATGGTATGGTAACTTAGGCTAGAGCTTATTTGAGTTCCACTAACCTCATATGGTGATATTACATAACTGTCGAAAATACATTCCAAGAATAATGCTGTGATAAAAAGATCTAAGTATATCCTATTGATGAATTATAATGCAGTTTCCGAATTTATTGCCATCACTCAATGATCAACCAATTTAAAAGACTACGTTTTCAAGGTGATTTTGAGTGTGACTACTTGATCAATAGTAGTTTTTGTGGCCTAAGAGTGTTACCATATTGCTCAAGCAATAACTACTCGAGACTGGTCACATATGGTATTTATGTGGACAGTATTAGGTCTGTCATCTATTTATTCATCATCTCTAGCAACAGATTTCATTAAAAAATTCGATTTATGGATTTTATGCTGTCAAACCTATTCTAAAGTCTCCCAGTTTTAAAAAACGCCGTTGTTGTAAGTCCTGGTTAGTTATGGAGAAAGCATTACTCCAGTTACACCCTTTATATAACCAGCATCATGACCTCACTGTCGGATCTCTAGTTTAATGTCCTTGTTACCGACCTTCTCTAATCAGCCTACTCTTCATAGTACCTTAAAAACTGCTTATCGAGACAATGTAGGTCAATTAAATCACCATGAAAGCCGTCTCATTTGGTTCAGGCAATAACCACGGTCATTATCAGAAGTTTAATTAGATAATTTTTAAAAGTCAGAAGTATAGTTCTAGAAGAATTAAGTTATTAAACAATTATGAAAATCATATAACTTGATTTTAGTAAAGTTTTCTAATTTTAACTGTTTAAACATTGAAAAAACTATGGTAACTACCTTCCCCCTCCTTCTGCTTTAGAATAATTCGATTATTGATTGACAGTTTTTCGATATTAAATCAATTATAAAATCAGTTAAGTATGTATTCTTTTACTGGAACAATAAAAATTTACGTAAACATTCTTTGAAAGAATAGCCTGGAATTTATTAGTCATACCCAAGTGTTTAGTATGCCACCTCTCTTTAGTGATCTTTTAATTCGATTGTAACGGCCACACATACCCTTGAACATCTTAAACATTTAATGATTACACTTTATCAATCTTAGTGTGTATGTCAAAGTATGACTGAACACTGTACACATAAGCAGAATTGCAACTAAATGCTGTAAAGATTGTTAAATTTGAGTTTTATATCACAATTTAGTTTAATTTAGACAACTATTAAAACCCGGGAAGCAATAAACATCTCTTCCGTTCTAGAATAGAGATTTTTAACAGTGTGTATTCACGACCCTACTGAAGAATCAAGACCATGACGTATAGGTTATATGGCAAACTCTTGATCAGTAAACCACTAATCAGTCTTCAAACAGTTGGTATTTTTAGCCCAATCAGTCCGCTATATATATGCTTGGCCTCATCCATTAGTGTTGTTGAATATTTACCTCACACTCGATATGGTGTAATGGTAATATCAGCTTACCAGTGATTAATTTCTTGGGGTAACTACTAAAATTCTAGTGAGATGTGACCAATGAAGCCCAACCATGTTAGTTGCAAGAAAGTTACTCAGCAACAGCAAGCAGATAAAACGAGAATCGATTAGGCTTAAAAACATCAACTGTTTGAAGCCTGATTAGTGGTTTATTGATCAAGAGTTTGCCATATAGCCCATAGGTCATGTACTTGATTATTTAGTAGGATCTTGAATACGCACTGTTAAAAATCTCTATTCTTGATGTTCATTGCTTCCCGGGTTTTAATAGTTGTCCAACTAAATCTGATTTGTAATACCAAGTTCAAACAAGAACCGCATATGTACCCAAGTGTTTACTAAAGGTTCATGCAAAGTTATTGATTAATCTTGCCTTTGAGTCAGATAAAAATCTACTATTATTATATTCAGGGTCATATGTCAAATAATGATATACACGTATATGCATAACTTTTATGAAATAAAGTATAAACATACACTTGAGTCAAGTTAGGCTGTTCACATATGAATAATATTAATTGTTCACAGCGTCACTGAATGTAAATCGTTTTGTCATAATGTAAATTAATCAAAAGTACAAAGAGTGGGACACTGTTTTTAATTACAATGGCAGACATAAGTTTCAAATTCAATACACACTAATAGGTATCGTACAATAATAAAACATACAAGAATATACTACTTAACATTTGTAATATAGTAAATCTCAATTGTACTTAAGTAAGTAGTAAGCTAAATGCTTGAATAATGCAAATTTATAATTTCTGTCAAAAAACTTTAATGTATTTTTTAATATTGAATGTGTTTTTCATCAACGTAAACAAAAAATGTATCATTCAGTTCATTAATCAAGTAACTGCTGCTTCGATGAAATAGTTCTTGTGGTCTAATTTTAAAATTTACCATCGTTAATCTTGAATTTATTACTAAAAAGTCTCAAATAAAATTTAGTGCCGAGGTTTTAGCACTTGGAGCAACAAAATTTGATTTTAAAGTCCTACTTTTAATGTTTTTATTAACAGTAGGGAAATTAAGCAAACAAATCCAAATTCAGATAAAACATAAATTTGTATGTCAATTTCGGCTGACTACTTTACTTATAAAATACTGCACTACATACATTCCCATAAATTTAATGTTCATATACACCTTAAGAATGACGTAAAATTAAATTGTTCAAGCACAATAAGACATTTCGTCAATCAGTTAACAAAAAAGCTAACGTAAATAAAAAGAAAGTAAAATTCGAGAAGAATATGGTTTCTAACTAATCCAGTATAAAAAATAAGAACATTAATTTATAGTTACCAAGAAAAAGTCAAAAGAAACTCTTAAACTTCACATGTCTAAATATAGCATATTTACTAATTAACACATTTTAAGGAAAAGTAACAAAATTACAGTAAGATAATATAAGCTATAGACAAAGTTACTTTGTCTTTGAAATAACATTTTATACGCCAAGAGCAAACAGAATATATATAATTTTCAAATAAAAGTTGAAAAAACGTTGTTAATCTTATACTGTTCCAGTAGCTAATGGTATCTTAGCTACAACATAAGGTCTGACCTAACTTACTGTTATAAAATAAATAATTGATGCATGAAACTGACAACGTTTCTCAGATAACATATTAGTTCGTACTAACACTTACCATGTAACTTATTTTTAGGCATACAATCGAAATTAATTCCGTTAGTTGTAATACTGATAATTTGGAATTGTGTGTTAGTTTGGCAAAATAGATCAATTGTGAAGCTTTTGTTGTCAACTGTGCAAATAATTGAACTTTCAGTAAGATGTAAAGAATACAGCACTATCATACGTGTTCACATCCTCTACATAGTCCCTCCGACGCCTGAATATTGTTCAAACTTTATGTTCATTATCAGTTAAAAGGAACTTCATTTAGGATAATGAATGTAAATACAGTATAATAATCTTAAAATCAAAGCAAGACCACAGATACTTTTAAGAGACATTTTTATTACAATCTGGATAATTAAACTAATTTAGGGAAAGTAAAAATCGAAAAATAGTCTTTGAAAGATGCTTTATGAAAACTAACACAAATCACATATTTGTAAGCTATTTAAACAGATATGAACCACGGAGTAAAAAAAAATTAAAATATGTGTCTAAAACAGACTTTGTAATGTTTACTGTTGTTAAATATAAATAATCCTTAAATTGATTAAATAATAGCTAATGAAACCAACGTATATGATTCAATATTTAGATTAACAACTATAAAATATTTTTCTACCTAACGATCATTTAAAAGAGGATGAAAATCATTTTCAACTTCAATACATTTATTTAGTATTGCCGCTTTTTATTAGTTATGATTCAAAATAAATAAGCCGTTTTGTTAAACTTTTCGGGGTAGCTTGATGATGATAGTATGAAATAGCATTTGTAAGACAAACAGCAAATTAGCGAAGTGATAAATAAATTAACCATTTCTGGATGAGTTCTACTGCAGTTACTTTTGCTTTATTACCATTAAGATAATAAAATTTGAGTAGACAACAACATATAACAAATGAGTTGTCTACTCATTTGTACCAGACATAATACTAAAAATATTCTGAAATTAGATATTCACACTTGACATATTGACAAAGCACTTTAACTTTTAAAAATTTAAAACATGATGTTTTTTAGAATATAACACTGGATTTTAACATACACTAGTATGTTATACATGTATCATATGCTTTTTACCCCTTTGTTTAGCAGTAATGTTACTAACTTTGAAAAAACTAGAACATAGGGTTTCCATATTTCATAGGGAGGTACCGTCATTCTTTTATCAAATGTGAGTAGTTAAGGTGCTTATTACATATCAATAGAAATAATAATCAATCAAACGTTTGTAAGCAAAATTTATACGACATATAAGTCTTGGTGATATCGTCTTACGCTAACAAATGGCATCGGCACCGTTGAATATGTTCCATCCTACTTCTAAAGTAAATAACACATGGTCAAAATATTTATTCAACTTAGGTAAGAATAAAAATGATTAGTTTTTTTAAAGACAAAATACAAATATTTTACATAAATAACAGTATTTTATAATACGCAGTAAACAGTCAGCGATAAATACTAACTCTAGAACCAACTAATATTTATAAGAACATTACGCTACCTCAAAACTCGTGAGTAGATCAATAATGATCTCTAAACAATCACAGATTTTCTTCATCATAACAGCAGCATAAATTACGCTTGTTTATTTAAAGTGATTATTGTTTAAAACATAAGAAGTTGCTAATGTCAGTAATGATATAAAATATTACATTCTTTGCGAACTGAAATCTTGGTTTCGTGTGCTAAACAAAGTGATAAAACTAATTTGTAGTCCGATAAATAACTAAATTATGCAAAAGCATAAATTCTTTGCAAAATAAGTTGTTCAGTAATATTAACTATATACTAAATTCTTTTAATAAAATAATGAAATATTTTAGAAACTCATTTATTTATTATTGACTTATAAAGTTCGATTTCTATTAAAGCTTAACCAAACGGCTCAAAATTAACATAATTTGAATCAAAAGCTTGTTAAAATTCGAAATGAACTTGCTTCATTTGACATCATAAACAAATAGTCCTATTTAAGAAGCCGCGTCATGGGGTAAAAGAATTAGGTCATCAGACAATGTTTGTTTACATAACTAAACAAGTGCATATCATCTAAATTATTTGGAAGTTAAAAATTACTGCTCAATTAAAACAGCGTTTTACTGCTACATTCGTCGTTATTTTAATTCAGTCTCGTTTTACATATAAACGTGAAAGGTATCCACACTATCTACTTTACAAATAAACTCGATAAATAGTTGAGGTTATATCTAACTGTCATTTAATTCTTACCCAATCATTCTGGTAACCAATCAGAAGCACATATTATTCGCATGCTTTATTAGTCCTACCATATTATAAGCTATTTTTAAGTACATCCTTCGTTCACTGCATGTTTTCATTCGATTATCAGTGTTGCTGCGAAGTTTAATATTTAATAGCAAAGAAATTTCACTACTTATTTAACGTCTTATATGCTGATGATATTTTGTGCCTCCGATTAAAGTGTAGTTCAAGAATATTTATATAAAGCTAAGGTGATTATGAACATTTTCCTGTATTAACGTGTTTTTATCATTAAGGTGTAATTTTTACCCATTTCAGAAATAAGTTTGGAGTTTTCGCAGTTTCAAGTGTCACTGCCGGCTTAGAGTTTGTAAGAATCGACACCAAAGTAGATTTATTCTAAAGAGATTTTGAATTTTGCAAAAGACATAAGTAAGTACGTTGCTGTCTGCAGCATCATGAGTGGTCCGTCACCGTCCAAGGTCCTCAAAGGTCATTTATAGCCGATGTGGATATTTTAGAAAAAATTACGCTTAACTGACACTTTAAAACGTGGAATGAAGTTCGTGAAAATTGTATTGTGTTTAATACTATGCTTAGTTGACATTACACTCATTATGTCGTAAGGAAAATGAAGGTGAAAAAAGGAAAGCAGAAATTACATTATTGACGTGATGAACATGATTGCTGCCCCCCACCACAATGGTAATGGGCATGGTCTATCAGTATAGAAAATTACCGTTATTATTGACTTGAATATTACAGGTAGAAGTTTATTGGCTGTAAAGTTATGTAAAGAATTCGATGAGTATGGCCGATTCTTAATAACAATATACAAATCTCTGCACAGCCTCTAATGTGATAAGAATTATTTAACCAACGATGGTATAGAGAGCTCAATACAAACCAACCTGTTTACTCTATCCGCAAAGTTGACTCCCCGCTAGATACAAATATATAATAATGTTTTCATTTTCCATCTCAACTAGTAAAGTGGACTGCGAATGTCGTTACTGAGACACGGTGTTTTATTTACTGATCACTACTATATGAACATTGCCACATCTATCAAATATATATGTCTATTCAAGCTATACCTGTTTTTGCACTATGTATACACCCACCAATCTGCTACTTATAAAGTTGTCATTCGTTTGCGTTGGATATATATGTTTGAACATGAAAATCAATAATATTGTTTATAAAGGCATAAAGCTGCTCTAAATTTGCGTCGTATCGGTGTGTGTTTGCCTAAGAGTGTAGTAAAGTAAACTGTACTGAGATACTATCTATTACTGATTTGTAAGTAATCAGGGCTAACGAGTTATTTGGAGTAGCAAAAACTGAAATTGGTCTCTATGCGAATATAACATGCACAAAAGTAAGTATAATCAACAAATTTAAGGTTTGCCTTTCAGTATAATCTCCCTGTACCAACTGCATATGGAGCGAACATTGCTAAACTAAAACCCTACGTGCTTCATAGAAAATACATGACAATCTTGGTATTGAAACGGTTATGAGGACAAACTCTTGAAAATTAGTGATATTTCGTTCTGTTACATCTGTGATACCTCGCTTCCTGAGGTATTTTAAACTCATGTTGCCTTGATGCCTTCATTCATTAGCCGTAAATCTGAAGCTTGCGTTACGCTTTCTCACGTGCTAACACATTTTTACACAAATAGAAGTAATCCTAGTTATATACTTACTACTACCCAATAGAAGAGTACCTAACACTGAAGTCTAACTTTGGTCTATAGAGCACGACTACTAAAATCATTGTATGCGTACACCATCCTATTTGAACATGGCACAAAAGAAGGTTTAAAGTTCCAAGCTTGATAGCCGTTTTCCTAAAAACCCAGAAATTTTTCCTAATGACCCGTTTATCACTGAACCGCAGATGAGAGACAATTGCACTGGGGCGTACTGTTCGGAGGTTATAACTTTTTACTCGTGGTTTGTAGGTTTTAATCTTTGTGACATGACTAGCCAGCCGCCTTATCCATAGTGCTCCAAAACAGTATATCTGATTAAATGATTATATTGTATATCACGTCATTCTATGATGGTATAAATAAATAAACCCATATGCTGTGACAAACAATCACAAAATAGTCCAGCCAATTCATCTAAGAAGACTAAACCTATCTCTGATGTTCTCAATGATAACCCACACAGCCCTTAGGTTGGGATCTCTCACATCTTATACGACAATCACCATGATACAGCTTGCAACAGCTATGATATACTGTCACTACAAAAGTCCCTCGCCTAACTAACATCTAAGCTCAACCAACTGGCACCTGTTACAAATATATGGATCATAATAACGACAAAAATGTTTAAAACTTTACAAAGCCTGAGTGTCTGACTAACACTGTAGCAACAGAAGCGGTAAAGAAGGTTATTTCCTCAGGTAATGTGATGGTGTATAAAATTCCCGACCGCACAGCCCTGTTGTAGAAATAACGGATACATGTTTAAAAGCAAGTGGCATGCTGGAATCTCGATGCCAAGTTATAAGACTCAGAAAACAGTCGAATGAACAATATTGCCCAATATTATCCAAATTATTGATCTTGCCTGGGAAAATGGCTTGCTCCTGATATTAGGTAATAAATTATAATTAAGTGTCTTAAAAACGCAAAAATCTATTTGTCACGTCATGTAAGAAAGCTAGGGAATTAAAACCACAAAGGTAAGTTAGTAAGCAATGTATGGGTTAGGAATAGAGTACTAAGTAAATACGGTAAGTCTAATGATGAAGTAGTGAATCTTCACCGGCTGAGGTGGTTTGGACATGTGTTACGTATGCCTGACCACCGTCTACCGAAACGAGCAATGTTATCTGTTGTGTGAGTAGGCTGGAAGAAAGCTAGGGGTGGTCAAACGAAAACATGGCACCAATCCATGAAGTCATTGACAATTGGGCTGAACCATGTTAATAGATGTAGACTGCCTGGTTGAGGCCCACACGATGATCGTAACAAATGGTTAGAGACTTTAAGTGATATGGCTCAAAATCGTTTCGATTGTGCAGGTGCATCCACTCCTTGTCTTCATCCAAATTCTAATTTAAGAGCTTCTTATAAATTTTACTCCTTAATGCATCACTTTTTATTTCAAATCTCATCTCTGATCTCTATGCCTTTCCATTAGTACTTACTCTGTTACTACCTTCCCCTACTCTGGGATTTGGTCCGACAATTCAATCTTTATCTGCTAATTGAGGCATGGCAACTTGAACTGATGTACGCATATACCAAGTTCTAAGTTGTAACTGAGTGACTGGCTGAACGAACTGTTTCATATCATTGATCATTCATAAACTATTAGTCAATAAACTATATATCTGTATACTTTGTTCTGTTTTGTATAGTTGTTGTTCTATCTATTAAAGCGGTGCATCATCAGGTTTTGTATGTATATAAATAGATGAATGAAATCTAATCAGACTGCCTAGTGATTGGCTTAGTTGTCTATTATTCCTCATTCCGGCTTCGAGGACTAATAATCACATGGTTGACGTATGTACGTACTGATTGATGCTGTAGAGGTAACTGTTTTTCTATATATTACCACTGGCCACGTATTCTCAAGTTATAATAATACTCAAAGGAAATAGTTTAAGCAAACTGAATCTTTTATATTTGGTAGAATAATGTACATGCTTGTTGTTTATAGAATTTTCATTGACTGTCAACAACTAAAAGACATTGCATAATCGCAGCAGGAGTTTATAACTTGGGATGTAATATTCAAATTACTGTACACTCTTATTGTAGTATCCATGTTACAGTATGATTGAAAAGTACACCTTACTTCATCCACTCCTTCCCATTTTCGTTTGTTTCATTTTGGATCGTTAGAATAAATTATCTTGTACAAACAGTTCCTTCGTCGTTTATATTACGTGGAGAAACTGTTAGAGAACTCAAGAGTTTGTTGAAGTTCGACGGTGAGTTATATGGATCTATTAAAATTGACCAATCAGATAGATAGCCATGTTAATAGACGCAAACTACCTATTTGGGGCCCATCCTATGGTCGTAGCTAACGGTTAAAGACTTTAGATGATATGGCTCAAAATCGATTGCAATGGCGCAGGTGCATCCACTACTTGTCTTCCTCCAAATTCTAGTTTTTGAGCTTCTCATAATTTTCTCTTTACTGAGTCACATTTTTATTTCAAGTCTCATCTCTGATCTTTATGCCTTTCCATTAGTACTTACTCTGTTACTACCTCCCCTACTCTGGGATTCAGTCTGACAATTTAATCTCCATCTGCTAACAGAGGCATGGCAACTTGAACTGATATACGCATGTACGAAATTCTGCGTTTTAACTGACTGAAAACCCCATAAAAATATCAAAGTCACCCACGATCTAATCCCCTTTAACGTCCCACAAAGATACGCGAGGTACCCACATATGATGATTTAACTAAAAGTGACAACCAACAAAAAGTATTTAACACCAAAATGAAAGAAACTTATTACATATCTCAGGATGCAAAACTCACCATCACTTGACACTCCCTTTAGCAGTAAACTAATAGCAACCGGTGCTGTCGACATCGATATAGTAATAAAAAAGCTTATTTCGTGATGTCAGGAGCAAGCTGTTTTACTGGCAGGATCAACAGACTGATTATACTGTGACATATGAAGATATTGGAGTGGTTAACGTTGTTTTAAATTATTATTTATGTAACGTTCATTACGAACTAGACCTTGGAACGACTTTGCGACAAAAAAAAGCTCGGTAGGTTCAAATCACCATATCGAATGATTGCGTCATAATAGGAGATGTGGATATCCAACATTTTGCACAGTATGAAGCGACCTCTAGGTGCTGAAAGGAAAGAAGAAGAAAAACAGCAAGAGGAAATGGCAGTATTATGACATCTACACTTTCCTGATTGTTTTAGCTATCGGAAGAGTATAGCTGTTTAAATTAATGACGATTTCGGCACTGATATTCACTTGAAAAAAATTCATTTGTTATCATTGATAGGCTGGCTATCGTAGAAGGTTGCAATGATATCTTGGCGGTACATTTAAGCGTCGTGGCAACTAGCTGAGTGTTTTCTAAAAAAGCTAATAATTATTACATTTTTCTGTTTGGATTGTCGCCAATACCTCTGCTAGCTTACATTGACTACAATTATTTATTTTTGTGTCGTCTCTCTAAAAAAAGAGTTCATCAAAGCCCACAGTGCTCACTTTATAACAACTCTACTACAGAACAAACTTCTTATCTAGTGACTCCGGGTTTGACAGACCCAGTAATCCTCGATTTCACACCAGTAATTCAATCGCCGAAAGTATCTGATAGGGATTACACATCTATGCCGCAGAACAGTAGCATCGGGAAGGTTAAATGTGAATAACAGTATCTAACTCAGCATCTAGCAGAAACGCGTCTTCAAATAGAGTCATTTTCAGTCATAGTATGTGGTATCAAACAAGAACTTAACGCACTGTCACCCCTTAAATAGCTACTGACAAAGGATGTAGGTTCACCTGTACTGGAAGACGTTACGAAGGTAGTAACTGTAATCGACTTCATTGCTACAAAAGTAACTAAGCGTATAATATCCCGTCAGAACGTGATTGTCTACACTATACCGGATAAGGCACTACTAAGAACCATTAAGTATTTTGTACTAAAAGCAGCTAATCTTTCAGATAGTTTTTGTCAATGCCTTCGCCATACCGAGAAACATCAGAAGTACTCATATCCTATTCTCTTCCGCTTTGATTCTCAGTCGGCAGCACTTCAGTTAAAACAAGCTGAACAATAGATAACTTCATCTGCTAAGTATAAGAAGGTCCGTATAGTTGAGGATAAGACTACAATTCAAAGACATAGAAGACTAGAAGCTTCACACTTAGGTTAAGTTGAGCAGAACACCACTAAGGTAAAATGCCTAACTACACCACCTGGTAATGCTACAGAATCCTATGATTATACTATTACTCAACAAACAGGCGTTATGCTACAAGACGTACCAATAACAGGACAGACTTTTGACAACCGCCTAAGTGATGTACATTTAAACCACATAACCTACAATACTATGCCCTCTAGTTCTTCATTAGGTGAAAAAACACGAACTACCAAAGCCCAGGTAGAAGACATGGTTAGCCCATTAAACAAATTAAGTATAGTTAAGAGGGCAACAAAAGATCGTCGAAACTAAAAGTAAGCTCCGAACAAGGTTTTGTGACCTCATCTACACAAAGAGGGCAGGATACCACTGTGCCTGCTACATCATTATATGACAAGGTTGGTTACAAGCCTTATTTTCGAAAGGTTATCGATTCGATAGTAATCAAGGTTGTAAGCACTCACAGGCCGTACGTAACCAATCAAAACATAGCTCATTTAGCTACCAGCGTAAGCCACGTGGCGAAAAAGTACACAACACTTTTTACTACTCTGACTCAAATAACTTTGTAAGAAATTTTAGGTCACCAAATACAGACTAGTATGCTCTAAGCCCTGCTAATCCTACATCATACACGACCTACTCAGATCGTATATGTGGTTTTACTCTCCCTCCTGACTATATAATTATGCTCCATATGGGCTATTAGGACATCCTCCATCTTTTGCATATCGCCAACGAGCTGCCATGTCGCCTAACTTAAGCTACTTAGAACATCCTAATATCTCTGACAACTATAATACTTTTTCGGGATCAGGCAGTCACTAGTCCCCTTAGCAATACAGCTCGCTCAGACATAAGCTCGAATAGCCAGACTGCCATTTTATACCAGCATCTGGTTATATCGAACACAAACGACTTAAATAAAGATCTTATTTGATTCTTCAAAATTCACTCTTCATTTTTGAACTTTTTAGTAATTAACACCTCACGTTTTAATAAAATATCAACCCCAAGAACTATAGCCGTATTAGCTAAACCTTCATTAATATTTGTCACAGAAACATGGTGTTCCTCCTCGGTAACTGACTCAAAATTAGCCTTTCGGGACTATATGTTATATTGCGGCAACAGTGAATATAGACGGGGTTGTGGATGTCTTATATACGTGTTTGTTTTTCGTCTAATAAAATCAATGACGAAATACTAGATAAGGTACCAGAGTCGGTCTGGATCTCAGTTAATACTCCAAACCACAGTTTACTTTTTGGATGCATTTATATAACCCCTAACACATCGACTACTGTACATAACACCATTATTAATGCTTTTGTACATACATGAAAGTATCTGATAGGGATCACACTTCTATGCCACAAAACAGTAGCATCGAGAAGGTTAATTGTGAGTTGCAGCATCTAACTCAGCAGCTAGCAGAAATGCGTTCCCAAATTGAGTCATTCTCAATCATGGTGAGTGACGTCAAACAAGAACTTAACGCACTGTCGCCCCTTAAATTGCTACTGACAAAGGATACAGGTTCACCTGTACTGGAAGACGTTACGAAAATAGAAACCGTAATCGACTTCATTGCTACAGAAGTAACTAAGCGTATGATATCCCGTCAGAACGTAATTGTCTACAATATACCGGATAAGGCACCACTAAGGACCGTTAGGTATTCTTTACTAAAGGCAGCTAATCTTTTAGACTGTTCTTGTCAATGCCTCCGTCTTACTAAGAAACATCAGAAGTATTCATGCCCTATTCTCTTCCGATTTGATTCTCAATCGGCAGCACTTCAGTTAAAACAAGCTGAACAATTAATAAGTTCATCTACTAAGTATAAGAAGGTCCGTATAGTGGAGGATAAGACAGCAATCCAAAGACATAGTTGACTAGAAGATTCACACTTAAGTAAAGTAGAGCAGGATACTAATGTAAAGTGCCTAAATACACCACCTGGTACTGCTACAGAATCCTATGATGGTTCTATTAATCAACAAGCGGGCGTTATGCTACGAGACACACCAATAACAGGACAAGCCTCTGACAACTTCCCAAGTGATGTAGATTTAGACCACACAACCTCCAATGCCAAGCCTTCTAGTTCTTCATTGGGTGAAAAGATGCGAACTCCCAAAGCTCAGGTAAAAGCCATCGTTAGCCCATTAAACAACTTAGGTATAATGAAAAGGGAGACAAAAAGACCGTCGGAACTAAAAGTAAGCTCCAAACAAGGTTTTGTGACCTCATCTACACAACGAGGGCAGAATACCACTGTGCCTGCCACATCATTATATAGCAAGGCTGGTTACAAGACCTCATTTTCTAAAGGTAATCGACTTGATAGTAATCAAGGTCGTAAGCACTCGCAGGCCGTACGTAACCAGTCAAAACATAGCTCATTTAATTACCAGCGTAAGCCAAGTGGTGAACAAGTACACAACACATTTTACCACTCTGACGCAAATAACTTTGCAAGAAATTCTAGGTCGCCGAATACACAGCAGTATGCTCTAAGCCCTGGTAATCCTACACCATACACGACTTACTCAGATCGTATAAGTTGTTTAACTTTCCCTCCTCACTTTCATAATTATACTCCTGATTGGCTACTAGGATATCCTCCGTCTTTTGCTTATAGCCAACGTGCTGCCATGTCACCTAACTTAAGCTACTCAGGACATCCTATCTCTGACAACTTTAATAATTTTTTAGGGATCAGGCAGTCACTAGTCCCGTTAGCAATACAGCTTGCTCAGACATTAGCTCAAGCAGTCAGACTGCCGTATTAAACCACCATTTAGTTACGTTAAACACGAACGATTCAGACAAAGATCTTATTCGATTCTTCACAATTCACTCTTCATTTCTAAACTTTTTAGTAATTAACGCCCGCTCACTTCTTAATAAAATATCAACTCTAAAAACTATAGCCTTATTAACTAAACCTTCATTAATATTTGTCACAGAAACATGGTGTTCCTCCTCAGTAACTGACTCAGACTTAGCCATTCAGGACTATATGTTATATCGCGGCAATAGAGAATATAGACGGGGTGGCGGCTGTCTAATATACGTAAGTGTTTGTTTTTCGTCTAGAAGAATCAATGACAAAATACTAGATAAGGTACCAGAGTCGGTCTGGATATCAGTTAATACTCAGGACTACAGTTTACTTTTCGGATGCATATATAGAACCCCCAACACATCGACTACTGTAGATGACACCATTAATAATGCTTTTGTACATACCTCTGCCCTAAATTATAATGCGAAAGTCATCGCAGGGGACTTTAATCTTCCTAGGATAGACTGGAATGTTGGTAGAGGACTGTCATATGATGAAGAAAATCTTCTTAGTACATTAGAAATGCACTGTTGGACACAATGTGTACACAGTCCCACGAGATATAATAACATTCTTGACTTAGTTTTCTGTCATGATGTCACTCCTCTGTCACTTGAAGTTAGTAAAGAGCTCGAAACTAGTGACCACAAAATGATTCTATGTGCTCTTCCTTTTAATATTAATCTTAGTCACCCCAATAATCGTAAATTACGTAAAACTAGACTATATCGAGACTATAAAAATGTGGATTGGAATCTTCTACACGCCCTTCTAAGTTGCTCTGACTGGGACAATTTTTTCTTAACTAATAATCTTACAGAAGCACTAGATATATTTTATCAAATTAATGACTCGTGTTTAGATTCGATTGCACCTATTAGGATAAGCAATATAATTAAGTCAAATGATTTGTACATACCACTTCATTACCGTAAAAAGCTTAGACGCTTACAGAAGTGTTATTTTAAGTCAAATGACTTTTCTGCAGTCGTAGAAATTACCATGACCTATAATCAAATAAAAGAAGTCCACAGGTTAAATGCGATTAAAGAAGAGGTGTCAGCAATGGACAGTGGCTCCAAGATACAAAACTTGGTGCGACTGTTCAATAAACGCCTCAAACCTTCTTGGAATAGTGATATTCCCTGCATTTTACGAGATGGAATACTGATTAATGACCATAATATTATAGTGAACCTGTTCAGCGATTTCTTTGCTAACAGAGGTAAGCCGCTGGATGATATTGAGGTAGAAATGATCAATTCGGCTACTAACTATTTAGAGTCCGTTACTTTCACTTATGATAATATTTGTAAATCCATCAAATCACTTAGAGCGTCAAGTAGTTGTGGAGTGGATGGGTTGGCATCTATTTATTTCAAACTCGGGGGACCTAATATGCCATTAATCCTATTAAGACTGTTCGACCTATCATTGACAGCAGGTACATACCCTAGCAGATGGAAAACCTCTTACATCTGCCCTCGCTTCAAATCAGGTGACAGAACAAACTTGCATAACTATAGGCCCATAAATATCACCCCAGTTATCTCTAGGATAATGGAAAAAATAGTATGTGACAAAATATCTGATTATTTACTCTATGAGAAACTTATCTCTAATTTCCAACATGGTTTCCTCAAAACTAGGTCTTGTATGACTTGTCACTTTGAATTCTTTAATTTAATTTTTACTGAACGAAGCCTTGGGCACTTGGTGTTAGTATTGTACTTAGACATATCTAAAGCTTTTGACATGGTTAACCACAGGCTTCTAATGGGCAAACTTTCCTCTTATGGGATTAAAAATCCATTACTTGCATGGTTGAACTCTTTCCTCAGTCATAGGCACCAAATTGTCAAAATTAACTCCACTCTGTCCAAGGCAGAACCAGTTGCAAGTGGCGTTATACAAGGAAGTGTCTTAGGCCCACTGCTCTTTATAGCTTATGTAAATGACATATGCAAATGCTTCAGCATGGGAAAACCCTTTCTATACGCAGATGATCTAAAAATAGTATACTCATTCCCTCTCCATGAATTCGCACGAACATTCTGTAGCGTCACTGCTGAACTCAACAAGGTCGCAGTATGGTGCTCAAAATGGAAGTTAGACCTCAATGCTTCTAAGTGTGGTTGGATATGTTTTGGAGATAAGCGCCTCAATTTCGATCTCTTCATAAACGGTAGTAAGTTGTCTAGGCTACAGTCAGTAGTTGACTTAGGACTAAGATACTCTTATGATCTATCTTTTACAGAACAGGTCAATATGCAGACATCTAAGTCACATCGACTACTGGGTTGCATAATACGTAACTTTCATAGCAATGACTCTCGTATCCTACTATATAAGGTTTGTGTCAGACCCTTACTTGAATACTGCACTTTTATTCTCAGTAATGTTTCCATTAAGAATAAACTCAAACTGGAGTCGGTACAACGTCGCTTTACTCTTCGTATTTTTAGGACTGATTGTACTCTGGACTATAAAACTAGGTGCATTAAATTAGGACTAGAAACTTTATGGAGGCGCCGACTCAAGTTAAACTTAATCTTCTTTTATAAGATATTGAACAATTTGGCGTTTTCATCATCTAGCACAATTAAGTTCGAGGAACCTTCTTGCTATAACCTACGCAATTCAGCTTCGAAAGTAAAAATTTCACATTCCAAATCTACTCTTTATATGAATTATTTTACAAATAAATTCTCGAGAATATGGAACAATTTGCCTAAAGCCATTCGAGAAACAGATTCACTTCCTTTATTTGTGCAACAGGTTGGTCATCTCATCGATTCTGATAGCTCATTAGAAATGTTCACCCCAACTACTGTTTCTTATTCCACTAGCGAAATAATAGGGACTCTAAATGTGTGAGCACCAGTTACCTGTCATAGTCATAGGCTAGTGTTCTTCATCTTTAATCCAAGTATAAACTCAAGTATTAATACTAATTCTGCCCGTTCGTTCAGTTAACGTAAGTGGCATGTCATGTCCTTGAATGCCTGTATACACATTGATTGTCTCAGAATACCAGTGCTTTTGTTTTGTGTTTTCTCTGTCTTTGTCTTTCCTATATTTGTAGATTAATATGTATATGGCTATTATGGAACCTACTGGCACAAAACTATTGACTTTTTTTCTACGCCCAAGTTCCAAGTACTCTTGATCTTATCCTGCATCTGAACACGCTCAATACTCCACTCTGCAAACTCTTAACCGTTTTTTGGAATTGTAACGCAGTGGTCAAGGAGCGCGCGGTTCTTATTCATATTAGCACCAGGATACAATATAAATATTTGATGTCCTAATAGTTAAAACTTTGTGGCAGTTGATTTGATTCTCAATTCAAATCTGTATATGTTATGAATGTCCTGACATTGACAATTTGTAATAATATTTGTATGTATGTAAACTTATCATTGTGACCATGCCTGTAAACTGGCATGCTCTCATGTGCAAAATGAGAATAAAACTATTATTATTATTATTAAATTATAACGTTAAAATCATCGCAGGTGAATTTAATCTTCCTAGGATAGACTGGAATGCTGGCTGAGTACTGTCATATGATGAAGAAAATCTCCTTACTACACTAGATATGCACCGTTTGACACAATGTGTACATAGTCTCACAAGGCATAATGACATTCTTGACCTAGTTTTTTGTCACGATATCACTCCTCTTTCACTTCAAATTAGTAAAGAGCTCAAAAGCATGACCACAAAATGATTCTATGTGCTCTTCCTTTTCATTTTAGTCACTCCAGTAACTGTAAATTACAAAAAAACTAGGCAATATCGAGATAACAAAAATGTGGACTGGAGTCTTCTACACACCTTTCTAAGTTGCTTTGACTGGGACAATTTTTTATTATCCAATAGTTTTACAGAAGCACTGGATATTTTTTATCAAATTAATGACTCGTGTTTAGATTTGATTGCACTTATTAAAATAAGCAATACAATTAAGTCAAATGATTTGTACATACCAATTCATTACCGTAAGAAGCTAAGACTCCTACAGAAGTGCTATTTCTAATCAAATGACTTTTCAGCATTCGTGGAAATTACTATGACGGTATGGTACAGCAGTTCAATAAACGCCTCAAACCTTCGCAGAATATTGATATTCCTTGCATTTCACGAGATGGATTATTGATTAACGACCATAATATTATAGTCAACCTGTTCAGTGATTTCTTTTCTAACAGGGGTAAGCCCCTGGATGACACTGAGGTAGACTTGATCACCTCGGCTACTAACCACATGGAAACCGTTAGCTGCACTTACGACAAGATTTTTAAATCCATCAACTCACTTGAGACCTAAAGTAGTTATGGAGCAGAAAAGATGGAATCCATTTATTTCAAACTCGGTAGACCTAATTTACCATTAATCCTATTAAAACTGTTTGACTTTTTATTGACACCAGGTACTTACCCTAGTAGATGGAAAACCACTTACATCTACCCTCGCTTTAAATCAGGTGACAGGACAAACTTAAATAACTATAGGCTTATAAATATTCCAGTCATCTCTAGAATAATCAAAAAAACAGAATGTAACGAAATGTCTGATTATTTACTCTCTGAAAACATATCCCAACACGGTTTCCTTAAAACCAGGTCTTGTATGACTTGTCACTTTGAATTTTTTAATTTAGTCTTTACTGAACAAAGTCTTGGGCACTTGGTGCTAGTATTGTACCTAGACTTATCTTAGGCTTTTGACATGGTTAACTACAGGCTTATTATAGGTAAACTTTTCTCTTATTGAATAATTGATCTGTTATTTGCATGTTTAAACTCTTCTCTGAGTCATAGGCACCAAATCGTTAAAATTAACTTCACTCTGTCGAAGGTTGAACCAGTTGCAAGTGGCGTTATACATGGAAGTGTCTTAGACCCACTGCTCTTTATAGCTTACATAAATGATATATGCAAATGGGGAAACCCTTTCTGTACGAAAATGATCTTAAAGTAGTTTACTCATTCCCTATTCACTAATTCGTACACACATTGTGTAACGTCACTACTGAAGTCAACAAGGTCTCAGTACGGTGCTTGAAACGAAGGTTAGATCTTAATGCTTCTAAGTGTAGTTGGATATGTTTTGGAGATAAGCGTCTCGGTTTTAATCTCTCCATAAACGGTAGTAAGTTGTCTCGGCTTCAGTCAGTAGTTGATTTAAGACTATAATGCTCTTATAATCTGTCTTTTACAGAACAGATTAATATGCTGATATCTACGTCACATCGACTACTGGGTTGCATACCACGTAACTTTTATAGTAGTGATTCTTGTATTCTGCTATACAAAGTTTGTGTCCGACCTTCACTGGAATACTGCAATTTTATTGTCAGTAATGTTTCCATTAAGGATAAACTCAGACTGGAGTCTGTACAAAGTCGCTTTACTATTCATATTCTTGAGGCTGATTGTACTCTGGACTATAAAACTAGGTGCATTAAATTAGGACTAGAAACTTTATGGAGACGCCGACTCAAGTTAAACCTAGTCTTCTTTTACAAGATACTGAATAAATTAGCGTTTTCATCATCTAGTACAATTAAGTTAGAGGTACCTTATTACTATAACCTACTAAATTCAGTTTCAAAAATAAGAATGTCACATTCTAAATCTACAGAGCAGATTTACTAATCAATTCTCGAGACTCTGGAACAATTTGCCTCAAGCCAATCGAAAAACAGATTCACTTTATTTGTGCGACAAGTTGGTAATCTTATCTCTTCTGATAACTCGTTAAAAATGTTCACAACAACTATTTTCTCTTACTCCACTAGCAAAATAATAAGGACTCCAAACGTGTAAGCACCAGTTACCTGTCTTAGTCATATACTAGTGTTCTTACCCTTTAATCCATTTATAAACGGAAGCACAAATATTAATTCTACCCATCCGTTCAGTTAACGTAAGTGGCATGTCATATCATTCAATGCCCGTATTAACACCAATTTTCGCCTAGTTGTTTCTGGATACCATTGCTGTTGTTTTGTGTTTATTCTGTTTTCATCTTTCCTGTTGTTGTAGATGATTATGTACAAGGCAATTATGGAACATAATGGCACAATACTATTGACTTCTCTTCTACACCCAAGTTTTAAGTACTCTTGATCTTATTCTGCATCTGTACATGCTCAAGAAATTTGAAAAGTCTCAGTCTACCCAACTTTTAGATATAAAACGCTAAATATGAATGATAGACGTCGTAAAAAGGGACAAGTATACTCGTGTCCTCTAATACATAACAGTCAATATATCGAGAAGCAGCCCTTAACCCCTCATCCAGTTCAACACTCTGCCTGATACAATATACGCAGTTGGGAAAACAGAAAGTGAAACTTTAGAGCATTAGCTCAACCACCAATTACAAGCTCTATAAATGCACATACGCATAATAACACGCTTGTATCACTTTCAAACACTTCTTATAAAGACATAAACAAAAATGGTTTCAACCCTAACTATATAAATCTCAACTTTAATAGTTATCATAACATAATTGACAGAAATCAAATTGTCTTCCCGATACAGGACAGAGTAGCGCCACCAGTGAAACAACTGGTCGACATAATCTCTAAGCACATGGTATATGCAACCTTTTCAATCCCAAATGACCCCAGCTAGTTTAAATTCCCACCCAATCACCCTGGCTAACATGTCCTGAACAGCTCCTATAATGAATCCAATCGTAACCTTAACTATCAATATGAGCTATCCGTAAACCGACTACCACCTACACTTCAATTAAATTGCACCCCTGTCATCAACTATGGTTCACTTATGAATGATACCCTTAATCAGTTTTACTCATAAGGCCATACATTTACTTCATGTTTAATAAATACTAGGTTGATATGTAACAAAACGACTGGCTTAATTTGCATGCGTCACTCTGCAAACCATCACGCATTAAGATTACTGAGGCATAGACTAATTCAAGCATCCGTGACATAAATATATATATCGATAATTACAACCTATACAGTAGTGATAGATTACATGAAAGTAGTGGAGGTTGTATAACATATGTCCATTCAAATATGAACTAGATGCCAAGTGAAATTCCAAGACTAAACGTAACACAAGACTCTGTGTGGGTTAACCTAAAGCCTACAAGGTATACATCGATCCTGTCCGGTTACGTGTACCGGCCTTCCAACGCCCTGTTATGGAAAATATATTTACTAATAAAAATTTTCATATAAGCATCCAATCTACCATTCAATAGCGAGGTTATTTGTGGAGATTTTAACATACCTGAGATCTGATGGTCCCCACCTAAAGCACCAAAACGCTATTATTTGTTTATCAAATGTTTAAGACACGGTGGTTGGACTCAGTGTGGTCTCAGCCCCACTAGATTCCAAAATGTCCTATATTTAATTTTCACAAACGGCCTCTCTCAGTAGCCCTCGCTGAACTATTACAATGAAGATTTTGGTGATCCCCTTTACCGTTTAATAATGCTATAATAATAGATGTGTTTCATTGTTTCATTTGTTTGTTTAAATGGTCATTAGAAACTTCAGCTTCCTAGAAGCTAGTTTTTATCGCTCCATAACGCGAACATATTCATCGTTTCATGATATGTTCCTGTTCACCATGCTGTGAATCATACACGTGTTTCGAGTAGGTTCGTAATAATTAGTGGGGTTTGTTCAAAAACACTTCCCATCGCTTCCGATTCCTCTGAAAAACTGTTTTTGGACTCATATACGTGTCTTGTTCGTAGGTTTCCGTGGTAAACTTCCAACCTTACTAAGAATTCATCTTAGTCTATAACAGGCGTCGCATAATTTATTTTGTTTTAGTTGGCTGACATGCCACTATTACACTAATGAAACAAAACCTCCTAACATGCAGGATATGTGTACACCTTACCTTGTCTGACTATCGGCAAGAAAGGGCTTAAAAACTGGAAAGACTTGAAGCACACTTTCCTCGGGCCTATCGAAATTCTCTCCCCTGTCCGAAGTTAGGGAACTAGTTTACTGTCACATCTCCTCAGTGGACTGTTTGCATGCCTTAAGCCGATGCGTGGTTTCGGACATGTGACAACTGGCTTAAATCACCCCGAACTACAAGGGAATTCAACGAAATGACCCTGTAAACTACTGGCCAGTGACTCTCCTTTCTACACCGTTTAACAGTATGCAATATATAATCTGTGATAGATTAAGATGCTACCTGAAATCTATCAAGTTATTAGCACCCCAACTTCATGGCTTCAGGAAAGGCCACTCTCTCATCACAAGTATTCCGTCTGCGGTGAATAACTGAACTACCTCTCTCGACCGAAACGGTATTGTCGATCTAGCATATATTGATTTCTCAAGATTTCTGAAGCCTTTGACCATGTTATTCATATTTGGCTGAAGACCAACTGGCTTACATGTGTATTGGACTTCCGTTAATAGACTGATTTGCGTCTTATTTCTATGAACGGTAATTCAAAATAAGGATAAGTTATTTATTTTTAAGGCTAAAGGATGTCACAGTAGCATTTCCTGCGGTTCGCTCCTTCAACCACTCCACCGCATGATATATATAAGCGATTTATCTCAACAAGTGTCTTCGAACTACTGCTGTATGCTGGCGACGTTAAAATTTGGACGAAAGTTAATACCCAGGAGGATAGGCTAATACTTAAAGGATGATCTTACCTGACTTCAAAGCTGGGCAGAATAATGTTGGTCAAACTTTAACTCGACAAAGTGTAAAATTTTTAACGTCTTGGTACGTCCCGTTTTATTTGATAGGTTAAACCAGATTATTAAGTAATAAGTCTCTATTCTTCTATAGTGGGCAGGAGACACTGGACCGTGATCTAGTAATTCAAGCACAAAACTTAACATCATTCAATGTAAGATAATAGAAAATATAATCCCTTTGCAGAACGAGGTAATAAATGAATACTTGGGCTTTATTGTTTTGACGTATGTTTAAGGTTTGAAGTCGATTCTAAACTAGTCAACATAAGTTGATACAAGTTGTCTATCTGAGACATGAAACTGTCGAATGAAGCTCTACTGAGATAGAATGGAACTCAATGTAGCGAGTTCTGGTGATCTCTAGAATCTAATCAACAGAAAAAGCTAGTTCATCTACTGGCTTGGTGTGAAATGACACCAAAACTGCTTGCACTTGTCGTGGAAGCTTAGACAAGAACAGTTAAGAGAAAGAAGCTCCGTCTAAAGTGCAATGATTAACCACTTTTCTCATGTGTGATAATTTTAATTTCGTCGAACCTCTACCAAACACAGTGGTGTGGTGCGATTTGTCAGGATGTTGTTTGTTGGGCAGATCTTTGCACTGGAGAATAAATAGTTTGAACTTATCATGAGGTTTTGGACAGTCTGGGCTAAAAAATAAAGGGGCGATTTACCTGTTCATTTCGCGCGAAAGTGACCTTAGGACGTCAAGGAATTAAACTTGTGGATCTGTTACGTCGTGGTTTCAAAACTTTTAGATAGGCTGACTAGAGAAGGAGTTGATTCTCACGTGGCACCGTGTTGAGACCTGATGATGAGGCTTGTCCAAGCGCCTCCATCCAGTCAAGTCTACTAAAACAAATATGGTCAGAATCAATAACGAGAGCCTAAGTAACTATTTATTTAGGAAATTATTTACTGCCACAGTTTTATTCGTCCTTGTTTATTGTAAGGAGACAAAATATCCTTCACCTTTTCCCAGAAAGATAGGAACACTTGAGAACGACATCAGAAAAGAACCATTAAATTTGCGTATGCAGAAGATGAACGGCTGTTAACACTAGATTTGTATACCATAAATTACAGGCTGCTGAGAAGGGACGTTATAGTGACTTATAAAATCTTAAATATTCGTTGGCACTCATTATAAAACCTTGTTATAATAAAATTAAACACACACCTTAGATGGAACACTCAAAAGCTAGGGATATAATATAGTAGATCAGATTGTAAGCATAACTTCTCGTTAAGAGAAATCAAGTTCTGGAACTCCATACCAGTCGAAGCAGTTTACGCAAATTCTCCAGAGGCCTTTAAAAGAAGCTCGATTTATTTCCAAGGACTTAGACCAAATTTTCTTGCTAGACAACTAAAAATTCGTTTATCTAAACATTTTCTATACACCTTCGTTTGTACCTGTTGGAATCGTGACCCGTCACTACTAGATACGAAAACCATGAGTGGCAAAATGTGTTTCTATTCTACCCAAATTTAGTTGAAGCTGTGTGGCATATTATTTCACACTGTTTTTTATCAAAAGCCGAGTTCTGTTTTTTTCTTCCACGTTTAGGGTCGAATCGCCCCGCCAGTTACAAATAAATAACATGCCGTGCTACAATTTTAAGAGTATCACAGTTGTACCATCATCTAAAGACTTTATTGACATCGTTTTATCTAAAACACAAAGAAAAACTCCTACTGTTATTCACCCTCAGTATGCTATTGGACGTATTAGACATTTTTACATGCGTAAGGTTAAAACGTGTCAGCAATTCTACCATGATAAGCTTCAAACAATTCTTACTGAATTTCCTAAAGTTGAGGTAACCTAAAAGCCTTATAGAATAGCTTTTAGAACATACATCCTTTTTATGCAGACCTTATTAATGTTCTATATTCCAAAGACCACTACAAACTTGCATTAAGTCAGCTTAATACAGCGAAGAATTTAATTGATGGGTAGTATCCTTTAAACCCATATAACGCTTTTAGAATTGGTCGGGATCAGGTGAAGATATTGAAATACGCAGAATCTTTATACCAGTGTAAAACACTCAAACGAGCTGCTCTTGGAAGGTAAGTAAAATAATGTATACTTATCCGCCGTTTAGAATGTGTACAGTAATAAAGAGACAAGCAGATAACCTGAAATTTTTGGAAGATACACGACAACACATGTCTAGGTTGCCAAGTATTGATCCAGATACTCGTACACTTATTCTTTGTGGTTTCCCAAATGTTGGAAAGTCGAGCTTCATAAATAAAGTGAGTCTTATTTCTTATCGATATCCATACAGAACCTTTGTATCTTTAGAGTAGTGATATAGTTTTAAATTTAAAGCTCAATTTAAGTAAATAAACTTAAAAGCTATTGTTCCGAAAATGCGAATATGAGGGCTAAAAATCTTGATTCAAAACACTTGACTTTTTTGTTTAGTTTACCCATTGATCGTGATCTCGATTTTTGATGCTTATCCACTTTACCTTCGAATGATTTTCCTTGACGGTAGGCAAGCTTAATTTGTAGTGTCTGAATTTTAGCACCGTACATCAAATAACATTTTTGTGATAACTCTCAGACATAAGTAGTAACATTTAAAATCTTCATACACTTGTGTAAAATCGTTTCTAACTGTGGTAGGTTATAGACCTTATCAGTGATCGATCACTTTGTTTGTAAGATTCGGATTCGCCTAGTTGGCTTTGAGCCACCTAATGATGCCCTCCGTTGCTTAATTGGGTTTAATGGGGGTTTGAGCTAGCGAGTTAATGGCAGAAGGATGTATGCTTTAGCCACCAATCAATTGCTTCATAATTAGTATTAGAATTGCCAAATACTCGATTCTTTATACAACGCAGTCTTCCTTTGCCTAACAAATATGTAGTAAAATACCGCGTCAATTATATAGCTAGCATCATAGCAGGGCGATTTTAGGGGATCGCAAAATTTTCTGCAAGTAGTCTTGTAATTAGTGTTCTGTACTTTTAAAAAATGTCAACGTTCTTTCAGAATGATGGACATAATAAACAAATACCAATCTAATTTTAAATCGTATCTTTTATAGCTGAAGCTGGAGCTGTAGCATATATACTGCCTTATTTTCTTCATTTAGATAACTCGAGCTGATGTCGATGTTCAGCCATTTCCATTTACAACTAAGTCTTTGTTTGTTGGACATACAGACTATAAAAATCTACGATGGCAAGTAATTGATACACCTGGTGTATTAAACAGACCTTTGGATGAACATAATACGATTGAAATGCTCTCTATTACAGCACTTGCACATCTACAGGCTGCTGTTATATATATAATGGATCTGTCTGAACAATGTGGGTATACTATACAACAGCAATTGACGTTATTTCAAAACTTAAGACCTCTTTTTCGCAATAAACCTCTCGTAATAGCGGCTAATAAGGTAAGTTTGAACTTCAAATGCTATTATGCCATCCTATGATAGCCATACTAATAAATGGGATCTATTAATGCTACTCGGTTGCTTATGCTAAAATAAGTTAAGCATAGTTTTAGCCTACGATCTGCTGGCTGGGGTTCAAATGCCTTATTCACTAAACCACCGCTTCACCTATTTAATGATATCATCAGAATTTACTGTCTTCGTATTCATAATTCAACTAAGTGTAAGTCGGTCCTAGTTTTAGTCAACGTCTACTTTTAAGTTTATGTGTAACATCATTGGTGGTTCTCCGTCATCAGACTCCGTATGTCTATCACGAAAACACTTCTGTTATTTGCTATGCAGCTGCAAAGTTGATGCATGTGGTCGGGTCATTTTATTTAAGATGTTCTGGCTTCTAACTACTAGACTAGATTTGTTCTTTGAACAATCTACTCTTTTTTTTCTAATTATCCTTCTGTTGTTTATTTCTCCATTGTTTTTACTGTTTCAGTAGAAATATTTCTCTTAGCAATTTTCACGTACCCGAATTAAGATTCGAAGATGCATCTAATTGGATGTGTACAACAGTGTCTTTAAAGACTGTTTTACTCATGAACAATCATCTGTAATATTCACACTGATAAATCGAAACAGTGTCGCAGATAGTCGACATTATCTAAAGGACTCTGTCATTGTCATTACTGTACATAACCATGTTACATTTGTTATTCTGCCATCTAAATGAATTGTTATAGGGAAGAGATACAGTCTTAGTGAAAATGTACTTAATTTAACTGTCAGTGTTTGTTGACCATGTAACTTTGTTCTGCTTCGTCGATCGGTTCTGCACTTTGTACAGTAACTTTTTCACCGAAGCTACATTGATTTGATTAGGCTCTTTTTCCTAATCAGAATAGTGACCATCTCGAAACAGTTGTACAATAAACCGTCATTAATCGATCACATTTTACATATTTCGACTATCTTCGTTAAATGAAACTACGTCAAATAAAAAATCTGACATTCCAGGGCATTATACCATTCGTGCTAACAAGATTAATCTATAAACAATCAGATAAATACTATTGTATACAAGAGCATTTCCTTGTGGAGCTATGAATCACTGGTTAAGACATTCAAATTTCAGCCACTACATGTTCGAATCCTGCTCCACTATTCGGCTAGAACAACCGGGTAGTATTACTAGCTCTCATATTTGGATTATGATTGGAAACCAAACATAGAAATCTGATGAGAAAGTTTCGTAAAAAAAGAGGGAATGAAGACAAACTTCGCACGTACTATTTTACTTGGAACATTTTTAGCAAAGTGACGTAGTGTTGCTCACTAATCATACCCTATGTCTGATTAGCAATAGTTGGATACCGCTTGTAGGTTGTAATTCGGAACAATAAAATGACGGGCTGTTAATCGCCGTATTTTGTTTCACTGACTGATTTCGCACCCATTTATGTTGCACTAATTTTTTTACGAAAGCTATATTAAATCGATCACGTACTTTTACCCAATCAAAACACTAACAACTTTATAACATTTTTACAATGAAAATCAATCAGTTCTAACTTTGCACTAATTGTAAGTAGTTGGTAGAGGATAGTCCGCATGAAACTCTGAACCTAGCTTTTATTCTAGTTAATAGTTGTCGGCAAAGCGTACATACAGTCATCAGGAAACTGATGCTCTGTAAGTCAAACCCTCGTCATCTAGATTGTTGTGTCAACTCCCCAGTGGACTTATGAGTTTACACTACTAAGGAGTTTCATACGGAGAAAAAATTGCTTATTTGACTTTTACAGGCTGTTAGTACTACTGTGGTGGATACTACTTATAAGTCATCAATAAGTAGTAGGTAGCAGAGCGTCAAAGTAAATTGGGAAGAATCAGTAAACAGCAGACAAGACGAGTTTCGAGAGGACAAGAAGTGAAACAGGATTGAAACACAGAGGACAATCGAGAACAACTAAGAGAAGCAGGCTGAGAAACGATGCAGTGCAGACAACGCAGAGGATTTGCAAATTGATGCTTGGAAGTAATGTATGTAATATTTCATGGCCTATTCTGTTTTCGCACAATAAACATTACTTACCCAATTGGTCTTTTCACAATTGGTGTCGCTGCCTCCGTACAAGATGAAGATTCCGTGGCCACAGCCGTTCGAGGATGGGGACGTCGGTGCATTCCTGCGGCAGTTTGAAGCCACTGCGGAGCTGGTCGGCGTGCGAGGACAAAAGGCGAAGGTGACGGTCCTCGGTACCCTGCTGCGAGGTCGTGCAAAGGCGGTGCTCGACGACGTGGAGCTGGCTGACGGTGGAGCCACGTGGGAGGAGGTGGTGGCCAAGTTGGTGTCTGAATTCGACAGTCCAGCGGACAGGGAGCTGGCGTTGCAGCAGTTTAGGGCCGTGCGTCTGGCCCCAGGCGGCGATCCGTCGGTGCTGGCCACCACTCTGACGAGTTTGCTGCGTCGTGGGTTGCCATCGTTGGACGACGAGTCGAGACAGCAGCTCCTGACATCCCAGTTCCTGGAATGTGTCCCTGGTGACGTAGCGTCACAGCTTCGACTGGCGCATGCCGTGCAGCCATTGAACGTGATGGAGATGGCTCGAATGTGCAGACAGCTTGTTAGCACTTCGGTATCCTCGTTAACCGAAGACAGCAGGACGGCGCCTTTGGAGAAACGGATCGCCGAGCTGGAAGAGAAAGTCGCGGCGGTGCGAATCCATGCGGAAAGGGGAAGTAGGTGCTTTGAGTGTGGAGAGTATGGACATTACAGAAGAGACTGCCCGAGGAAACGAAGATTTAGACATGTTAAACGTTATACACAGTCTTCTCTTTTTGAAACGTCTTTCCGGGTTGTAGGGTTGGTTAACAAGGGTGCGTTGTATACAAGAGTTCGTATAAATGGAAGAGTACTGGTGTGTCTAGTTGATACGGGCGCGGCCATATCCTTAATAGATGCAGGATTGTGTCGGGAGATCAGGGCATGTTCACTAGCAGTACAAACAGTGAGCGGGCATGCACTGAAAATTTTAGGAGTGTCTGACTGTTGTGTCGAAGTCGGAGATCGCGTCGTACGATACCCATTTGTAGTAACTAAAGACATACAGCAAACAATACTGGGAGCAGACTTCCTTAGAGAGGTGGAGGCGGTCATCGACACAAAGAACAAGACAGTAAATACTAAGTACGGGCATTTTAGCATACAGGAGAACAGCCAGATAGCTAAGACACAAGCCGCGATCCTACCGCAAGTGAACATAGAAAATATCAATAAGGTAATAGCAAAGTACGGAAGTCTGTTCACTGACGACGGAGAGGCCTATGGTTATTGTGATAAGGTGACGCATGAAATCCCCGTAAACAGTCGTAAGAAGACAACATTCCACACACGCCGAATACCAGTTCATCTAGAGACGGAAGTAAATCGGCAAGTGGAAGAGATGTTGCGGGATGGAATAATTGAAGAGGCTGATAGCCGTTACAACTCACCTGTGCTGCTAGTAAAGAAATCCAACGGAAAATACAGATTCTGCGTCGATTTCAGAGAGCTAAACAGCATAACTGAGTTGAAGCCATGCCCAATGCCAACTGTAGCCGAAACCCTGGATCGTTTACAACAAGCAAAGTTGTTTACTGTACTGGACCTCAGGTCAGGGTATTGGCAGCTACCGATAAAAGCGGATGACAGGTACAAGACAGCCTTTACTGTGGGTCACAAACAGTACCAGTTTAGAAGAATGCCATTTGGGCTGGCGGGAGCGCCATTCACATTTAGAAGATTAATGAACTTATTGTTACGAAATCTTGAGAATGTGGAGGTGTACGGGGACGATTTGGTGGTTTACAGTAAAACAGAGAGAGATCACGCAAAACATCTAGAAGCAGTACTCAAACGAATCGAGGAGTTTGGGTTGCGCATCAATAAGAAGAAGTCACAGATAGCCAAATGTAATGTCACACTGCTGGGGTATAAAGTAGGAGATGGTGAAATGAAGCCATTACCCGAGAAAATTTTGACGATCCAGAACATAACGGCACCCACTTCGAAAAGGAAACTCAGGCAGTTTATAGGAAGAGCAGCATTCTACAGCCGCTTTATAAAGAACTTTAATGAGATCGCCGCACCACTATATAAACTACTGAGCAGTGGAAAATTTATATGGACAGAGGAGGCTCAGAGAACCTTTGATCGAATCAAGCAGCTATTAAACGCAAAGCAGATGACATTGAGACTTCCGGTCCGTGGAAAACAGTTCACAGTGGCCACAGATGCCAGTGATTTTGGCATTGGTGCAGTACTTCGGCAGGATGACGGCGTAGTGGAATATGCCAGCCGCGTTTTAACACCAACGGAACAGAAGTACTCGACCATCGAGAAAGAGTGTCTAGCGATCGTTTGGGCAGTAGATAAGTGGAGACCGTATCTGCTAGGCCAGCCATTTCACATCGAGACCGACCACAAGCCATTACAGTGGTTGAAGACGGCAAGAGACCCCCGAGGAAAATTGTCACGATGGACACTACGCCTGCAAGAATATGATTTCACGATTGGTCACATACCAGGAAGCCGAAACGTAATAGCTGACTACCTGTCAAGACCGTGTGAGGACACTAGCTTACCGGAAGTAGCCTGTGGAGTCAACAGAGTGCAAACAGACCTAGAAAGACTACTTCGTTGCCAGAAAGCAGACCCAACGCTTAGGACGGTGAGACGAGCGTTAACTGAAGCAGTGGATGACGAATCAGTGCACTTTAGCAGAGAGGTAAAGACGTTGTTAAGCCAAAAGGACAGATTAAAATTAAATGCAGCTGGAGTGTTAACATGGAAAGACAATGATGGAAGCTGGATACCTGTAATTCCAAAGCCATTACGACATGAACTAATCAGCGAATGCCACCAATTAGCACACACAGGTGTCGCAAGAACCACTGACCTCCTGAGACAGAGTGCTTACTGGCCAGGAATGCAAGAAGACGTGATGAGATACGTCCTCGCCTGCTCCCAATGTCAGTTAATGAAAGGGGATAAATGCATACGCACTTCGTTACAGCCCATTCCCGTAACGACAGTAGGCGATCTGTGGTCAGTGGACGTAATGGGTCCATTTCCCCAGACATCGAGCGGTAACCAGTACGTGTTGGTGATGACCGAGCATGCTACGCGTTGGGTAGAGGCTGTGGCGATTCCTGATCAACGAGGAAAGACGGTGACCGAAGCAGTGATGCGGCACATCGTGGCCGACCACGGCGTCCCGAGAATGATATTGACCGACCAGGGTCCATGTTTCGAGAGTGAGGAGTTCACATCTCGCCTTGGGCAGTTAGGTATCAAAAGAGTCAGAACAACACCGTATCATCCTCAGACCAACGGACTAACTGAACGAAATAATCACACTCTAAAAGAGTGGTTGGCAGCAAAGGGGGGTAACTGGGAGACGGAATTACCGATGATATTATTAGCACATCGAGCCTCAAATCAAGGAACAACAAAGAAGTCGTCATTCCAGCTGATGTACGGAAGGAGACCACGACTGCCAGGCAACAACATCGCCTGGCCTCAGCCACAAAAGTGGAATGATAGGAAATGGAAGGAAGAGCGGAAACAAGCGGTGGAAAACATACGACGGAAACAGGATATGGACGTTAAACGATCAGAACAGCATCATGGGAATCAGCTGAGACACTTTTCAGTAGGAGATCTGGTGAAGTGTAGAGGACGGAGGAGCATAACGGGTAGTGGACTAGGCTCGAAGAAAGTACTCCCCAAATGGGAGGGCCCGTATACAGTCATCGCTAGTCGTGGACCGGTATACACCATCAAAAAGGACAACAAAGAGAAGCGTGTAAACATAAGTCAATTGCAAAGATGGATGTGTTGGAATGATGGAGCGAATACGCAGAAACAACCAGCGACCGCAGAGGCAAGAAGGTCAGCGCGCATACGAGCACAGCAATTTAATGGAGGGGCGAGTGTGGTGGATACTACTTATAAGTCATCAATAAGTAGTAGGTAGCAGAGCGTCAAAGTAAATTGGGAAGAATCAGTAAACAGCAGACAAGACGAGTTTCGAGAGGACAAGAAGTGAAACAGGATTGAAACACAGAGGACAATCGAGAACAACTAAGAGAAGCAGGCTGAGAAACGATGCAGTGCAGACAACGCAGAGGATTTGCAAATTGATGCTTGGAAGTAATGTATGTAATATTTCATGACCTATTCTGTTTTCGCACAATAAACATTACTTACCCAATTGGTCTTTTCACACTACTACTGGCAGTAACTCATCAAACATAACTTCTTATAATAGGAATTTAAGTAATACTTCATTTCTGATGGTATTAAGAAACTGTAAAACCTAAGTGAATCAAAACTCGAATCTACAGCCTGGTTAGTAGTCGAACCCTTTCGTCGATAAGAAATCTCTTCAGTGGTCGTAAATTGAATACAACGTGTCATCATATTGAACATAGTCCGATTACCATAGCGATGGATACTGTAAGTTTGTTTCTTCAGTTTTTTGTCTATGTGGCGTAACCATTCATGATCTTTGCCATCTTCATGACTAAATGATTGTTCCGAGTTTCATTTAATTTTGTCAAGAATTCTTCCCTGTATTTTTGTTCACCAACTTTTGTAAACATTAAATTGGTTACGTTTGTTGAATTGAAAACAATTCTATTGAACTTGATAATTGTTTCAATTCAACATTGCTAGGTTGACATCAGACCATTCGAAGCATTATCTGAAGAGGATAAGCAATCAATTAATAATATTGTTCAATGGCATGTTGATGGACAGGTTAAAGATCCAGATCGACCAATCTTTGTAGAAATGTCTACTGTTACAGAAGTTGGTTTAGTCACTGTTCGTTCAGTTGCATGCGACGATTTGTTAGCTCAACGTGTTCAAGCGAAAATCCGGGCTGCAACTCTACCCGGCAGTAATGTGGATATTTCTAGTCGATTGTACATAGCTAAACCGAAGCCTTTTGGAGACAAGGTAGTAATGTTATCTACTTTTAACCAGTTAATTTATGCTTTTTGTACTGGATATATTTTCCTGTTACTCCTTATGAAGCATAGGCTGCCGACCAGAATTCTCCAACTAACCGTGCTGGGCTCTCTTTCCCAATTATTTCCAAATACTATCTATTCTTGTGATGTCTACATCCGATTCTCGGTTCAGCGTATTCTCTAGTCTTCCTCTTTCCTATTTACCTTGGGGATTCCAAGTTAGTGCTTGCCTTGAGACGCAGCTTGGTGGTTTCCGCGATACATTCTATCCACTTTCAGCGCTTTTTGCTAATTTCTTCCTCATCTGGATTTTAGTTGATTTGTTCTCTGCCACAGAGGGTTGTTGCTGATGATACCGATAGCTTACGGGTCCGGAATATCTTGCGTAGAATAGTTAAATTATATTTGTTATTTTCATACTTTTGTATCGTATATTTGTCACTTCACATTACATCGTTACTGAGTACACTCAATATCGCTCCTAAATTAATCTGTGTTGCAATCTCATTCGAGCACCTTTGATATAGGCTCGTAAGTGATATTAGTATCCATCATACAGAAAACGTATCACGAGATTGGATCGTGTTACATTATAATGATTTTTGTAACTTTTTTCCCCGCAACATATCATATAAAGTAACCTAACTATGAGGGGAAGAAACGAAAACTAGGAAATTATTTAATCAACTGGTAGAAACAATAATCATGATACTTAAGCAACTCAGCTTGAGTAAGAATGCCGTCGAAGCTGGTTTCCATTAACTTACAAATGTATCTTCCTTTTACAACAGTAACAGTAAAAAGCTACTTCATGATCTTCGTAGATTTTAGGATCACGCTCTATCTGATGATACCTGAAGTCCGTAAATTTCTTAATCTTCAAGAATTGACAACACAGCTTTGTCTCATAGTGCCCAGTCATAAACTAAACACATCTGCTTCTTCTACTTAGTTCCTGAACCAGGAAATATTGCTTGGTATAATAACTTCCGAGAATAATCGTATTCCTTAACTTGAAACGAGCATTCGATTCATCATATTTAAATGTCTTATGAAGACTCTCTACTCAAACACTACAATTCAAGTCAGAGGTTATAGAGAACTCATTAAAACTGTTTCCAATTATTATCCAGATTTGTCTTTTATTACGTCATAGATGTCCTTTCAGGAACTATACCTTTCATTGGACTTTTGGGAGATTTAACCTCCTACCGAAACGTTCAATTATCGACTTAAAATATGCAGTTGATATAATCCTATTAAATCTACTGAGTACCTTGAGTGATAATCCAAGCATGTTTAGTATGCTTTCCTCCCCCTGTAAAAAATGTTAATTTGAGACTGATTCGTACTGTCGCGTAGATTCATTGTGGGAATGAAGTAATTGGGTGCGTTGACCACTTCACTTATATTAAAAGTCTCACCAACCTTGATTGTTTGATATCTCACGAAAGCAAAAAGCTCATTTGACTCTTACCAACTTACATCACTTATTAAGTAATCAAAATATCTGCCTGTTAGCCAAAATGCGAGTATAGTACACAGTAATTCACTCTTTTTAACCTACAGCTACGAAACATGACAAAATATACGGCATACGTTGGCTGCATGTCTTTTATCATATATCTCATATTACTACACATTTCTCAAGAGTACTTGAAAAAATGTGTCAAGTAATAATATTCATACGTTTTAATCGAGGTTACCTATCATTCCCGAGTAATGGTTTCGAACGTCTTAAGAACTCTTTTCTAGCATTTTACTTTCTTCATAATATTTTCAGGCTGCTAGTCGTCTTTGTGGTTTTCTTCATCTTGTCCTGCTCACGTTCACTTATGTAACTGTCCTTTAATGTTTTTCTGCAGATGGATGTACCGTTTCGTCCACCGATGATTCCTGATGGCGTTCTAGATAAACAAAAGAAACGAATACTAAAACGTCTTCGTATTGCTGATTCACTTCAACCTAAGTCACAACTTGATGATGATGACTCATTTAAACGTTGTCGAACAATGCGTGATCGTGAGTTAGAGGCTGATCCTGATGAAGGTTTCATATTGAACTTGAGAGAACACTGGCGTATAAAACATCCTGAAGAGGCGAACGATGTAATTCCTGAGATTTTGAATGGACATAATCTGATTGACTTATTCGATGATGAAATTGAGGAGAGATTGAACGCTTTAGAAGAACAAGAGACTGCTTTAGATGAAGCTGGATTTTATGATGAATCTGAATTACTGAAACGGGAAAATGATCCGGAAATGAAAAAGATCAAAGTAACTGCAGCGAAGTAAGACGTTTTATTTTATTTATATGCATATATGTTTTATTCCAATTTAGTGAAATATTTTTTGGCGCCTCAATACTACGTGTAAGAAGTGAGCACTTAATGCCTTCAATTGCACACACTGTTTCCTCGCCAAACTGTTTTAACTTCATAGACAATGTCTAAGTAAACCATTCGGTAAACGCAAGCCTGCGACTTAAAATGAAGATCGGTAATTAAAATCTTTAGATGAGGTTGAATTCCTTTGTGTTATACATTTTTCTCACACTAGTTTTTGTGTGTTGTGTTGCGGAATGTCGCTGTAGCTTTAAGGATATGGTAAAAGGTATATTCTAGTCGCTTTTATTTACCTTTACACCGTACTTTGAATGGCTATTTTTCCTTATTTATCTATTTGAAGCTCATAAACTTTGGTAAACTAGGGTGCTAAAAATGCAGTACACAAATGAATCGATAGTATTGTAAATAAATAAACGAGAAAAGTGTAATATAATTAATAGAATATGAACAGTAATTGTACCATATAAGTTAGTTAGGCATTGACGTTAGGACATGATACGTCCATCGGTTCAAGTAGTCACACCCCATTATTACGTAGAGACTAATACCGAAGTAGAATGGACGTAGTAGTGGTCATGAAAAAGATTAGACATACAGAATATAGTTCGAGAAGAAAAAATTACCCGGTGGAAACAGATAATTTTGAGCTCAGAATTTAGGAAAGGATAAATAGTGTATACGCTGTCGAGACAAATTCTAAGACATCACCCACCATCTCCAGTCAAGACTACCTAGTCTAACATCGCGTTTTGGTTCGTCTGCTTCTAGCTTTCTTCCACCCCACTCTTACACGAATCATCATCAGTTGTAGAGGTAAGCAGCAGTCATGCATGTCTCAATTAACTTAGTCGATGATAGTCCACAACCCCATCAACTGGTTTGCCATATTTGATTAGTACTACCTGGAACTACAAAGATTTCTTTCTGTTAAAAAATCTCGTATCTTGTTAGACATAAAATTAAAACAGAATTGCTGCCAGCTTCAATTCTGACCTATTCTAATAATGTCTCAAACCACTAAGTTATACTCATTCGGGCCCTTACAGAGCAGTTATGGTGTATTAACAGATACCGTCCTTTTACAGCTTCTTTCTATGCCATAGTGCTATATCATAAACCTACTACCTCCGTTTTCTTCAACCAATCCTACAGTCGCCAAACTTCTTATACAACATTTGTAAAAGTATATCCAACCCATGTAATTTAATGTTGCAAGTTGGTAACACCAATCACAGAACCTAAAGAAATTACTGGCCCTCAGGATTGCTATCATGGCGCTGCTTGCGGATGTCAGTAATCTTTTGGAGACAGCGATCGTCAGACATTGAAAGTTGTTACACATCCTTAGCCTAGAACTCCCAAGTTTCATAAGTATCGACCAGAACTGTCTCGACTGATTCATTCTAGGCCAAACTTTTTACGACTATACTAACGCAACGGCATTAGAAATAACTGAAATTGGTACAGCTTTTTGCTGTGTAGACTAACCTTACTTGCTATGCGACTGTCAACATTCACATGCGCTTTCCATTTCGTTGATGCAAAATACTTCTGGACACTATGCTGTTTCAGTAGACTGTGTATCATCGGAGACTCACCTACGTTTCGTTAGAGCAATGGTAAACACTAGCACTGCACACTTTCTTCAGGTTTTAAAAGTGTCATCGAGAGTAACATTGGCGGATAAAATCAGTCAGTCCCCTGTAGCCTGTCTTCTAAATAATCACTGCACTCTAAGAAAACACACTTTTAACCATGAGTTTTCTAAAGTTTTGTCCTTATATCAAGTCTAAATTTATGTTGTTTCTTCTTTATTATTATAGAATAAGAGAAGCACGAGCTTTGCGTGTTTTAGAGTCTAGAGCTCGTAAACAAGTACGTAGACCACAAGTTCCCCGCAGTGCTCGTTCTGTCAGTGTACATAAAATCCATCAAGAACTTGGTGAGCTTGGTTTGGAAGTGGATATGGATGAGGAGGTAAGTTACTGTGACTTATAATCGGTGTCTGGTTAATTCCCCCTTTAAATGAACAAGCATCGGGTTGGGCATTATATGCCCCAGCAGCTGCACCAACCATCCTTTACTAGTACTCTCGACATTGCCTACTCTGTTGTATGAAACGCTCCGAAGATGATAATGAACAAAAACCTACAGCGCAGTATACTTACTCCTTTTTGATAGACGAACCTTCTCGTACGCCATGAAACAGGTTAGCAAAATCCAAATGAGATTTCGTCCGACAAACTACTGACGGCTCCGAAATAAAGGAAGTAGTCGATCCACTAAACTACATTACTCCCCATCACCGACCTAAGCGATAAAGAGAGGTCTTAAAGCAGCGTTTTGCATATAGCAAAAGAGCAATGCACTATGAACACGCAACACTACTCAAGTCGTCCAAGGAACTCTGCATAGTCAGCTTCTCTGCTAAATAGAACTGTCAGTTAGTGAATTTCCTGAAAGGTGATTATTACGTAAAAAGTTAGTGAAATGAAATTTTAAAAAAGTGCATAAAAGTGGACATTTTGATGAATACTGATTAACATTAATCTCAATGACTGCTGTAAACTGTCACTCGACTAGTGGTGTTAGAGTAGAGAGTCTTCACAAAGTATATGCGCTCTGCTTCGTTCACAACTTTAATATAAGCAGTAAGATTTAATACAATTCAATGTTTTTTTTCTCGATAACTTTTAGGGTGAACGTGGTCGATCATTAAAAAGAGCTGCCAGGGCACGAAATTCAACGCCGAATCTACATCGTGAAGCTTCTATTGCACGTGCTTCTGTATCGCGGTCTAGATCCGGTTTACGTGATGAGAAAATGTATGAAAATGTTAAACGTTTGTCTAAAATGGCTCAACGTAAGAAAGTAACATTAGCACGCAAAGGAGAAGGAGATCGTCATATTCCAACACTGAAACCGAAACATCTGTTTTCAGGCAAACGAGGAACTGGGAAAACTGATCGTCGTTGATTCCTTTTATCTCAGGCTATTACGTGTCAAAAAGATTTATACTTTTAAATAACTTGTAAGTACGCTTGTCAATAAACATAATATAATGGTTTTTAAGATCAGACAAAAGAATTCAATGTAATAACAATTACAAAGAGAAAATTTAATCGAAAGCCATTTATGGGTTTCTAAATGTTATCTCGTCTAAAAGTTTCGTATATCGATGAATAGTTCCGCTGCGTGCTGCAGTCCAAACATTAATTTCTCCAGATGATTTATGCACCAGAGAAAGACCACATATTGGTTCACAATTTACTCCAGTAAGCTCCAGACTTGTTGACATTTGTGCATCACCATGTGCCACTGCTGGGTCATACGGATAGACAAGAGTACGTCCATCATTTCGGCTAACAATAAGCAGAAAGTACTGGCTATTAGGTCTTCTACATACACGTATGTGTTTGACAGCACCTTTCTCATCTGTTTTAAGTAAGCAAATACATAAGTGATGTTATTTTCGATTAATTTAATCCTACTCAGCAAATCGTAACTACAATTAAAATATTAACTTACGAGTCAATTGCCACAAGGGTTGTTTTGTCTGACGTATATCCCAAGAGGCAAGTTCTCCCTGTTGACCACCGGCAAAAAGTCCATAGTCGGCAAAGCTCGTGACACAACTTCTCGGCACATCGATGAATTGCATCTCTTTCGAAAATGGTATCGGCAGATCTTCAGGAAAAGCACATGCCTCTACGGATCCATTGGCATTTGGCAGAGTGCAGTTGGCAACACAACCTTTTTGACGCGCAGCAAGTTCATACAAACGGACGGATGCATTAGTACCGGTACCAACAGCTACCAAAGCATCTGAGGTAGCAACTTCTTGGGCTGTTGTCGAAGATGTTTCTCGAACTGTTAATAAATTAATCGGAATATCAACACCATTAGAATGTATCTGTACTGAATTCTTAGATTATAGATAGGTACGTAGTACGAGTTCTGCATTTTCAAAAACTTATTTCTTTTGATTTGACATTAGGTTTAACAATACTGTACAAACTACATTTGGAATGGGCTTTCCTATTGAAAGATTTGAACTTGTTATGCGTAAATTTAAAAATCTCATATATGAACACATAATGTATATTCGTGAGTGATAACCACCTTTAAAACTATCCCTGTTACTGCTGTCAACTTTTTTAAACTAGTACTAGGACTCTTTTAACACACCTTGAACACCCAGAGTAAGTTACCTATGTTATATAAACTACTGACGTAAACCACAGAACATTGAAGGATATTTGTAGGAAGAGGTTCGATAAAGGTTTTAATACTAACATCAGAAAAAGTGTGTGGTAACTTACCTTCATACCAAGAATCTGGGTTGACTGGATCAACAGCTTGAATTGGTAAACTAGGATGTTTCCGGATTGCCATACACGTTATTTCTTCCAGAACACTTGAAACGATAGTACGTGTTTCAACAGCACCAGTGGTTATTGGGATCGCTGATATACAAGTCTAGTTGGGATTAGTAAGATAATATTTTATTTGGAATATTAGTGACTCTAACAAGAGAATCATTACAATTACCACAATGTAGTGTTTACTAATATCTTCAGTACAACAGAAGTTGAATTGTTTTGAAACTACTCAATTAAATCTTAGTAGATATAAACAGTAAATATAATAAAGTCACTGCGAACGCATTAATCAATCACTAATAATCAATGACGTTAAAGAATGAGTGAACGTACACTATTCTGCGATAATCACTTAGGATCATCTGTTTAATATGCAACGGATTTGAGTTCTGCTTTGAACTATTTTGGTTTAAATGTACCTGTCTTAACTACAAAATAATGACGTTAATGTACTTCAATAAGTAAAAAATAGTTAATGTACCTAAGTTCCCACAAGTGTGGGGGCTACTGATACTACCGAAGAGCCTGGATCGATATATGTGGAATACAGCTTGATCTTGATTTTTACTGTACAACCATATATACTTTTTTATTCCTTCTCTGAATTATATCCATAATAATTATTCTTTTTCACTGTTACTAATGCAGTTGTCTCAACTCCTATTCATCTTGCTAATGTCATTTCTGTTTAAGTTTCATCTGCATAAAAGGATGTGTTAATCCTGATGATGACGATTTGTTAGGCTCTTTGGTGTTTATAAATCATAACTAATTCATTGATGAAATGGGTGCACATGTCTTTATAATGCAATTTTCTTAAAATTAGTTGTCTGTTTAACGATGATTTCTGAAATCATAGTACTTTATGATACTGCAACAATCCTGCTTAAGTATAAGCACAACAACATTTTGGCCCCTCACAAGAAAAGGCCAACCTTCTTGTCGCAAATGTATATGATATGAGGAGTACAAAAGTGAAATTAAATAAGAATGAAAATACCTTGGATTTATAGTGATTTAAACTTGACTTACTTGTGTTGCGACATCCCACAATCTTAACCAACCAAGCCGATCTATAGAAGTAATGTTACGACCTCGGTCCACGATAGCAGTGTCGAGAATACCAGCTCTATGGCCTCTCGGTTCAGTTTTATCATCATAACCAACCTCAGTTGATTTCGAGCTAAGAGTAGCTGCACAACGACCAGTAATAAGACACCAAATTTTCAACTGCATATCACTGCCACCTGTAAGAGCAACTAATCCAGATGGAAAAAATTTACACGTAAGTATATCTCCAACATGTCCTTCAAGGGAACGCTGAAAAATGGGTTAGAAATGAACTAAAACGTGATTACATCTTTGAAAATTGTTAGACAAATATATGAGCACAATCATGTACAAATATGCATTTACCTTAATTGATACATGTCACAAACACTAGCAAGAGAAATAAACCACTGGTAATGATAAAAACGAAACAGGCGATTTTCCAACTAAACGAATGGAATACAGAAACAAAGATTAGAGAATCGTTTACTAAGATAGAGACAAACCAGAAAAAAATTCCCATGTGACGATGTTATTTCCTGACTAATAGTATCATCTTGTCATTGTATGCTGAACAGAACGACTTATGTTAGTATGTGCAGACCACCTGGTGAGGGTCTGTGCGATAATAAGGACTAATGATCAGTAATCTTTGACATGCTTCGCAATGGATTGCAGTAATGCGGTTTGGCTGAGTCATTATTTACATCTAAACACTAAGTTCTGGTATTTACTCATACATACCTTTCCATCCTGTCTGCTTGAATCATTTTCAATGCTTAATCATCCTCATTATTATCGCCACTACATTTGATTTCTTTATTCTTTCTCTTACCAATTTAATCTGGTCAGGGGAATATGGTCTTAACTTAAGGCAAAGAACATTAGTTATGAGTAACTGGCAAGAAGGTAAGAATCGTACTCCTAAGCCTTTACAATCAGTTTTAAATATATTTCTTAGCATTCCCAATTACATGGTTGATGTCTACGAAAAAGCCAAATTAATACGAATCTAAAAGTTGTGCGATATTAAGGTAATTGAGAATACTGGATCACAAGTGTATTAGAAGCAGTATAAACTGCTGTAGTCTACAACAGTAAATTCATTCATTTCAACATAGAAAAATCGAAAGTGAGCTAAACAATACAAATTAACCACTTTCTTATGAAATGGAAGAGTTAAAATTAAGCTACTTAAGAACCTAGTTCATATTTGATCACATTTCTTCGAAGCAACAACTGAGTAGAGAATAAAAGAGAATTACATCAAGGTAACCAGTGATTCCAAGTTATTTTAAATCTCACAACCATGATGAATCCCTCAAATGAGCTGTGATAATCTAATAGATACTAATCAAAGGTAACTGTCCAAAATGTATTACTACTACTCAGTATAGATGTTATTGGGAAGGTTTTCAATTTATTATAAGCGGTGTCTTCAAAACAACATACTCAACTGAACAATACTCACATTGATAGTCCATATTATTTAGACAGACGTCAGTCGTAAGCTGACTGAAATCAAATTTAAAGTAATGCATCGTTGTATGTTGCTGACTGATAATATATCAATGAACAGCTAAAAGTATTCTCGCACACTTAGTGTTGGGAAATACTTCTACAAGTAACTCATGGCACAGTATTTAACAGGGATAGAATAGCACGTAAAAAATTGCAGAATACCGGTTGAATGATCATTTTTGCGTGCACCAATGGTGCAGGTGCATTCAATCTTTATCCTCCCTGACATCACGAGCTTAGAATTACCTTATGCCTCTTTTCCTAAAACTAATCATTTCCCCCTAGACCATATTCCATACGTCCACTCTTTATCATGTAAGTAACTACTACACTTATATGGTGTTAATCTTGCTGTGCTGCTGACGCGTGATAAATTGGACTGATGCATATATACGAGGTTCTACGCTGTACAAACTTTCATTCACCCACTGTTTTGGGCCCCAGTGGGAGCTGCTAGTTGTCGTGATACATTAATCTTTAAGACTATCACTAACACTAGGCTTACTGCTCCTGGTGATGTGGATATACTGTAATAGTTTTCGGAAGCTACAAGTAGATGCTTTCATGGTGATGATACATTTTGGTAACAATGATGCATATTAATGTAGGCGTCTTGAAATGTAATGAAAAATACACCGGTGACTGTGAACCGCCGAAATAAATCGGTATGTACGATCTGACCATCGCCAATTTACAAAATATCAGTAGGTTCGTGAACTGGCTATGTAATTACTGGTTTTTACTTCATTCAGATTCTCATATCAAGGCAAGTGCGTCGATTACTTACTGTTAACTGTAATTGTTTAGCTGTGCCTGATCCAAGGAAAAGAAAGTATTACCTCATTTAATCGTTTCATTTTTATATTATCAGTAATGAAGGCTATCGAGATTAACCGATCTTTATATAGCACAAAAGTTTGGGTTTACATCCTAGATAAACTAGTTCTTGCCGAAAACAGGATACCCGCAGTAAAAATAATTACTGGTGCAGAAAAGCACTTACCCGAACTTCCCATGTCTCGGATTCATATAAGTTAACGGATGATCCAGTGAAAGAAGCAATAAAGTGTTCACCACTAGGGCTAACATCGAAGGAAGATAAATGAGAACAAGGCTAACGACAATCTACCACTGAATCGGGACCTACATTCTTAGAAGTACTCCTTAATAGGTCAAACGAGAAATCTGGACACTGAAAGAACTTGTTGATATTTGTGTTTGTCGAAGAAAGCTGTAGTAGTTTCTAAAACGGCGTTTGTTTGATAACTTGAACGTACAGGTGAAAGTAGATTGCACAAGACAGTTTCGTCATCAGGCACTAAGGAAGATCCTTTATCTCTAGTCTGTGATATTTTGTAGAAACTTAAAAGTTAGGAGTTTGCGGAACTTACTTAAGTCATACTGATGAAACCATATGTATTTTGAATTTTCACTGCTCGTTTAAAGAGGATATGAAATTTTACCTACTTTAAAGCCGTATTCCAATCTGGCTGGAGTCTAAATCCTAAAGGAAGCATATGCACCACAACGCTGTAACGTTCAGGCTTTGGTACTATGCGTCAGCTAACCTTTATAAAACTTTATAAAGCTTAAACTTTAAGGAATTTTGCGTACACCCGTTAATCTCTGGAAGAATAAAAGAGAAAGTGAATTAACAACTCATTAAGTACACTAGATGCACTTACACTTAATAATTCAAGCGATCCCTCAAAGCATGAAGCAACACAATTCTAAAACAAGAAAAGTTTAGAATCCAGAACCGAACTACTGCAGTCGAAAATCGCGCGCAATTCAGACTGCACTCCAATTGGTTGACCTGTTTTGGCAATAGTTTAGACATCAAAGTGACATCTCGGTAGCCAATTAATTTCAATTTAGTCTTATTATGCTTGCACATATGCATATATTTGAATCGAACTTATGTAATGGGACAATATTATCTGAATACTGGTTAATTGCAGTTAGTTATCGTGTATCCAACAATAGTATTATCAAAACGTTAGCGAAAGGAAGTCTCATCAACCAATGAATATTCAGAAGTTCGGACAATGTGTTGTTTCAAAAAGGCATAGTTCCAATTGAGTGGTGAAAAAACCCAACGTTACCTTTTTTCACAAGTAATCTGTTGAGTATTTGTTATGATAATGTAGCGATAAATAATCCCCAAAATAAATAGTTGCATAGGCTCTCGACATTGATGCTGACCATGTTTGTTTTGACGGACACGACTAGTTGAAGGCGCGCGGTCACGCATCACCACCAGATCACGACTCAAACCACCGTGGGTAGCATCTCTCTCTAGTTTCCCAGTCTAGACGTTGCTATCCCATTGAGGCTCTGTTTACGATCAAATATAATTTCTCTTCCATCCTTCAGTGCCTTCTGATTTTTCATTCGTAAGAGTGGGTCTAATCGATAGAAGTGGCTCTGGTTGTACGAGAAGCGTAACTTGGTCATACACCCGGGTACACTTCAATATTGACGTGTACTCGGTATATGGTCAAGTTAGGTTTGTCGTATAAACAGAGAAAGTTTAAAGGATTGAACCCACTCGTACGAATGATAATAAATCAAAAGGTAATTAAGGATGAAGAAAAAGTTATGTTTATCGTAAGTAGAGCGTCAATGGGATAGAAATGTCTAACCCGGTCAACTGGAAAGAGACGCTTTCCCACGTTGTGTCATGTTGTGATCTGCTGATGATGCGTGATCGAGCGTCTTTAACTAGTCGTGTCCGCTAAAATAAAGACGAATAGCATCAATATCGAGAGCCTATGCATCTACTTATTTAGGGGATTATTTACCACTTCAGTATCTTAATTCACTAGTATCTAGATGTTTCCTGTGAAGAGCTTGCCGAATATTATTTCTGTAACCTGTAAGGTGAGCCTTACAACATTTGAGAGATTTTTTGATGGATTGTGTTGTCAGAAGCAAATCTTACATAGATGCGGTCTTATCGAACATCGAGTGAATGTTTAGTCGTAAGTGACATTGGACCAATGTAACTAATATCTTAAGAGTCCAACATAAGCTGTACTGTTACTTCAAGCTGCTGCCCCACTTATTTCAGTGACATGAAGAACCATTTTGCAACCTATCGATATACCTTCAGAAACTCCATTGAAGTTATTGTGTGTGTTTACGAGACAAATAGTAATTTTAGTTGATATTGAAATCCTGATATCATAGCAAAGCAAATATTTAGGCTGTCAGTCTAAATTAAGAGAATTGTGTGCCACTGAAGAGTGTGAAATAATGTCTCTCGACATTGTGTATAATCATCTGTGCACTTCTCGTTTCATAGTAGACAGATTGGATCGAATATTTTACATTATAATTCAAAGAGGCACCTTTATTGTCTTAGAGCTGTATAACGAGTTACTATAAACCATTTAAAATTTTTAACTTCTATTCCTGTTAGGCATATTCCGATATTGGGTAACTATCTACTCGACAACACTAGAGCTAGCAGTTTAAGCTGTATTTCCTCCTATATATCAAAAAAATTTTCCTATTGAACGTTTTTATAACTTCTTTTTAGACAGTACTTAACAGAATCTGCGAGATCTGCACCTTATGGTAGTGTTTTTGTTAATAAGGTTAATTATCCTACAGTTTATTAGTTTTTTTTATAACTCTGGTATGCTTATTCGACGAAATTCTTCCCACATGGGATAGGTTGTGTTTGTTGGCCGATTCTTCAGACTTCATCTTTTTATGGTATTACATAAATTCTGCCTTCAAGCTCCTTAAATGTCACTGGTCTTTCTTACTTCTTAATTTGACATGTGGTGGTAAATAATTCCCTAAATAAATAGTTACATAGATCCTCTTCATTGATGCTGACCATGTTTGTTTTAGTGGGACACGACTGACTGAAGACACTTAGTCATGCATCACCACTATATTTCATCACGGCACCATTTTAGAAACAACTGGTCCTCCAATCAGTCAGCCTAAACGTTGTCATCCAGTTTACAACTAACGATCGAATAAACTTTCTTCTACATCTACCACTGCCTTCTGATTTGGCTGTATCTGTACCGGTAAGGGAATAGGATAATCGTTAGAAGATGCTCTGGATATGCAACAAGTGTAAATTGGTCATATGCAGGGTGCGCTTCTCTGGTCAATAGGATGTGATCTGGTTACGACTAACTATGTGAGTCTGTTTTTTTTCTCATAGTCCGTATAGAGCATTTTTGTATACTTTGTTTTTTTCCTGTATTTTGCCCTATACCTAGTATTCTCACATATTTGTACTACAATGAAGACTTGTTAAACGTGTAAGCTTATAAGAATTAAAACCTCACACCTCTGAACTTACGTTTTATCCTTTTCGGTCAGCCAAGATAGAAGCTAGGTTCTGTTAAGCAGAAGCCGAGTTTCAAGGCCATGGCGTGACAGATCCGCGGGTTTAATTCCTCACCGTTGTAAGATCACTTTCAAGCTAATTTATTAGATGCGTTACCTCTTTATTTTGTTAGCCTAGACTGTTCGAAACATTAATATTAGCTCAAACGTTTTATTTTTAAATGCGAAGACTTATCCGTCCGACAACGTCTTGACGACTTGCTCCATAATATATGAAAGGCAAAACAGATACATAGTAGCCGGAAGGGAGCTAACATTTAGATAAAAAGAAAGCCGACGAGCTAGAGTGTCATAATATAAAGATGATATTTTGTCAACTATCTGGATTAATAAGGGAAGGAAGACAGCGTGGTAACCTGCTCCATCGTAGACAGTAGTGTTATGAAAAGTTGTTTTGCGATTGATGTTTGAATCTTTCGACATACAATATTTGGGCCAGATTCTCCCTCTCAGTGAGTGAAGAAGAGCTTGTGAAAGGGAAGGAGTAAATTATTTTACGAAAAATCTTAGGGTTGGTTCTTAGGTGGCATCTCTGTAAAGGTTCTACAGAAAACAACCTACATCTTTCTGTATAAGTTTTCATCGTCATAATCCAGTGATCTTCGAGTGAAAATTCTCTGGAGACTTTTTATTCGTGTGGTGTCAAATTAGTTTACATTAGAGAAAACAAGCGAGCAGCATTGTAAGGTGGAACGTACGCAGATACTGCATGTTGCAAGCTTAGTTTCCGTGATTTAAATATTTCGAAAAATAAAACCTTTTCGTTGTCTTGGCTTAAATATGATTGACGATGAATGCTCAGTAAACTTCAAGTTCTTGCTGTAGTATTTACTCAAGTCAATTATGAAACACAGTGTTTGAATCTTGTGTTTATTCAAACAGTGTTCTTGCCTGACATCACATTTCTTGAAGTGTTTAATCCCACGCTTACTGTGGTCAAACGGCACCTGCCATTTCTGTCATCAGATGGATAAGTTATGCTGGTCTCTTAGGATGTCGGATATGGCTTCATCTGATGTACTGGTCCTAAGGCTATAGACTATTTTAAGGTCATCCTCATACGAGTATAGTCTACCAAACTGCATGACTTAACGTGAATCATTTATATACATGAGGAAACTAAGAAAACCTAGGACACTTCTCTTAACAACTACACTGGTAATAAGTTTGGATGAAGAGAGGTGGTCATTATATCTAACTACCTGGATACTTCCTGTGATGAACTAATTGAGTCAAGAGTGTAATTAGTCTTTATTCCTGAAAGACTAAGGTTTATAGAGAAATTTAAGATGCTTTCTTCAAGTCAATCAAAATAGTTGATATAACCATCCCTTTATAGAGTTGATTGGTTATATCCTAAACATAGTTTGATAGGTGCGTGTCACATGACGTAGTCTCTGAAAGCCCATGTTATGGGGTGGGGATCAGATTTAGTTTTTGCAGATACCGAAGAACTTCAGCTTTAACTACTTCTTTATCACAGACGTCAGATCAATTGGTCAGTAGTTTATTATTCGAAACCGGCCTATTTTTAATTTCGGCTATAATGTGTATTGTTTTTCGGGTTGACGGGTAGCATTTAGTAGAGAGCAATATTGTAAACAACTTAAGAAGCAATAGGCAGTGGTTTTTATTTCCAGTTTTAAGCATTCCTACTGAAACATCATTAGATCTTTCGGTGCCCAAGTACTTAGGAGCCTCTATTACCTTGGGAATATTTTGTCTAGTAAAGGTTACGATTGTGAGTTCATATAATGATGTTATGGTGAAATCGCAGTCATCTACAAAATTTTTGTTATTTAGTGTTACACTAGAGTGCTCATAAAATAATTCACCTATAGGTTTGAGGTTGCCGTATACTTGATTTTAATATTTTCGTACTTGTCATATACTTAATTAATAAAGAGGCTTACACCTTTCATTCTAGAATTTCTAATTTTGCATCTATAATTTTTTGGGAGAAAAAAGGGACTTTCATTTACAAAAGCCTAACTCCCCTGTGCAGTGGCCTTTTTAATGCGTATTTTCACATTCATTATATATATTTACTTCATTGTAACTTGCGATGAAAGGTTTCTAGATTTACAAAATTGGACATTATGTCCTCGAAGGTGTCTTCATATATGGGTTAAGGTGAACAAGTCTTTGGAAATTCTTGGTTTTGGATGTCTTAAGGGTGCAATGTTGTTTAAGGCATCATTTATGTTATGGTAAAGAATATCAGTCAATCTGTTATCGTCGTTTTCGGTAGAGTGCCTTCTTCAATTAAGACAACCGATGTGGTTTAGGAAACTAAGCCACTAAACTTTGTGAAAGTGTAGACTGGGTACATTTGTTTGATGTTTAGATGCTGCAGCTTTAGTGTCAAAGCTGTATGTTACAATATTATAGTCGCTACCAGGGATTCTTTTCTCAGTTTTCTCATCGTATCGGCAGATGCCATTTTTTAAAAATATGTTTAAGATATTATGGAGTTTAGTGGGATCGTGAACACACTAAGTTTATCCACCGAGTTCTAAACATTCGATAAACAAATCGTAGCACTTTGGAGTTTTAGGAGAGAACCATGAAATTTCAACCATGTTAAAATGTCTACAAATAAGCTTGCTGGTGAAGGGTAGAGAGTATGCTTATATAAAAATTTCCGTTAGTAATTCTATATTTCATGATGAGGCGTTGGGAGGCTGGTACATGCGACCGAATAAGATCGATGTAGACCTTATAAGTTTCAGGACAATCCATGCGGAGTTTTGTTTTATATTAAGCCCTGTATTATCACACAGGAGCCTGTTTAGCTTTGAATGGACATGTATTATACAACCTACACCCCGTCCACGTAATTTGTCACTACGGTATGGATTGTAATCATCAAGAGATATATTCAAATCAGGGATGTTCGAATTATCACATGCTTTTGTTATCATAATGTGAGATAGTTTACAGAGTGACGCCATCATGATTAAATCAGTTATGTCATCAAACTGGTATTTTTTTAGACAAAGGGTAAATGCGTGGCCACATAAGTATTGCTTCCTAAGTGCCGTTCATATATGAACCATAGCTAATATCAGGAGTACAGTTTGAGTGAAATGTAAAAGGCCATTTGTTTCCAGATTACTAATGTTTATAATTATGGTTAGGATTGGGTTTATAATAGGAGCTGTTTAGTTTATTCGAACTTGTTAACCTGGAGAATAGGGTGAACATTTTAAGTGGTTGAGGTTGTATGGAGTTGAAGAGGTTGCACATGCTATGTAGTTGGAAATTACGTCGACTAGTCGTTTTGTTAGTGGTGATACTATGTTCTGTATACCGAAAAACGTTTGGTTACTATCTATTATATTTTGATAATGATGAAAGTTTGAAATCATTCAGTTGGGGCTTACACCGTTCTCACTTGTGTCACTACAAGGTAGGTTTTAAATGTTTGGGGCGTGAAGTTATTAAGCATATGTGAATTAAAAGGGCTCATAATTGGTGGTTTGGTTCATGCTCTAAAGTGTCTCATCCTATTGCCCCATGTACGTTTACTGAAGTGGGTAAACGTTTGCACCAGACGAGGTGTGAGGGACTGTTTCTCTCCATGTTGATTGTTGATAATAGACTGTAGTACACATGTCTTTTACTCCATCTCTCATTGTTTTTTGTGATCGCAAACTGAATAGACTGGCATTTTTGCTTTAACTTGACGTTTTGAGTATCGATGAGTTAGTTGCAAGCTGGCAAATAAGGCTAATGTAATCTCGGGTTTTGTTTATTCGGGGTATAATGTTCAGTCTGGATGTAGCTATTAGCCCTGATCAAAATGCATTGTGAGCTTAGCTGGGAGTTGTTGGATTCTAAATTCAGGTTTAGTTGGGTCGCTTTGCGGAATAGCTTTCTAGAAACCCTAGTTGGCTAAGAGTATCCGCATTCGAGTTGTTTAATGGAACTAACATTGCTTTATTGACACAATTGTAATTCCAGACTCCGCTTACAACTCGATATGTCAGGACATTTACCAGAATCGAATGGATTCCCTTACCCTGTAACATGAGTGGACGAATTCGCACGCTGATCTAAAGCAGTACCACACAGAGACACTACTGCTAAGAAGGTTGATTGCGCTTCTGTTGAACCATGGATGGTGTGATTGGTTGTCCACTTACAACAACGATAGGCCGTCGACATCAGTTTGAATGTAGATTGTTCCACCTCCCAATCGAACTACTTAAAACTAAACGTTTCTGAGCAACCGCCTACCACCCACAATCCACCTACCTTTTACAAAATTTTAATCAACTTCTGAAAACATAGCTTTCTGCCATAAACATTCCACAGTGAACCAACTATTTCTTATTAATTGTGTTAGGGATTCGCATTACGATAAAAATAGCCATTGGGTGTAATGTTGCAGAATTGTATTGCTGAACCACGCTTCGACTTCAAGGTGAATTCGTTGAAAACAACCTCACCTTGACAAACTTAGACCTCATATCCTACATGAACCAAATTATAGATGCCACACGTTTATTTAAGCCAGTCCTAACTCGAAGACAATCAACAGATGTACTTACCCAACCAACCTTGACGTATATTACTCCAGATTTTACAAGCCTTGCTCCTCTATGCCGAATAAACCTATGAAATGCCATGTGAGGTCATAGAGAAGGAATCAAAGTAATGTACTATCAGCTACACGATCTTAATTAAGACATATTTTTCACCTCATGCGAGGTTAATAACTAACTAGATGCTTTTTACCATAATATAAATTTATGTCTTTACTGTGTTGCACCTTTTAAGGTGACCAAACTACATATCCTAAATAGCGAATGCATCCCCGTTAAATTTAAGAACAAACTAAGGAAGTTATGAAAAAATTATTCGTTTAACGTAAGTACTCGGTAATTTTCAGTACCTATTAAGTACTCATAAATATAGCAAACTACTTGAAAACGAGAGAATTATAAGCTAAAAATATGCATTTTGAATTACTTGATAAGATAGCCTATTTAGCAGCCACCCTCACAAAGAAACTTTGTGCCATGTTCAGTCTTTCTAATACTCCGAATGTCAAAAATAAAATGACTAGTAACCTTATGGAGATCTGTGAAGCGTTTTATGAATCCTCTCTACATTCTTTCACCAAAAACAGTTCATGTATAGGAATGATCAACAATTTTAACCAGTATAAATTAACTGTCTTAGAATTTACAGTTTGTGATGTCAGCGATACTATAAAATCATCAAAACTTTCACTTAGTAGTGGAGAGGATGGAATTTCGGTTAACTTGACAAAATATGGTAGCTCAGCCTTTCCAATAATGCTCACCAGAAAATTTAATTCCTCCTTAGATGAAACTTTCCCTAGATCGTGGAAAACCACATATATAATTCCTTACTTTAAAAAAGGCTCTAGGCCTAGTATTGAAAACTACCGTCCAATTAATCACTCTTCTGCTTTATCTAGAGCCAAGGAGAAAGTTATAAAAGAGGAGATTCGCAATTACTCCATTTAGTACAACCTTATTATATCTTCCCAGCACGGCTTCGCGTCTAATAAATTATGTATGACTTGCCACCTAAGATACTTTGAATACATAATAAACTATAGAGATGAAGGAAAACTATTTGCTACCCTGTTCTTCGACTTCACTAAGGTGTTTAACAAAGTACATCATTCATCTTTCTTATATAAACTGAATGCCTTTGGAAGAGCGGGAAAATTGCATGACTGGATAACTTCTTTTTTGAAAGATCGCACTCAATCAGTAAAACTAGGACGATATCTCTCACGTCCTCAAAATATCATTAGTAACGTCTTCGAAGGTTAAGTCTTTGGACCTTATTGTTTATTATGTCAGTTAGTGACATATGCCACTGTTTTCAAGAGGGTGAAAACCTTTTGCTTTTGTACGACCTCAAAGTTGTCTACACATTATACCCAGATGAGGGTCGAAATATAAACGAAAAAATACAGAGATATCTGAATAAACTAAGTGAATGGTGTAATACATGGTTTCTTTTCTTGAAACAAAAAAGTCAGGGTTTCTATATTTTGGAGAATCTAGCCCCGAGATTAACCTATCTCTTAACAAACACTAATTTCGTCAACAAAGTAGTATCTGTGACTTAAGAGTAAGATACTCAAGAAGCCTATCTTTTAACTAGCAAGCTTTACAACAAGTCTCTAAAGTCCGCAGGCCTATTGGTTTTATTCATCGTAACTATCATCTTAACTAATCTAGAGTTATTCTCTATAAGACCTGTGATAGATCTCTGCTCGAGTATTGTCCAATTATATATGGTCGCATGTGTTCACTAGGTCAACAGAAAATAGAGAAGATTCAATGGCATCTTACTAGGCTGCTAAACCTTGGTTAACCGTATAATGACAGATTCTGTGCTTAAAAGCTAGACCCTTTATGGGTCAGAAGGACTAAGCTTAATCTTAAGATACTCTTAATAAAATTCTTCGTAAAAAATTCTAACAGATTGTAATGCTTTGACATTGGCTCGTAAACTTAAGTATGAATTACGCAACCGAAATTCCCTGGCAGGAGTACTGAATGCCTCTAGTAAATTAACATCCTCTTTCTTTGTTGCATGCTACACCAACCTTTGGAATCGGTTACCAGAAAGTGTGCGACGATGTAGAAATCCAGTTTGTTTTTATCCGTTTATGGCAAGGAGGGGGGGTAACTGTAAGACGCTACTCTGGCTATTCGATAGGCGTAGCCTGATACACTTTACACTTTTACTCGCGACAATAAAGTTTGGGTATGATGATATATATTGGCTTGATTGTGGGGTTGAATAGATTTCTACTGCCAATTAATTCAACACTATATTAGTACTACTGATGTAGGGCATTACTGTTGGTTCGTAGCTTCAATTCAGATTACGGGGTCTTGAGTATGTAGCAAGTTTCCATAAGAAATGAATTATGCCCTTTTTATTTTCAGAAAGTAGCCTTCCCGATGATAAAGAACGTATGTATTTGCAAAGCCATTGACACAATACAATCGTTTCCTAAACGAACTAACATCGAATGGCTGATACTTTTAGATGCAAATGCATGTGCACGAATCAAATTACAGTGGAGTTCAGACATGATGATACTTACTCTAAAACAGAGAGGAGGTTGCAACATCTTTTTTGCAACGTTTTCTATCAAGTTATATAGGGAAAGTAAACATAAATTAGTCATTTACGAAAGACCTTGAGATCAGGTCGAAAGGGTCACGTGTAAAGACTCTACACTACATCAAATTACATTTCGAAACCCTGTGAACGAAGTATCATCAGATGTTGGGTGGTTATCAATCAATTATTTACCAAGAGAAGAGACATCACTGGAGCTGTAGCTTGCGACGCATCCATAGTTAATAAAATCTTTGGTTCAAGGTAAAGTGAATTGCATAGTCTTAGTGGACCAGAAAAAAACATGCAAAACAAGATAAAAAACACGAGAATAGCATTCCATCCTATATTACAAGTACTTTGGAAATATTGATGCATTAATTTTTTAAAGCCGTTAAATATGTTGGCTTTCGCTTGATAATATCTTTCCGAAACCATGTAAAAATTTCGAAATCCTAAAATTTGGCAATCCTTAACGTTTAATGATTATTACAGTTTAGAAAAAGGAGCAGCCTTAAATAAGGCATAACCGTTGACATTAGATTAGATTCACACGCTATTGACCACGAAAATTCAAAACAAGATCTTTGGGTGAGGAAAGGTGCTATATAATGATTTTCGTGTAAATGGACATTGTTACCTAAGTAATAACACAATCCAGCTATTCGACCAAAATTTATTCCACGAATTTGAATAATTAATCCGATTTCAACAAATAAACAGAAATATTATTCAGTTCACTCAAGATAGATTACCTACTGTTTGTTTAAAAAGTAATGTTGAATCCATAGAAATATCAATGACGAAATATCAAGAGTTACTTTTCGCAACGCAGTATTTAAAATTTTGGAACTGTGCTTTAACTAACAGTCAGAATGTACACAAATTCAACCAATACAAACAATAAAATCAAGGCAGAGATCAAGCGGGTATGGTAGCAACCATAAGCTGAGCACCAAGTAAAACAAAGTACAACTTCTGTTCGAAAATGTTTAAGCTCTGTTAGGGAACAGTGACACCAAATAATTACTTTTTATGTCATCACTAAAGAGTGGCTACCGTGTGGAGCAGAAACAGTTGCACATTTCTATAAAAAATCGTTGGAATGACATAATAAATATTAAAACCCGCATATAATAACACCTTCATACTTTCAAACAGACTAGAGAGCCTCCTTGCTGAAACGGGCTATGATACAGTTTCCCCAAAAGAAAAGAACAACTTGGTACAAAATTCAAAGTATTTGTATTGGTAAGTGTCATAACCCAAACTGACGAGTCAGGAAGCTTCGTAATCATGGGACTCAGAGGAGAAAATCTCACTGAGAAGGAGATGACAGAGATTTTGATGACACACCACACAAAGTAGGTAAACCAACATTTCACCAGGTTGGCCCACATTACCCTCTCAACCACAAGTGCCCTATCGGCCTTACCACGGGATCAGTTCGGCAATTCGTCGAAGTTGCGATAACACTGGCCATACTGTGTTAAAGTAGTGCGCAGAAGAAATATGTACAGCTGTTCGCAACTCGTTGCAGCGCTCTGTAAATAGCAAGCAAATACCAAGTGATTGGGAAAAAGCCATTCCATCTTCAGTATCCTGAGGAGAAAACAGACAACAGTCGACCCGTTACAGACCAGTTTCACTTCTTTCAGTACTGTCAACAGTAGTGAAAAGTTTGGTAGACGATTTTTAGCGCCTAGGTACTTTCCGTTCTACTTAACGGAAGTAGCCAGAATATTTGGTAATAAGTCTTTATTTCGGTATCGTGGGCAGGAGACAGTAGAGCGAGATTCTAGTCATTCAAACACATATTACTTCTCAACATTCAATACCAGACAATAGAAAATATAATCCCTATGAAGAATAAGGAAGTAAATGAATACTTAAGCTTTATTGTGAACGAAGTGAGGCAGCTGCTGAGTAAGAGTTTATCAGAAATCTCAAGGAAGTCATCTTGAAACCTAAGGTCTTCCTTGTTTGCTTCAACGACCTTCCAAGAAAATTATTGTCACTATTGCTAACCTATGTGGACGATGTGAAAATATGGAGGGTCATACATTAACATTACAGTAAGGTATGTTTCAGCTCGAATACTAGTCGTATATCAAAGGTCTGGGATTCGGCATAAAGAAATGTCACGTTATATGCTTTCTCACCCCCAACAGAGCAGAAGTGCCACTACAGACCTCTTTAGAGACAATCTCTTTGTCAGCTTATCAGGAAGAGACCTAGGTCTTACTCTGACTCACACACTTAAAATTTGCGATAGCTATCAGGAGAATGCACACAAATCCCATGCCATCATCCACTTTGTCCGAAGGCATTTAGGAATGCTAACCCTGAACTATTCTATGTTGCATCCTCAAACAAGACGCAAAACCTTTGGAAAGTGTAGAAACAGGCCACAAAGAGAGCCACAAGATTGAGTCTAAAGGCATACAAAAATAGGTTACGCTCAAATGATCCATTCTTGCATAGCTACAGTTTACAATGTCCTGAACAGCTCAGCTTACTCATCTAAGGCGATACTGCATGAGACCCCTCGTATTTTACAAGTGGGAAATTCACACAGGACTAAACATTAATGAGCGAGTACTCATACTAAGTCACACTTTCCACACTTCTCGATTTCCGCTCGATTTGGAATGCTCTACTCGCTGTCGTAACATCAGCTAGATTACGAAGCAACTTTAAGAAGTGGTTGGACGAATATGCGTGTACTCAGGAATTCCACCCATCTCTTAGAGTAGGAGGATGACCAGGTTTTTTTCAGCTCGTCACGTCATGCATCTATTATCTATTACTGTTACATAATTCACCGTCATGTATCTGTTCATCTTTTTATTATAACGTATCCTCCTTTCCTCGTCTTTCCTTGTCTTTTTTCTGTGCTTTTTGCTCTAATCTCCATTTTTATAACTTTGTTACCTAATTAACTGTCCAGCAACGTGAGAGTTACTAGTTTAGCCAACACATCTCTCTGAGGCAAACGTTCACCCACATTCAAATGATATAACTCATCTACAATAACCGGAGGGTATTGCGTAGTCAGGTAGCTAGAACTTACAAGCCAGAAACCACCTAAAGACCTGGAATCCCTGCCTCAATATCAGGATTTAGGCGAGAAGAAATCAAATAGTTCGGATTGGAACTTGGCAGCAGGAGTTCTTGATAAGTGTATGTCACTTAACGAAAACTGATTATTCGTCACCTTAGGTACCTCCGTGATATCGTAATCAGGTTATCGTATTACTACTGAAATCACCAGGAATCAGCTATTTTTAAGATTCACATTATCTAACTGTGATATTTCAACTGTACATGCATATCAAACCATTCTACACGACTGCTTATAGCACCTAAATAGCACAACTATCACATAATCATAGGGTTTATTTCTTTTGAAATTACATTTTGTATACTGTTGTTTTGGTTTCGAAATATGTCACTTTAAGTTCTATAAAGGATAGTGATTACATTTTGCTATCGTCAAAAACAAACTGCAGTGTAATTACATTCATCTAAGACCATTTAGGCAATCGGAGTCAGGTTCCCATTATTGCGAATTTTCTTCGATGGCTTATATTGTTTTTACTTTGTGGTGAACAAACTATGAATCACTGATATAGTATGTCCATCGTTTACATGCAATAATTGTATAACTCCAATCTGAATTCACAGATGGTATTATGGTGGCCTGATTTTGTTTCAATTAAGCTGTTTAAACTGATAAAGTTCCTGCTAAGGCACGAAACTTATAAGAATAGAGTGAGTGAGATTGCAGTGAGAATGCTGGAGGGTGGACAATTTATCACTCAAAATACTGAATCATTGTTGAAACGATTTACAGGATTCTTGACTGAAACTCCTCAACTGCTTGCTCTTAATCCTCTTAAATGAAGAATCGTTGACCAAGCACTATGTTTTCAATGGCTGGTTTCAAATCAACAGTTATTCCTTTTGATGAACAGACCAAGAAACTATTATCCAATGATAAGGTTAGGTAAAATTTGAAGATTTATCTACTGATAGACATATTTCTCCAAAAATATGGGTGTTATTGAGATTTGTAGGCGTCACTAGAAAACGACACATCGGCCACGCTGTAAATGCCAAATTACCACCACGCGCCTAGCTGCCCAAGGTCATATTGCGGCAAATCGAACCTGGATTACGATTAACTTGTGCCCACTCAACCGAAACAGTAAGTATTTTGAAAAGTTAGTTTACCAGGGATGAAGGTAAGACTATACGGTTTTTGGGTAGTTTCAGGTGTTTGTTCGGGAGTTTAAAACTGACAAACTTTTGCTAAGTTGGGAGAACGTAAGTTTTTTAAAATTGAAACTAAGTCTGTACAAATCACTCAGGTCCCCGATGGCGCAACAATTCTGGATTTGAAAAACAGAATTTATCTGGAAAGTAATACTATTATTATCATTACAACCCGATTTTTTAGAGAAAAAGCCTCAAGTAGTTCGACAAAGTATTCGTCTTGAACCTCGTAAGTTTCAATTTTATTTTGATGCATATCAGAACTGTTTATAGCGATTGTTGAAAGTTAATTATCGGTAGTTTGTGAATAGATTAAAATTTTGTGATATAGAGAAGGCAAGTAAGCTGAGTTTCACTTAACATCACCTCAGTAGTGTCGCAATATATCTTAAGTGGTTTCGAAGCGACATTATGTGGCTTTCAGTTTGCTTAGACTCATTCCTATCCTTAGTCTTCCAAGAAAGCAGATGTGATTGACTTTCTAGATGTTTTGTACCATGATTAGTATAATAAAGCAATTGCATCTGGTCACTTATTCTCAGATGAATATATCCACTATTTGTAAAGATGTCTTAATCCGTCTGATTTTGATCTTTATTAAGCAATAAGGACATGTTTTTTTTATACTTTAGGCTATATTTAGTAGATGCATGTGACCTTTTTTCATAGGCAATAGGTCATATAACTTTTTATCACTGTCCTATCTAGGGGCATCCGAGTATATACAGTTTCAGACAAAAATAGAAAATCCGTTAAGGAGGTTGTAAATCATCTAAAATTGTTTGGACACGTTTCACGTGTTTATAGTTACCTCCTACCTTGGTACACTATGCTAGTTGGTTTAGGAGTCGGATGACAGAAGATTATGATTGATCATTCCAGACGTGATATTAATCCGTGAAGTTGTTGGTTTAAACTGTAGTGATAGGTGATGACTATTTGACTGTGACGTGTTTAAATATCTTCCAGTGTTTTAAGACATCGGGTGACACTACTGAGGATCGACCATGTTAATGATGGTGCATTCGTCATTTATTGTCTTCTAAACATTGAGTTCAGTTATTCTTTCATACATACCAGTTCATTTATTTATTTCGAAGTATATTTGAATATTGATATCTTTTTGACTTAATCTGGTTACACTAGTGCGATACGAGGAATCGAGCTAACACACATATACTAAGCTCCACACTGTCTATAATTGACTCTATTCTCTTGAAAGTCTTTTTCTTGAAAAAAGAAGTCGTTCCGCCACCACATTTCTACTTAACGTCCTCTACAGTAACAAAGGAATTTTAGTCATCTAATCAATCCTTTTAGTATGATTAATTTAAAAGAAATAGATTTTTCAGACCTGTCAGGTGCCAGTAGGTTACTAATAAAAACTAATCAAACTATTGTATCAACTTAGTACCTGCTTACCAGAAAGAAATCAACTTTGTCCCGAATAGAATTTAATGAAGGCAATATTTTCGTAATTCGATTTCAAAGAAAGTATTTTAAGGATGTTCATATTGATTTGCATTCACAATGTTACAGGTAGGACTACTTAATTTTTCTCGAATTTTCCAAATACTGATGTGATTTCATCGCAAAATCCTTTTTGACGAAAGTGGCTATCAAATATTTCCGATTTATCGTCACACTTTTTTAAAATTTTATAGGTGGAAAGTCAATAAATGATGCCAAGCGAATATGTGAATTCGAAAATGCCGACAACTCTGGATGTGTCAATTTATATTTAAAAGACATAGGACCGCAGATTGGTTGGCGTACAGTATTTTTAGTAGAGTATACAGGACCACTAGTTATTTATGCAATCATTTGGCTTCTCCGACAACCTTTTTTCAAGAATAACGCATTCCCGCCTATTTCGTCTGATTTATACTTACGCAAAGTTGCTTTAGCTTGTTGGTGCGGACATTACATTAAACGTCTTTTGGAAACAGTGTTTATCCACCGATTTTCTCATGCTACAATGCCATTGCGTAACATATTCATTAACTGTTCCTATTATTATGGGTTTGCTTTGTTCGTTGGTTATTTCACTAATCATCATTTGTACACACCACCTAGTAAGTTCCATTAATAATGAGCACTATACTTTTTGTTAGCTTGTATAATACGTCAGGTACGTTGAGTGCGTTATTTTCTCCACGATGTTTTACGTCAGTTTCAAAGGTCTAAATTACAGATTCATATGTTTTCTAAAAAAGTAACGAATGTATCAATCAGTTATAAGCAAAATAGAATATATGTATATATATAGGTCCAAAGTAAGGGGTGTGGTCGGGCGTATGTGATACGTTTCCTAACTACTTTGTATTAAATAATTTTGATTAAAGCTTCAGTATTAAGACAAAAAATAGTCGTGAAAGGTCGTTCTAGGAGTAACCGGAGAGAAACCCTGAATCCAGATTTCGCTCCACTTGACACTTGTCAGCAAGTTATACCTGCAGTCTCTAAGGAAGCTTATACCTCCTGGCGTATCCAGTCCCGGGTCACCCAGCTTCGCAGTCTGCGACTGTCACCAATGAGAAATCTGGGCAGCGACTACCCCTCTCGAAGGACTGAGCTGTGTACAGTGTTTTGTTGACTATTCTCACAACAACCTTTCATCACTACTTAGTGCCAGTGAAGTCGAGTCACAGTCCTATGGCCTCATTACAATTGTAGATAGGTGACATTCGATTAACACTGTAAAGGACTTGATAAACATCGAAGTGGTCACTACACAGTGTTCAACAAATGTATACAATTCAGTTACATTTTCCTAAACCTTAAGAAAAAGGGAAAGATAATGGTACATCTCGTGTAAAAATAAAAACCTTTCCATGGTGTGGGTAACCGGGAGGTGTTACCTTCCTTATACTTCTAACAGTACTCAAGATCACTGTTCTATAAATTTATACACAACTTTAAAGTTACTATTTTATGGAGCTTTAGATAATCTGTTAAGGATTATTTGTGTATTTATCTTGATTACTGATTTCTTTGAATCTTATGATTGCATAGAAAGTCCCTCTAAAATGTATTAACTATTTGTTTTAATTATTTATTTATTTAGCCTTTGGCCACACACAAATACTTATAGGCTTCTTCTTATTCATGGTAAGATTCTTTTTTGTTATTGCTATTGGGAAACCATGTTATTAATCTCTTTCCATTTGACATAAGTATTTTTTAAAGAAGTCATACCACACAGTATCAGTTAATCATAGATAACGTAAGACCTGACACATGCATTTGTCCAATCTGCCACATTACATTACCACGACGAGATAAAAGTATCAAGATGCCGTAGTAGTAGTAATATCAGTGGTAAAAATATTCTGGGCTTAGAGAATATGAATTGAAAATAATGAGTTGGTAGGTATTCATTTTGAAACTCAAGTTGTAATGGAAAAGATACCGAGCGAATCCATTTATCTCATTTCAACCGATTCTTTATCATAACTATTCAACGTCTTCAATCACTGATAACACTAATTTCAAGAACTCCAATTAAGCAATTTGTAACTAGCAGCATGGTACTGACTGACAGTCGCCCGACAGTAGCTGCTACCTTGACGAGGTGGTCGGGCTTGCCTATCGTGATGACCCAATTGAGCTCTAGTGGTTGGAACGCATGTTCCTCTAGGTCCTACCATGCCAAGCAGGTCTGTTGGAGAGCGATAAGACTAAAGGCAGCAACATAAGATCTGAGGGCGAAGTCGTACTGCTGACTGCAGCGAGGTGTGGCAGCAGTAAGGTGTTTCCTTCGGATAACCAGCATCTGCAGCGATGCTGCCTTCTTATCGAAAGGAAGGGGTTAGAAAAGGCCGACCCTAAAAATGTCACACCTCACTTTACTCCAGGAATTTCTGTCTCCAGCGGTAAGGCCTTCTAAAGAACGGAGCTAATACTTCAAAAACTCCCTATAACAAGGCTGTGCGTGATCGGCCTCAAGCAGTTGTCCCTTGGGCTCTGCGATTGCACTCACAGGTCACTATGACCAATACTAACCCAGTTTTCTTTTCAGGTACCTCAAGAAGTAATATCCTTCCATGGTGTGGGCAGCCAGGAAGTGAAAATTGTCCTCATACCTCTAACAGCACACGAAATCATCTTGTTCGAGGTCAAATTCCACCATCAAATCTTAATAACTCTCTTATCACCATTCTTAGTCCTTCTAACATAATTTTATCACCTTGCGCCTCTAATGCTAATGATTTGAGTTTACGAAACGTTATTCCTGGTCTCCTGAAACCGCGCACTAAGTTATATATCGGAGCTTTCAATGTTCGAACGTTATGTCAAATAGGTCAACAGTCTTCCTTAGCTATGACTCTAGAATCCCGCTCCATCGATGTCTACTGCATCTCTGAAACGCGTATACAGAATCCAAGCACAGTCATTCGCTTAACCTCACCTTGTGAAAATAAGGAACCGGCTCGGTTTACTCTTCATGTTTCCGGAGACCCCACCGCTACCACTCGAGGCCTTGCTGGCCTCGTGTGACAATTACCGAGGAATCAGTTTAACGAATATAGTGTCTAAAATACTTAGCTTCAATAATACTTCGACGTCTAACTAAATCTCGTGAAGAGCAAACTCGAGAAAACTAAGGTAGTTTCAGACCCGGACGTGGTTGTTTAGACCAAATATTCACACTACTGCAGGTTCTGGAACATAGGCACACTTTCAGACGCCCAACAATAGCTGTATTCCTTGACCTTAAGGCGGCGTTTGACTCTATCGATCGTAAGGTTATGTGACAATGTCTATCACTGAAAGACGTACCGGAGAAGTACATTAGCCTTATACAAGCTCTCTACTCGAACAACAAATGTCAAGTTAGAGCTTATGGCGGATTGTCGTCGGAATCGATCACCTCTAGTGGTGTTCGTCAGGGTTGTCCGCTCTCCCCATTTTTATTTAATTTATCATTGACATACTTTTAGAGTTAAAATTGTCATCGTCTGATTTTTCTGGGGTTGACCTCCTTCCAGGAAATAAACTTACTGACTTAGAATATGCAGATGATATAGTTGTACTGAGTGAAGATGCTGATAAAATGCAGAATCTTTTGACTACCTTAAACTTGAACGTAAGCATGTTGGGGATGCGATTCTCCCCATCCAAATGTAAAATGTTACTTCAGGACTGGCTTAACTCGGCACCAAAGTTAGTGATAGGGGGTGAAACTATTGAATGCGTTAACCGTTTTACTTATCTTGGGAGCCTCATCAGTCCTAACGGTCTGGTGTCCGATGAAATCTCGGCCCGTATACATAAGGCCCAATCAGCTTTTGCCAACCTGCGTCACTTGTGGCGTAGACGAGACATTCGTTTAATGACGAAAGGACGCGTTTACTGTGCAGCAGTCAGATCCGTTTTGCTTTGTGGATGTGAAACATGGCCTTTAAGGATAGAGGATATTCGTAGGATCCTAGTATTTGATCATAGATGTCTCCGAAACATTGCTCGTGTTTGCTGGGACAACCGAGTAAGCAATGGATGGGTTAGGAATAGAGTACTAGGGAAATACGGTAAGTCTATTGATGAAGTAGTGAATCTTCACTAGGTGAGGTGGTTAGGACATGTGTTACGTATGCCTGACCACCGTCTACCTCGACGAGCAATGTTGTCTGTTGTGTTAGTAGGCTGGAAGAAAGCTAGGGTTGGTCAAACAAAAACATGGCACCAATCCATAAAGTCATTGACAATTGGGCTGAACCATGTTAATAGATGCAGAGTACCTTGTTGGGACCCATGCGATGATCGTAATAAATGGTCAGAGACTTTAGGTGATATGGCTCAAAATCGTTCGCAATGGCGCAGGTGCATCGACTCGTTGTCTTCCTCCAAATTCTAGTTTTTTGAGCTTATCATAATTTTCTCTTTACTGAATCACATTTTTTTGGTCTCAAATCTTATCTCTGATTTCTGTACCTTTCCATTAGTACTCTGTTACTATCTCCTCTACTCTGGGATTCGGTCCGACAATTTAATCTCTATCTGCTAATAGAGGCATGGCAACTTGAACTGAACTGATGACTGACAGTCGGCTTCATGGGATAATAAATTACCTAGGTTTCTTTAAACCTATGCCTAGGCTAGTAGATATCGACTTTCGAGACAGGCGGTGATCGAGCTTACGTAATACACGTTCCAGCAACTTCATTGAAGATCCCTCATCTTGTTAACTGATTTGTCTTGTATCCAACATCATCGTTGGCCATTCTTTAGTTTCAGCAAATATAGAAAACCTTTCGAAGACATTTTTGAGTTTCACAGTATGGTGACAGTTTTTTATTGTTTTGATCAGTGCCATCCAATTAAATAAAAACATATACTTATGAAAGTCATTTTTACTCAGATTTGTAAATTTTAGCAAACAAAACATTTCGTTATAATCATTTCATTTGCAAGTGTGATCAATCATGTTTGTCTAAGTTAAAAAATGCTTGGCAATAGATTTGTTTATTTTCTTTCTAATACAAAATCACTGGTGTATAATAAATAACCATTTAGGCAGTGATAATCATCACAGAGCTTGGTACAAATATACTGATCTGTAACCAGAAATTGATGGGGTCATTGTTGGACAATCAATTGAGTGGAATTCACCACTTTATATCAACTTCCTCTACTACGAAAAAGCTTTCGAGAGCGTCGATATGAGAATATTATGGAGCCTTCTACGGCATTATGGCGTACCCGAATAGATAGTCAGCATCATACGGAATTCTTAAGACGGACTACATTGTAAAATCGTCCATGGAGGTCAGCTTGCAGATTCCTTCGAAGTGAAGACCGGTGTTAGACAAGGCTGCCTACTCTCGCTCTTCCTCTTCCTTCTGGTGGTTGACTGGATCATGAAGACTGCAACATCTCAAGGCAATGTCGGAATACGGTGAACAACATCGAGGCAACTAGATGACTTGGACTTTGCAGATGACCTAGCTGTTCTATCCCACACACAGCAACAAATGCAGATGAAGACGGACAGTGTAGTAGCAGCCTTGGCATTAGTAGGCCTCAACATACACAATGGGAAAAAGCTAAATTTCTTCAATACAAAACAAAAAACACTGACCCAATTTTACTTGACAAAGAAACTTTGGAAGATGAGGAAACCTTTACATACTTGGACAGCATCATCGACAAACAAGGAGGGTCTGACGCAGATACGGAGGCGCGGATTGGAAAGGCGAGAGCAGCATTTTTACAACTGAAGGACATCTGGGACTCAAACCAACTATCAGTTAACATTAGAGTTAGAATTTTCAATACAAATGTGAATGACAGTCAGTTCTGTTGTATGGAGCTGAAACTTGTACGGAGAACTATAAAAAGCATTATTCAAAAGATACAAGTATTTATAAGCAACTGTCTGTGTAGGACACTTCGGATCCGTTGGCCAGATACCATTAACAACAACCTTCTATGGCAAAGAACAAATCAACCAGCTTTCAACCGAGGAAAAGATTAGGAAAAGTTGCTGGAGGTGGATAGGACACAGACACATTAAGGAAATCAACAAACTGTGTCACAAGACAAGCATTAACATGGAATCCTGAAGGCTAGAGAAAAGGAGGAAGACCCAAGAACACATTGCATCGGGAATCGGAGACAGATATGAAGAGCGCTTGGGAGGAGCTGGTAAGGAAAGCCTAGGACAGAGTTGGTTGGAGAATGCTAATCGGTGGCCTATACTCCACATGGGGTAACAGGCATTGATTGATTGATTGAAATCGGCAAAAATCGCTACGCGACCGATGTTTTTCTCTAAATCTTGGTTGATTTCATAATTCATAGCGAATTTATGGGTGAAGATTGAAGTATTTTACTAACTACATGATGAATCATATTCACCCACAATAATCTGTAAATTCAACCCTTCACTATCATACATTTCTTCGGTTGGTAATTCAAAGACTCCATGAAAACTCTTGTATATTTGGGGATATTGATATTGCATCATTGGCTTGTTTTGTTTACGCATACATTCATACTTATTACGTTGGACGTGCATAACACCTAGTCAAACAAAGATGTAAAGTCAGTACATGAAGCCATTGACTGTTAGTATGTTCAGACTACTTGATGTCTGTGAAATAACGTCAGTGGTTCGAAGACCACTGGGTGACAATGTTCATAATCAGTCATAGCTCAGAAGCATTTATTCTTTCTATCTCATAGTCTTGAGTTTCAGTATTCCTCCATATATACATTCTCATTCTTTCTCGAACTACATTCTCAATGCTTGATAATTCTGATCATTATTATTATTATTAAATTATTGCCTTTAATACATCTTAGTGTTGGTTATAGTACTGTAACCTGAAATAATAAGCGTCGTACTCAACATCGTTTATAACCGACTTATTAACATTAGTCACTTTTATGTATATTTTATTCAGTTTTAATAAGTTCACAACTGATTATATAATAATCCTACTTTAGATTGGTGAATGGGGAAATTTCTCATGTCATCTAGCACTGAAGCGCCTTCGACCAGCAGGCACAACAGTTCGCCAGATACCTTATCCAATGTCTGGCTGGTTTTTCACCCGTATGTTCAATTTGGTAGCATGTCCTAACTACACATATGAAATTATATCATGGATCGGTTTCACGATTATGACACAAACATTACCATGTAAGTTATTATTCGTAAACTTTTAATCCACTGTTATTGCATTAAATACTGTTAGAAGTAAGAAGGCAATTATCACTTCCCAACTGATCGCACTGTGAGAAATGTCCTCTTAAAACCTGAAAAACGGGAACTGGTTTAGAAGTAGTCTTCACAATCTGGAAACATAACCTCAGTGTAAATGACAACTACCTGAGATCAATTACACACTGCCTTTTTGTGAATAGCTTAAGATGTATTAACCTCATGTTTGTAAAGGCCTTACTACTGGTGATAAAAATCCGTGGAGTAAGATGGTGTGCATTTTAGGGCTGATATTTTCTAACCCTACCCCTTTTCGTGAGAAGGTAGCGTCGCTGTGATCCATGTTGTCTGAGGGAAACGTCTTACTGCCGTCACAACTGTACAGTCTACAATACGACTTCACCCCCGAACTTTATATTTGATGTTCTGCAACCGACTTAACAAGATTATGGGATCTTAGATAACAATTGTTCTGGCCATTGCAACCGGACTGGTTCATCATGATAAGCAAGACCGACCACTGCATCAATGTGGTAGCAATAGTCAGGTTAGTGAGTACTAACAACAACAGTATAACAGTATCATTCTGATAAAGGAACTGAAATTGTAGCTATCAAGAAATTTAACATTCATCAGAATATCGTAGAAGTTAGGCAAGGGTTAATAACTGCGAAAAAGTAGTTGTGTATCATGATAAAATAGAATTTAAATTAGTCAGTCATGAACAATATAGAACCTTGGCACTTATGCGCATAGATTCAAGTTGTCATACCACAGTATCACGTCGAGTCCACATATTCAAGATTAACACGACAATATAACAGAGCAAACAAGGAACAAAGCAAACGTATGCATATAATTTATGACTGGAATAAAATATGCCAAAAAAATGGATATCAAAACAGAAATGTAAATAAGTTGACCCGAGATAAAAGGTTAGTAGAAAAGGAAGAGAGAGTGGTGATTTTAGGAAAAAATAACTAGAGCTTAGTACTAAGGTAGAAGTAAAGTTTGAATAAGTTTCTTTTGAGTACAAATTTGTGTACAGTAAAAGCTCAAACATTGTTAAGATGGTGGGAGGTCATTGAATTTCGGTAGGTTCCTATTGGCCTTGTAAATAACTTTATAATCTAAATCCATTTTAATCGAACGACCCATGTTTACAAGGTATTCAGTAGTGTACTTGACATTCAATTTCCCTACTAGATTCATACTTTAAGCATATATTGTTGATGGTTGTGCCAAACCAAAACATGGCAGAAATCGATGAAGTCATTGACAAGTGGACTAAGTCATGTTGGTAGATGTAGGCTGCGTGGTTGGGGTCTGCGAGACGAAAGTCACCAATGGTTAGAGACCTTGAACGACATGGCTCAGAATCGTTCGCAATGGCGCAGGTGCATCCACTCTTTGTGTTCTCTCAAAATCTAACCTTCTGAATTCTCTATCTTTCTCCTTTCAAATTTATCTCACTGAATTATACTTTTCGAATCATATCTTCGCTCCCTAATTTCCTGCATTACTGCTAATACTTCTACTATCGCTATCACTCTTGGATTTGAACTGACAGTTGCGTCTCTGCGCTGATGTGGTATGGCAACCTGAACTGATGTACGTACGTACGAAGTTCTGCGTTGTATCTGTCTGTCTGTCTGGTTGTGCTTGAAGTGGGGTGGGGTGTTAAATGTAATGAGGAGCTTTTCATATAATTAACATCTCCAGCGATGCTGTCTTTCAACTTACCGAAGTAACAGAAAAAGTTCAGCTCTGTACGTATTACACTTTACTTTTCCCAAGGATTTCTATTGATGACATTAAAGCTTAAAAGGTGAGAAGTTAATACTGTGAAAGTAGAAAATAATTAGTAACCATGATGTGTTATCAAATCAAAGTAATTATCTCTTAGGATTTAAATTCATCGTTTTACCTCCATGAGATTATCATTAACCCCTCAGAATGAAGTGCTCTTTTTGATAGTATAAATAACCCTTTACTTTTCTAAGTGCTTTTTAATTTAACCTGATATTAAATTCTTGGCTCAAATTTTAGTTCTATTTTTATGCTTTTATTATAAAATAACGTCAACTGACGACAGTAACCTAAGAGAATCATATAGCTGTTCCTTTCTAGTTTGATGATTTAATAATGGTCATCTGTGACTGATCTCATACAGGTTTCTTGATCAGCAGCTTAGTAGTAAAAGGTTCATTAAGTTTTAAGTCCCTATTCTATCCTATCTACTTGGATTTGAGCAGCTGGGTAGTACTACTAGTCTTGATTCATAAAATATGACCGAATACATGAATATGTACTTGGTACATTGTCTCATAGAAACCAGCAGCATACATTCAAATTGCAGACAAATTCGATTATCAATAGGTAGCATAATCTTAATGGAACTTTAGAAAATTGGTTTTGAAGCTGTTCATTGATCCAAATTGATTAGTTCGAACTACACTTTTTATGCAAAAGCTGGTGATACTACTTGATAGCTCAAACGAAATTAAGCAGAGCCGAATTCGAACCTGTGACAGAGTAGGTGAAAGTCGATTGTTTAAAACCATTAAGCCACCATTCCAAAGTGATTACTGTATGATGAAGTTATTTTGTATGTACGTTTAGATGAATTTTTATAAGACCTCTAGATATGGCTTAAACACTTTCTATTATCAAATTAGTTTGTTTTTGTACAGAACAGTAATTTCAAATGTTGATTTCCTGTCTCTCTCTCTCCCTTTCCCTTTTCATTCTTATTACTTATTATTATTTTAGCTTTAATATTCACTATTTGTGGATTTCGTCAAATGAGTGTTTGGGCTATTAACAAATTAAAAGCATATCGTTGTGAATTCGGAAATTTCCCAAAAAATCGTAAAGCAATTGTACCATTCATTCTATAATCCTTTATTGTTTTAAGAAAAAAACACTTTCCTATTTTGTTTGACATTTTGACATTATTTTAAAGTTATTCCATAAAACATTATTGTTATCATTAGTCGAATATGTAATATTCATCTCTATTGAATGGATTGATTATTGCCCCCAAAAAAATGTATTAAGCACATATATATGCAGACATATTTCATGTCAATATATAATTTTCTATGCAATTAAAACAATGTTTACTTTTAGTTGATTGAATATGTTGTTGAATGATGTTGGTGTTGTGACGCGTGGTTTGGATTCTTATTCGACCGCGAAAATCTCTGTCGTCAATTATTAATCTCGTCTAAGTGGATCGCTTGATTTGACTCCTAAGCTTTGACTCGACCCCCAGGCTAAAACTACACTTCAACGTGAACACGAGAGAGAAGACAGGAAATATGGGAAAATAACACTTTACTGCAAGGTGTCAATTATGTACAAAAACTAGGATATTTATATTATCATAAATGTCCTTCAGGCTTCTAGAGATTTCTACATCCTACTAGACACAGTAGTAGTAAGATAACTGTCCAATCAGAGAGATATCACGTGACTTCTCATTGGTCTAGAATTTTCTGGTAAAAACTATCTGCGCGCTGATTGGACACAATTTTCTCTATTGATTTCTGCGCCTTTCTGAACTTGTTGCAAGGGATTTTTTGGCTCTACCCAGCAGTTGGCAGAGTACGGTTGAGAACCAGAGAGCACTAAACAGCCGTTTCGTCCTAGTATAGAACTCCTCAGCAGTGCACGCCCAAGATGCTGCCTCAGAATGGCTAACACCTAGCTCTTTGCGCCACTGGGCTAGCATCCAATAGTAGAATTCCCACTTCTTTCAAGGAGATGTATTGCTGAGAAGTTCCATACTACGACAAGACAGCTGTCTAGTGCTCCCTGGTTTTCAGTGGTACCCTATTGGCATCAATCTGTGATGGATGCAGTCAACTAGAAATATCAATCTCCACAAACCGTGTCAATTCAATAATTTTTTATTTGTTTAGTCAAGGAAAATAAAAAAGGTACATGGAAATAGGTAATGTCCGATTGTATAGTTGCTAGCTTAATGCTTAGTTGAACTATATTAGACTGGGACATCCGTATTTTGTTATGCCCTACAATGTCTAATAAGCCGGTTAAAGAGTAGACAGATTCAAGTCAACGAAGTTATACTACTAGCTATTATTGGAGTGTGACAGTATTGAGATGCTACATTTAAGAAACCAACATCACTCATGCTTCCTTATCACAAAAAGAATCAGAACTCATTTTGTCCATCGGAACATTTATCTTTAGCGGTTAAGACTCTAAATGTACGGAGCTAACACTTTAAGAGCTCATGAGCGATCACTTTTGAACAAGATTAAATAGTTGTCTTTTGAACGTCACCTCTAGTTCAGTCTCGTTTTCAAGTCCTTCAAGAAGGATTATCTTTCGATTATGTGAAGTGATAACTATTCTCATACTTCGGAGACTGTGACGAATTTCATAGTTAAAGTTATAGAGCTGGTGTTGAGCTTGAACGATTTTTCGAATGACTGAAACATTTTCAGGCAACGTGAAAGCAGTAAATGTAGGACAATGACTTAAGATTCAAAACAGAAAGAGTTGCTTTTGCATCATTGATGAAATAAGACATTATATTGTACCTCTTCGTAGAAATCTTTGATATTATGAGAAATATTTATACACAAGTGAGAAGTCATCAGAGTTATGGAATTGAAATTAGGATTACGGTATACACAAATTACAACAACGGTGAAATATGTTGTAAAAGCGAAGGAGAATTTGTGGAATTATTAACGCCGATGTTGATCCGATTTGTCATTTCTTAGGAAAGACGTTAACAGACCATATACTCAGAGGTGAATACACATGGACAACCGATTATAAACAATTTAGTCAGAAAAGACTGATTTGTAACTGATGGAATGATTGAAAAGCTCACTTCTACATGAAATAGGCGCTGGTGTTGTTATATGAAAAGAACGACATCATCAAAACATCAAGTGTGGTATTGGGAATAAACATACTGAAACCACTGTCACTGACTGAACACTCCCGTTAAAAAGAACTCGAACTTCATTGCCATGTGATTTGACAGCTGACACTTCAATCAGAGTGAGGACTCAGGACCTCGTCAGGAGTCAAATCAATAGCCTTGGAACCTGGCGACGAACACATGACTATTGAAACCACTGAGCCACTTCAATCAATTTATGAGTTGGCACGTAGTGGTTGTTGGGCTATATTTATTGGCGCGGAAATCTTGCCATTAGACGCTAGCCCAGTGGTAATGGCAGTCAAGTGCTCGCTGCGAAACTTCGTCACGAAACTTGACCCCATCCCTGATGGAGAGGTGAGTGCTAAATACAGGTGGAAAGTTTCGCCGTGGGACGAAACAGCTGTCAAATTACATGACAGTGAGGTTTAAATTGTATTTTTCTACTGGTGGTCAGTCATTTACAGTCACATTAGTGTCCTTATGTTTAATAAAACTTGATGGTCTTATTTTCTTCGGATTTCATTATCAGTCTTGATGGTTAAGTATTTAGGCAGGAGCTGAAGGTCCTAGGTCTAATCCCATGATGGGACTGAAGTTGTGCACTGCTGAGAAAATCCATACAAGACAAAATAGCTATCGAATTATTCTTGGTTTTCAATAGTATCCAATGAAGATCATTCTATGATGAATACAAACAATGTTAAGTAACTAATTACACTGAAATTCTGACTGGTAGCACTAAAGTAACCCATAAAATTGATGTTGTTTTTCTAAATTTGTTTTCATTTTACAACGTTAACTTATTCAATCGATGTAGAATAATTGGCTTTTTCTATAAAAAAAAAACTGAATCGATAACAGATTTAATAGGTCATACTTAGAAACAAAAGTACTTAAAGTTTACAATTCTGCATAGTTACTGAAGTCACAGAATAGCACACTCAATAGAATTGGATTATGACTATGAAGAACTAGACAAATTTGATATTGATCACTCTCTTCAGTGATTAATTAATCCATACATCTTATCTTATGCTAAAGGGGATCAATCACAATTTGAATAGCCTAGTGGCCATAGTCGTAGACTGTGAGACTGAATAATTCAAAATTGAATCCGCTAAGAAGCATCAATTCCAAGAAGGTACAAAGTAATTTTAAGGTATTGATTGGTTGAAAACAGAGCTTTTCCACGGACAGTTTGTCACTAATATTACAATGTGTTCTACATTTTATCTCAACTGATAACTTTGACATCGAATTTGAGAGTTCGAGCCATTATGTTACGTGAGAACTACTTAATTTTAAGTTTGTATGATTATTACAATCAATTGTTGGAGAGATCAAGTAATGACATACGTCGGGATTGTTTAAAATGATACAGGTAAATTAACTCTATCGGTATTCGGATCCTAAGCTCCAAAATTATTTTTCGACGAAGTGGCTCTAGATGCTACGTTTGCACAACGAAATAAATGTTAAATTGCCAATTCGAATTTAGTATCACAAATTAGTCTGAGTTAGACAAAAACTGAAAACCAGGAAGAACTAGACTGCTATTTCGTCCTAGTAAGAGACTCTTTAGGAGTGCGCATCCACGACCACAGGAAATTCAGGCGCCGCAGTGAAAGCATTATACCACTGAGCCAGCTTTCAACGATTGACATTTTTAACTCGGTCGATTCACTGCATTTATACGTGACCTCATTCACTGACATTAATGGGTAACTAAAGCACACCCGGCATAGTTGAACTCAACTGGTAACGTAGTCTCCTTTGAACCTTATTAATTATTAACAGAAGTCAGTAACTAACTAAGTGATATTGATTGTAATTGGGTAATGTGGAGACTGTTGAATTTAATATCACGAACTAGTCTAAGTTAGACAATCAAACTAGGATGAAACTCAAACCTATTCGTGATATCAAATTTTAATTCAACAATCACCGCAACATCCAATTACTATTATAGTGTTATGCCGGAATACAAAGAAGCGTAACGAACTTTCAGAACTGTGTTTTAGAACACTATTTTATTTATTCGAACTTTCTGTAATGTAAACATTTTGTTTCTGTTATTGTTACGCTCCGCTTGCCCTATCCTCCCGTTTAGCATAATTACTGTTATTGTATTGTCTGTTGTTATGGACTACAGTCAATTAGTTGTGTACAAGTTGTTTCTATTCACTACCACTATTTCCCTCGTTTTGTATTCATGTTAATTTTCTAATTGGTTTGTTGTGTGGTCTGATTTTATGTATATATAAAAGGCATGATTGAAATATAATATGATTCAATTCTGTCTGGCTGATCTATTGGCTCGTATTCTTCTTATTTCGGATTGGGACTAAGTGGGCACAGGGCAGACGCGCAATAACCAACTAGGCACAAGTAATCTGGCATTCGGCCAAATCCACTCACCCCCCAATTCTCTCGTCATAACATATAGTTAATAATAAAGATTGAAATACAAGTATATATTTATTTATTTAAACAATATTCAATGTACAATAATCAATTGCATATACAATACACATATTTTTATTTTCTTTTGATGATAATGAAATTAATGTACACAACAGTATTACACAGAATACGTATTGTTGTTAATCGTCATCATCTTCATCATCTCCTTTCTTTAAACTTCCAAATACCGCCAATGGAACAGGTTGATTTTCAATATCAATATCTTTAGATATGTACATAATATAAACATAATGAATATAAAGTTTGTTAAAGGAAATAAATTTCAACTTTAACATAAGCATGGGTGAACCTGACAATTAAACATTATTCACGACTATTATATAATAAATATTAGTAATTTAATTGAGATGGTTGTTTCTGAGGAGATTGGTGTTTTTAGTTGATTGGATACATTACAGATTGATGTTAGCAGAGTACCATTGAAAACCAGGGAGCGCTGAATAGTTGTTTCGTTTTAGTATGGGACTCCTCAGCAATGTGCATCCCAGATTCCGCATTAGGGGATTCAAGTTGGTGAACATTTAACCCTTTGAACCATTTGGTCGGCATCCAGTGGTAGAATTCCCACTTTTATCAATATGTGATATATAGTGTGACGATCATCCATTATCATTAGTGATAATTATCTTACTCCCGACAAGTCTGAACTCCACCAGTCACAACTTTTCACTAGGGCTTTAGGAACATCCCGAAGTTATTCACTAGTGAGCTGATTATTAGGAGTGGAAATTCTACGATTGGATGCCGACTCAGTGATGCAGAGGGTTAGGTGTTCGCCAACCTGAAGCCTCTGGTGCAGAATCTAGGATGCGCACTGCTGAGGAGTCATATACTGTTCAGTGCTTCCTGGTTTTCAATGGTACCCTGCCAACATCAGTGTGTGACATATTCAATCAATAGAAATATGAGTAAGTTTGAGGTAGTAATTAAAAAATCATTTGATCTAAGATTCAATATTCATGTCTGTATGTGGGATTCGATAGAATTTAATTGGGCCTAAGTTATCCAATAATAATGCTACATTTTTATCCAGTGGTAATAACCCAATTGTCTCCGCTTCCCAATGATAAATTATCACTTCATCGGTGAATCTACTGAAAATTCAAGCAGAAGCCCTATCTCCTTCAGCTAAAATACTGAAGAAGGAAGTCAAGGAAAAAATTTAGCCTAGCGAAACTAACCAATTGGATAATGACAAATATTACTGAGGTGTTAATGCATTTAATATAACTGAAGAATATTATTTTTCCTGCAACTATGAAGAAAAAGCTTCGTGATTCAAAGCTGTTATAGTAGGTATTGTCTCTGATTGACCGAATCATCTTGTTAATTTAACTTCATCGAATTTATGTGAAATAACAGTTTAATCAAACTCATACATATACCAGTATTTACGTTGTTTGTAGTTGACTGGTTATTACGGAGAAGGTATTGATCCTACTGTCTACGACGACAATGAAAGCTATGTAACTGAATCGTCAACTTTTCACAGAACACAACATCGTCAATGACTATGAATAAAGTTAGATTGTGACCGGTAAATGGAATCCAGAATGAGCGTTTAACACTACTCATTAGTTGGATTCACCTAAATTCCAGTGTCGATGTCCACAATCGAACAAAAACTCAATCCGTTTGTGTCGAAAGCCACTGCGTTCACCACCGATACAGGCACATCCAGCTGACGAGTTTCAAACGGTATGAAACACCGTCCTGAATTTTACTATCAGTTACCATACAAGTTTAAGTATGCTTACCAACTACCCCCTGTATCGATGTAGTCTGCTCAGGATTGATTTCACTACATAGTAACATCAATCGGAAGACAAAAACACTCTTAAACTCTATCAGCAACAACGCTTTTATTCATTCGCCGTGTTGGAAAAATGACAGTTAATGCTAGATAAATAACAATGATAAGTGAATTTGAACATAAGTAACGACCACAGACTGTAATTCTGGTTCGAATTCCATAGAGAACAGAGCATCGTTCCTTTGTAGATTTAAGAAAATACTATTCTGAAGAATGCCAACTAGTACAAAAATCAGATTAAACAGATTTTTCTACAAACTAACTTCAACAACCATCTATAACCAACAAATTAATATGCAAGAATCATTCATTTTACACAATTTTATTTAAAAAGGCCTACCATCTGGATGAGTTTTTCTTCGCCGTTTACTAGGCATTAACAAATGTTTATCAGTGACATCTTCATCCTCTGCTTCGTCTTTCCTCAGCTGTTTTCTTGGCATTATGTCATCACCATCCGCTTCATACTCCTCTTCAACACTAATGTCAATCTCTTCGGTGTTGGAACTAACTTTTTGTTGTTCACTATTTTTTTCAGTAGTTAAACCAAGCTGTCTTACACCAGCCGACTGGAATTGTACCATAGGACGACCAGCTAAAGTGGGTTTGTATGAGTTGGCATTTGTATTGGAATCAACATGTGATTTATCTAATTTTTCCATTTCATCTTTTGGTGCTAATACACATAAATAGATTAATAATCAATAGGATTCATTGAGTAACATGTAAAGATTTTAATGGACAATGTAAATTATTTACCATTTTGACAGAATAAAACTCAAGGAAACTGATTTCGATAGATTCCCCCTTGGCATATCTCACCCCCCCCCAAGTACTGTGATGATCACAGTGAGACTTAAAATAAACAGTAGCTTACTGCTTTAAGCGTCGAAATGTAATAACTACTTAGCTAGATGTAGCTTAGAGGATCACGATTTGAAAATAGTTATTGAATTCAAGTCTCAGTGTAGATACTAACACTAGGACGCTGGAAGGATACTTAGATAACACGACTAAAACAGGATAAGACGGGTGTTCAGAATTCCAGTGGTAGTCACAATCTATATGTTTAAGAAAAAGGTTTTGCAACAAAATGGCCTATATCGAGGCAATTCATTTAAGATAATCATATGTTAGAAAAGAATATTCAGATTTCAATTCTAAATATCAATAATGAGATCATACAAATATACCCGACAGTAGATGCTATCCTAACACTATGGCTGGAATTACCTATACTGGCAAACTAACTGAGCCATACTGACCACAACAATTGACTTTTTAAGCTATACCAGCCAAGTTGATTGAAGAGCGTTATTTATGATCATTATTATTTAAACACATAAAATTCGGTACAAAATGCCACCAACAATACTTGTGCCATACATGTACAAAAGTAACGTTGTAGGAAAAAATAGGGAGAGAAGGGGGGCGATTAGTGTAAAATTTAATAGAACAACGGAATTACAGAGCAGGAGATACAGTTCGGATAGTAATATGAACAATAAGACTTTATTTTACAACACTTTAATGAAGATTGTAATAGGAAACCGCAGCAATATAGCCACTGAAAACAATCACTTTATTTCAAGAAGATGGAGCACTCAGTTTCCAAGACCTTTCCGAACAGCTGTCACATCCCTGACTAGGTGTTCGCCACCACTGTTAAAAAGAGCTGGGGGGGGGGTAAATCGTCTGGGCCTGATAATTTATTTCGACTTAAAAGTTGGAGTTCCTTGCGGGCTTCCTCTTCGTTAGATGGATCAGTTATCTCCGGGAATGGAGGGAAGGGCGATCTGATCGAAAGTGCTGGGGCAAGAGATCAGCTGAAGTGACCCCCATAAGCCTCAGGCCATCGTATAAGACGATATTAGACGTTAGTGTTTGGCGTATCCTTGTCTTTATAGATTGTTTCATTTAGGGCAGAGTTCTTGTTCACAGTGGCTAGGCCCAGAGCTTTCAGTAATTATCAGATGCAGCTGCTGCTCAAAACTCTTCGGCACGCTCAGACCAGGCTACCTGACCCTCATGCAAGCTTTTCACGATCTCTTGACGTAAGGACCTACATTTATTATCAAACTCATTGGTTACTGGAGTGGATCGATGTGATTCAATGAACTTTAAGGAACTTGCAGAAACCTAATACTTATAAGCCGGATGTTTTGTTAAACCACAAGAGACGTGGCCAGCCACGTTTATAACGTTGTGCAGATGCAACCAGTGTTCATTTATGCAATCCAGTGAACTAGCATTTTAGCCTAGAACCTAACTCGGATTGATATTTAATTGCAACGGAAGTTGAAACCAATTTACTAGTATCGATCCGTTAAGGCCGAAACGACTCCTGGCCACTGAAAAGCAAGACATAAGCTTAGTGCAACATCGATACTTGTGGAATCAGACACCGATGCTATAGGTTCCCAGAGTATGCATATGTGGAACATGTTTTTCGAGTCGACAGATGGAAGACGAGTTTGTAGTACGCCACCAGAGTCCTGAATATAAGTCTCAAATATACAACAAACATCGATGTTAAGGCTTTTTAGAGAAATGGTCAAGCCTGTCTGTTATTCGATCTGCGTTAATGTGGATACAATGAAGGAAGTTAGCTTAAATGGTACACATAGCTTCAGAAAGACTGTATCAGATTTCGACAAACCAAACTCTAATGGTAATGCTAACACACCTAAAACTACACATAAAAAAGTAGTCAGTGACCTGCTCCTTAGGTTTTGCAGTCACCCTCCAGGTAATCAAAACCACCAACAACCCTATTTCCGTTTTATGTATCTAAAAAGGAACCCTTTTAAAGAGTGCAAACAACCGAGAGCTTCAGGATTGTAGGTATGCACCTTACTGATGAGTTTCGAATTTTCTCTTAATTACTCACAAGAATGTAACACCCTGGATTATAATTTTGGTTAACGTAAACTTAATAGTGTATTGTACTATATGAGTGCCAATCAAAAAAAAAAATAAACGAACCAACTATCAGGTATTCTCAGATATAATAGATAAGAGAAGTATTGCTTACCATTTGTTGGATTGTCTTCACTAATTTGTAACTGACTTGCAACAAAACTAACACGTGTATTATAAGTTGCTTGAACACTACGTCGAATTCGTAACATTTCACGTAGAGTATCTTCATTACCATGTGTTACTTCGAATTCTTTCCAAACTTGCCAAAATTGTGTTTCAGTCTATAAAAAAAAACAAATAAATAGAGTCGTAAAATGATAGTTGAGAAATGCCAGATAAACGTTTATCAGTCATCAACCTATTAGAGTTGATGAAGCAGTTAGTACATTTAACCCCTTTACTCATTATCATTAACTAAAGTTTTTTGAAGTAATAGAGGAATAAAGTGTTATTACTAAAACTATTAACATGACACAAATGCAAGAAGCCTTAATCAATGTCACTTGAAGTTTCAAATGAAGATAACAATTCTTAACTTGATTAATAATGTTTGAGAAGAGAGTCTTCGTCGGTAAAGTATACGGTCGACAAAGTCGCATATTACCTTCAGGTTAATAAATACTACAAATATCAGATGTCGATTTAATTATTAATTGCAAGATAAGTAATATTGTCAAGATATTCGTAATTCATCTTTTTTCTTAAAACAAAATAAGCTGTTTACAAGGTACTTTAAATGATCACAAGTACAAGCAAAAATATGTTGTCCCTTGAATCCAAACGCCAAATATTGACGTCATAAGTGTTTTCTAGTCCGTTTCCTTTAAATCCAAAAGGGAAGATGATAATTATGGAAAAGATCAAACATCGGAAGTTTTATTTCTATGTCGAAAGCAGTGTATTTGCAAAGGTATTCATGATCTTGAAACTTAAGTGGCTGCCAGAAAACATCCTGAAATAGGCGACAACGTCAGTGAATATCCAAATAAGAGTGAAAAAATACAATCAGCCCTTGAAAAAAAATTCTCTTGAATGTGCACAATAAATATAGATTGATCGAAGTAGTCTCAATTTTGGAAAACGTTTTCGAGGATGTTTTTAAGGATTCCTAGAGATAATATTTAATACTTGACTGCGATTACAGTTAACACTTAAACAGACAGTAGAGCACATAAAACACCCTCCATTTTATGAAATGTCTATGAGATCTTAATTATTGGAGATTCATAAGAGATCATAAATTCATTTAGGCACTGGTCTAAAACATTATTCGGCAATCCGAAGTTTCATATTACAGAATGCAGTTAGTTAAACGACTACTGACAACCAAACGCTTTTCATTGGACAGATATTTTATCCACGATTTTAGTGTACATACATGATGACCTCATGGATCAATGCCAGGATCTTCAGGCTATAAGGTAAGTGTACCTAACCTTCAAACCAATGAACTAATACACAATTGTGCAGATTTCTAACTTTAACGAAATCACAACATTTCGTGTCATTTCGATTGATGGGTAGGTAATTGATTCACACTAGATATACTTGAACTTCAGTGATCACATCTCACTTTAGCTTCAGAATGACATGAAATGAGCAATTCATTATCAAGTGATAATCATTATATATGGGTGTTGTGGACGGTCACTGTCATTGATAAGTCATACAATAGGATGAAATAGCTTTTTCTAGTGCTGTCTTGTACTCAATGGCTTTCTCGTTATAGTCAGTCAGTGATGTGAAAGTCCATATTCAACAATTTATTTTGACAAACATCATACGGATAACAAGAAAAATGGTATAATGGCATACATTAAGAACAAGTGCTTAATATTATTGCAATAAATAATAGTAAACAATAAAAAACTAAGCCTAAAGTATTCAGTAGTATGCTTATTATTTTATATTTTTACTCACTCGAGGATCACACATTTGAGCACAATAAGCATAAACAGCTCTTGCTCTGTCAATTTCACCTAATTTCCTTTCTAAATCTGCAAATCTTAAACACATTTTACGTGAATGCTCTTCAGGTAAACGTTCTATGGCTTGCTCATAGGCTGAACGTGTATGTGTAACACCATGAAGATCTGCAATACGTTGAATGTATATATTGAACATCTATAATACAAAAAATGTTCAACGTTGAACAGTTATAAAATTGTATTATAATGGTAATGAGTAATCAAAGAATTAATTGGAACACTGTTTCGTCACAGTATGAAGCTACACAGTGATAATTAAGCACGAAATGAAGATCAATGAGGAGATTAACTATGGAATCCAGAGACCTATAAAGTAAAGGTTCCACACTTTAACCAATAAATCATAAGTTGGAAAACAGCTTCACCTACTTCCATTTGGGTAATCAAGTATAAGTATCACTAGCAACCAAACTTAGATCATAGGTCAAAATCTAGCATACTAATCTCCATCTAACAGATGAACGAGTATTTCTGATATACTGGAACCGAAAGAATATAGATTATCTTCGAAAACCGTTTCCCAGTAGACTATTTCATTTATTCTAATTGTATGAAAAGTGAACATTTAAGTTTCTATCACTATTATATCCCACATACCCTATCCTCCCGTCTTGTACACTGACTGTTACTGTAACATTTTCCACTGATGAACTATGGTTAATCAATTACGCATATGTTATTTTAGTTCACAGTTACTGTTACTCCTAATTAGCATAAATGTTAATTTTCAAATTGGTTGACTAGATGGTCAGGTTTTACACATATATAAAGGATTGTTTGAAATATAATTCGATTCTGTCTGGTGGTCAGCTCAATTGTCTTACCTTTTTCATTCCAGCTTTGGGGGGCTAGCAATCACAAAGCAAGCGTGTGGGTGCATACTGATTAGTTATACGCTACCATCATCATAACAGTTTTTTGACGCTATCACAATTTCAAACTTTAATATATGACAGTACTATTATCTAAACTAGTTAAAATGATAATCGTCATAATGCTCCCTTCTGAAATGATTGTTATGATAACTTCCATAAGTGAAGCCTCGTGTTCTATATAAACAAACTTAGAAATTTATTAATAAAGCATCAAAGGTTAACATATTTGATTTGAATTACTCTTTAATAATGATTAGTGACACTATACAGCTGTACAAAATACACGAGAAGCACGCTGCAACTATCTGATTACAAGTACGAGACATTAAGGTATATAGCTTAAGTGACTGGAAATTAGATTCAGTGTTATACAGCAATTATCACAGAGGCATGCCTAAAATATTTAGAGAGCTGATACTCTTTCTAGTATTCGAACCACAGTGGCACAGTTTCCTAAAATTTAAAGCCTATGAAAATATTTACAATTTATGGAATTATAAGACAGAAGAAAAGCTTACTTCAAATCTTTCCTCTGGAAGAACAGCCTCGGTAGCTCGCTCATATATTCGGATAGCACGACGCGCAAGTCCATGCTGTTCTTCCAATCGAGCATACAATAAATGTAATGCTGAAATTAAGCATAGCATAATAGTAAGATGAATAAGATAACAGAGTAGGTGGAAATTACAAAGTTACTGTCTTACTAGTTATTTAATTAATTCATTGAGGGGAAGTGGATCTGTAGGGGTATCATATTTGTATATGTCACAAATTAACAACGCTTGGATCCTAGAAAAAAACAAACAGCACTAGACAGATGTCGTCCTAGTATGCGACTTAGTAGTAACGTGTAACTACCCCATCACCACGGATGGAACTCAAGTATCATCAAGTCCACAAGACATCGTTGGTGATTATATACTCACATTACCTTGTAGTTTAAGAGATATATCCACCTTACAGTCGACTGACCAGCATGATGTGCAACACTGTACTCTATTTGAACATATGGGTATAAGAAGTGGTCTTTATTAGTAGATGATATTTGTAGGCTGCTAATATACGATCATAGATCTCTTTAAAACACTCCTCATGTTTGTTGTAGTCATCAGGTATGCAATGCTCCGTGCCAGAGAAATATGGTAAATCAATTGATGAGGTTATGAATCTTCATCAACTGAGGTGTTCGAAACATGTATTAAATGAATTCCTAACCACAGCTTAACTTTACATGAATAGTATATGAGAAGAAAAGAGGAAAACTAGGGAAGGCCAAATTATAACGTTGCATTAATCCATAGAGTTATTGGCTGACGATCTCAGATGTGCAGGTAGGTGCAGACTATGCAGCTGTCGTAACCAATATTGTAGACATTGAGTAGTGACATAGCTTTAGAGCAAGTTGTAGTAGAGCAGGTGTATATATTCCTGACAATTCCTCAAATCCTAAGCTGAAAACTATTTTATACCTTTATTTACAGCGATTCATTTTAATAATACAACCTTTACTACTTCGGTATTTTTCTTATTGTGCAAATAAGGTGTGGTAACTTGAACTGATATGCATTTATACTAGATTTTACGATGCAGATGACAGAATGACTGATTTATTATTCAAAATGAGTAAATGGACATTTTCGCTGGGCTTTCTGGTTGATTATAATGTTAAAGTTCTGTATACATGAAATGTAAACTAACCTACAATAAAATAACCTTCTTCAAAACATTACATGACATACCTTTAGCATACTTTGGTGGACATTTCTCCAAACACTGTTCGAATAAATCTCGAGCACGTTCTAATTTATTTCCACCCTAAAATGAATGATAAATTTATTTAGATTGAGGTCATTCATTATATTTATAGTGTATATTAGGCTTCTGTTTACTCTAGAATAATCGGTCACTTTCTCCTTATTCAATGAATGAATACATCATTTACTGTGTAGTCGTACAGGACATCATTAGCAGGATCACAAAGAATAATTGAAAGCAATTCTATTCTATGTTTGTAAAATTCAGTTACTCGAAGATATGAAGAAATTTAGTAGCTTACTGTGTCTCATCACTACCATTTTAGAAACATTTCTGAAATCTTATGACAAAACGGAAGCTTTTTTTTAATGTGAATTTCCGCATAGTGACGATAGTTCAGTAAGTCTTACCATACTGAAACAGTGACTACGAAGGTCTGGATTAGAGACTGCTGGATACATTGTTTAATATGCTGTTGAAAGGTAAACACAACTGAGGAGTCTCAAACAGGGGTGAAACGATTTTCAATGTTTTTTAGCTGATATATATATGCATAGAAAAACGAAATTCTATCCAATACAATAAAACTTACATAACGCTCAATAAACTTGGATAAATAAGTAGCCCATATGTCATAAACATTTGGCCAACGAAACAATGCAACACCTTTTTCATAGGCCTTGAGAAAAAAATAAGAATAAATGTTACACATATTGAATAATATTAATAAACGTGTTGTATACGAGTGGACGGTTGCTTTTGTTTTCTCGAAAGGAGTTATTTTCCTACTAGGGACAGAAACGAGTCCAAATGAACCGGATAGACTGGTACGTACAACTAAGTACGTTGGTTACCTGTAACATCATACACAATATCCCGATAATAGATTGAGAAAAAGATGAGGAACATACAATAGTACACTGATAATTATATGAAATTATCGCTACAACTAAAGTATGAAACGAATCTAAGTACATAAATCTGCATTCGGCGTATAAGTAAATTAACCAACGGAAAAATCACTAAAGAAACAACATATGCATTACAAATGGATACCAACTGAAAAATCAGAGAGCACTTGATAACATGAACAAGCGCCGCCTACTTTAAATACAACTTGTTATCACTGAACACAAAATGTTCTCGGCACCTTCTCTAGTATCTGCATGTATGTGTGATCAACATAGAACCTGGCACATGTATGCATCGGTTCAAGTTGCCATACCTCTATGACACCGTAAGATTAACACCACAGAAGTTACTTCAATAAGAATAAAAATAATGATGATAATAATGGTAACAAGGAGTGCGAAAATAGAATATGGTTCAGGGAGCTTGGAAAGAAAGTTATGAAATAATTTAAAGCTCATGATGTAAAGCAAAACAATGAATGAATACATCTGCGCCATTGTGACCGATTCTGGGCCATGTCTTTCAATGTTTCTAGCCACTGGTTACGGATATTCGCGAGAACCCCAACCAAGCAGTTTGCGACTACTGACACGACTCAAATCAGTAGTCAGGGACTTCATGGATTATTACCAGTGTTTTAGTTTGGCCGCCTCCAACTCTCTTCCATCCTGCTCCCATATCAGCCAACATCGCGCGTAGAGGCAGATGGTGATTGGGCATAAGCATTACATGTCCCAACCACCTCAGTCGATGAAGATTCACAACGTCATCGACTGATTTACCGCTTTTGCCTAACACCCGTTGTCTAACTCCGTTATTACTTATTCGGTGATCTCAGCTAACGCGAAGTGATGTTTCGAAGACATCGATGGTCAAAAACTAACAACCTTCGAGTGTCGTTTACCCTTAGTGGCCACGTCTTACACCCATACAGTAAGACAGAGCGAACTGTTTGCGCAGTACACTTTTCCCTTGGTTGAGAGACGAATATCTAGTCTACGCCATATGTGACGTAAGTCGGCAAAAGCTAAACAAGCTTTTTGAATTTGTACTGAGATTTCTCCAGAAACTAACCCATTAGGGATAATCAGACTTACAAGGTCAAGGTAAGTGAAGTGGTTGACGTACTCAACTAATTCACTCCCTATAATTAGCTCAGGTGTTGACGAAAACCAGTCCTGGAGCAATAGTTTGCGTTTAGACGTGGGGACAAACGCATTACGGACATGCTGCATTAAAGGCTTATTGCTGTTAAAAGATTCTGCATCTTACTAGCGTCTTCCCCAAACAGGAATATGTCATCAGCATATTTCAAGTCAACAAGTGGATCTCTTGGTGGGAAGATCAATTCCTTGAAAATTCAGACTATGAGAGAGTAATTTCCGACAGTAAATCAACCATGAAAATAAATAAAAATGGAGACAGTGGGTAGCCTTGACAGATACCACTTGAAGTTACAAGTTCAGATGACAATTCGCTATGAGCTCTGACACGAATAATAGTGTTTGAGTAAAGAGCCTTCACAAGATTTATGCACATCTGGGGTACGCCTTTCAATGAAAGACACTGTCATAGAACTTCTCCGTCTACACAATCAAATGCCGCTTTCAAGTCAAGAAAATCCACCATTGTCGGGCACTGAAAAGCATATCTGTGCTCTGAATCCTGACGAATGGTAAATATCTGGTTTATACAACCGCAACTTGGTCTGAAACCAGCCTGGTTTTCTCGTATTTTTAGATCACGAGTTATAGTTAAACGTCTAATAATTATAAAAGCTAGTATTTTAGACATTATATTAGTAAAACTAATTCCTCTGTGGTTATCGCAGGATGACTTTGATCCTTTCTTATATTCTGGGACGATTAACGGTAGACACCAATTAGATGGAATTATGTCAAGTTCCCTAACTTTGGTCAAAATGTCGGTCAAAGTGGGACCACCATCCTTAAAAACTTCTGGGGATAATTCATCCGGACCTGCTGCTTCGCCTTAGGTTGGCAACAGCCTTTTCGACTTCGACAAGAGTCAGGGGACCTTAGTCAACTTTAATTCTAGTTGTCTTAAAATAGTGGGAAGTTCTAGAGCAGCTGAAGGCCAACTGAATTGCTCCTTGAAGTGTTCAGTTCATCGTTCTAAACGTCTAGACTGAGAGCGGATAAGTGTTTCATCTTTTTCGGAGATTGTTTCACTTAGCGCTTGATTTTGTAACCCCGTTTTCTTATTAACCTGAAAAGTTGTCTAGTGTTACCTACCACCGCCTGCCTTTTCCATTTCGTTTGCTTTCGTTACCCATCATTGCTCGCAGTCGTTTCGCATACGTATTATCAGTTTGTACCTAATTACTCTTCACTTTTCATCATGTTCGGAGCCTGACGGAATACGTTTTCGGGAGTCCATCAATTCAACAGAAGCCATCGAGATCCACTGATTTTTCTTGACATGTTGCTTTAAGTCCTTGATAGATGTCACTGCAGATACCACAGCTGGTTGGACATCTTGTCAAATAGTATCTAGTTGAATCACATCTTTATAACTGACTAAGTGATTCTCCAGTTGTTTCTAGAATTTAATCTTGGCTGTTTCTTTGCTGAACTGAATGGAACTCGTCATTGTACATCAACTTCATTGACTATGAGGTGTTTGACAGTGTAGACAGGAGAACACTATGAAAACTTCCTCGACACTACGGCGTACCAAAGAAACTCGTCAACATCATCCGGAATTCTTACGACGGACTACAGTGCAAAGTCGTGCATGGAGGATAGCTAACAGACGCATTCCCAGTGAGAACTGGTGTCACACAAGGCTGTCTGCTCTCGCCTTTCCTCTTCCTTCTAGTGGTTGATTGGATCACGAAAACCTCCACATCTGAGGGGAAGCACGGAATTCAATGGACAAGTAGGATGCAACTCGATGATCTGGACATCGCGGATGACTGAGCTCTTCTAGACCATACACACCAACAAATGAAAGTGAAGACAACCAAAGTAGCAGCAACCTCAGCATCAATAGGCCTGAACATAAATAAGGGAAAGAACAAGACCCTCAAATTCAACACAGAGAGCACCGACCCAATTGAACTTGATGGTGAAACTCTGGAAGAAGTGGATACCTTTACATACCTGGGGAGCATCATCGATAAACAAGGAGGATCCGATGCAGATGTAAGGGCAAGGATCGGCAAAGCAAGGGCAGCATTCCTACAGTTGAAAAATATATGGGACTCCAAACAACTGTCTACCAACCTCAAAGTTAGACTCTTCAATTCGAACGTCAAGACAGTTCTTCTATATGGAGCTGAAACGTGGAGAACTACTTCAAACATCCTCAGGAGAGTACAAGTATTTATAAACAACTGTCTACGCAAGATATTGAATGTGTGTTGACCGAAAACCATCAGCGACAGCCAACTATAGGAGTAAAAAAACACACTACCAGTCGAAGAGGAAATTAGGAAAAGACGTTGAAAATGGATAGGATATACATTGCGGAAATCATCAAACTGTATTACGAGGCAACCATTAACTTGAAATCCTGTTGGGAAACGGAAAAGAGGAAGGCGTCGATAATTGGAAGCAGATATCAAAAGAATGAACAGCAACTGGAAACAGCTGGAAAGGATTTCTCAGGACAGAGTTCAATGGAGAATACTGGTGAGTGGACTATGCTCCTCTGTGAGGGGTAACGGGTGTAAGTAAGTAAAGTAAGATGAGGCATCATTTATGAAAGCGAAAAAACGAACACGAACGTCTGCCACTTAAACAGATTAGTGGATACGGGGGTTCACCTAAAGGAGTTGGGAAATTCTGGTTCCAAACCAACAAAGTAAATATGTTCTAGGATTCTAAGAAAATGAACGGCGTATGAATCTATTTTGTCACTAACTATATGGGGGATTACTTCTCCTGACGATACACAACTGCGTTTAGGATCAGACCATAAAGTCAAAGACTTGAGAAGCGGTTCCTCATGAAAACCACCTGCTTTAGATTGAGCATTTGGGTAATATCCCAGCTTACACACAATCCTATTTGACGCATACGTTTACAGTGTTTATCTGAACAAATGTGTTAAATAAACAAATTATGTAGCTATTTGCACATATTCGTTAACCAATCACGACTTAGCTCGACACAACATTAGTAATTCAGCTTCTATTTCAGGGCACTAAAAGTGTCATTCTATAGTATGATTAGTCAAGAAATGACAACCGCTCATACACTACTAACAAAAGTCGAGTAGATAGCAACTCCAAATTTCACTTTATCGACGTCGGTTATCAAGTAGTGTCAATCACGTAAGCAATGTGGCACGAATTCGAGTACTGTACAATTTTATACTGAACAGAATATAACTAAAACATACACACATAAATGAACAATCAACTAACTTTAAAAGCATCTTCGAAATAATTTAATTCTTCTAGGAATAAAGCATAATTCATAATAATTTGAGGAGTAGCAATACGTAGATCAATCATTCGATCATAAGCAGCCTAAACAGAAACAAGTAACATTATACAAAGTTATTTAATCATGAAAATTGTGAACGAATAATAGAGTAATAGATTCATGATTAAAATAAGTGACCATCACAATTATGAGATTAAAAGGTAGTAAAACTTTAATCTGTCAATTTGAAATGAAACAAGTGATTTAGTATTTCTGTGCTTTAAACACATGAATAATATAACTCTAAGTCATATGCATTTAATGCACTTAGGATCTGTGATAAGAATTTTCTGTACTCTATGGCGGGTGAACAACGATTCACCCAATGAAGAGATGATAAGCGAGGAACTCTAACTTTCGAAATGCAACAAATTGCCAAACCAAGACAGTCTACGCTCCTCCTAGATATTTGTAACGATGATGGAGAACTTCTGGTCAAGGAAATGATGTTTTGAAAGCACTGAGGAACAAAATGTATTCCAATTTTTTGAAATGAAGTGATCATTATGCTTAACTTTAAAAAGGACCTACATAATTAATGTAACAACTATCGGGGAATGAGTCTACACTCAACTGCTTAAAAATTATTGGCTTCTGTCACATTTAATAAATTGAGCGAAAAACCCGAGAGAAAAGCCAGCTAGTTCCTAATCAGGTCTTGAACACATTAATCACATCTTCACACTCAATCAGACGTTGGAGTGGTTATATGTAATTAAAGACAACACCGAAAGCCAGAGGTTTATGCAAATCCAAGCTATCACTGGGGTCGCCCTGTGTCTGTCTGTAAAAAATCGGGCTAATATTGAGTCAATGAGGACAGTTCTGCTTTATAATTGTAAAACCAGTGCATCTTAGCCACAACTATCTCTAAAGAATAACTGACATCCAGTGGCAACATCATGCCAAAAACAATGAGGTTGAATAATGTGTTAAGGAACAATTATGATAATTCAATTGATGCCACCACCTTGAAATACTGGTTACGATAGCTCAGTGTAAATTGTTACTTCAGAACTGAAGTAAATACAATGAAAGGAGAGACAAAGGGCATCGACCAATCCACTTATATCGTAAGTCTCATCAGCCGACCCTAGAAACACAGTCACCGACGAAATCACTACACCGATCTACAAAACGCTTCCCGTGATTGTATACTTACGTTATATGTATTGTAGGAGATATCCACCAGTCAATCGAGTGACAAGTATGATGTGTAGCACTGCACTCTATTTGAACATGTGGATATAAAAAGTGGTCATTAAAAGTAGATGACATTCGTAGGCTACTATTATATGACCATAGATATTTTTAAAACATTCTTCATATTTGTCTGAGCTGTCGGGCAAGCAGTGTTTAGTACTAGGAAAAGTGATGTGTGTACCTAACTATTGCTTACTTACACATACTATAACTAGTGTATGAGAAGAATGAGAGAAAAGGTTTTGTCAAATCAACACGTGGCGTCAATCCACGAAGTCGCCGACTGTTGTAACCAGTGGTTGTTGACGAAACGTGACTTAGCTCAGGATCTGATGCAATAGAACAGCTGCTTTCGTTCTTTATCTTGCCTGCTTTCCAAGAATAAGTTCTTTCTTATAGAAACATATTACCTATGTCCAAAATTCCCTTATGACCATTCAAATTATTACTACCTTTACTAACTAGATGCTCATTTTGCTAAGCACGTAATTAAAAACTCATTACAAGTTAGACTATAATATTACCAGATTTAAGCAGGATAGTTTTTTTTATCAATAAAAAATAATCAGTAGAAATTTACCTTTGTTGTTTCAAACGTACCAAAACTTTCTTCTAAATCTGTATACAATGACCAGAGACGAAGAGATTTATGAAGTCTTGCTTGAACAGGTTCTGAACGATCATAATAATCCACTTTACGGGATGGTGCAGTAGTAGCTTTGCCTAATAAACGGAGTGCTGTTTCAGGTTGACTACAAAGTGAAGCGAGAAATAATTATTATCACGAACATGATAAGTACCAAATATTAAATAATAAATCAAATATGAAGATGATGTGTTTTTATCAAAGTGCGTGATGGGTGATTGTTGGATGAATGTTATTTAATTTACTGACTGGTTAGTACTTGTGTTAATTTATGTTATTTGTACTGACTGATATTTGATTTTCAATCGAAGGTAAAGACATGTACCTGAGGTCATATGTAATAGCAAAGCTCCAACCACAACAATATGGGACTAGATTTACATGAAAAATCCAAGTGTAGGATAATGACTTTCAATTATATCAGAATAAGAATGACGTTAAACATGTAGAGATTTGATTGTGAAAGTAGTGATGTCAAGCGCTGTTAGAGGTATGACGGCGGATAAGACTACTCAATTGCTCACACCATGGAAGCCTTATTCTTCATGATGTACCTGAAAAGGAAATTGGGTTAAAGTTGACCTTAATCACCTCAGAGCATTACCGCAATGCCCAAGACCAACTGTTTGAGGTCGGTTACAGACTGCCCTATCGAGAGGTTTCCGTTGTGTTAGCTCTACACTTGCTAATGCCTTACTGCAAGAGACGGAAATCTGTAGTGTAAAGTAAGGTGCGTACTTTTAGGATCGACATTCGTTAACTCTACTCTTCCTTTGTAAAAAGGAAGCATCGGTATCATGCTGGTTGCCTGAAGGAAACACCTTACCACCGTCACACCTCCGTACAGTCAGTAGTACTACATTCTCGGACTTAAGTTTACTGAATTTAATCTCACCGTTCTAAAACAGAACTGCCTAGTATTGTAGGATGTGAAGGAAGTAAAGTTCCAGCCAGCATAGCCCGATTGGGTCATCACGATAGGCAAGCTCGTCAAGGTAGTACCAAGTGTTAGATACTAGGTTAGACAAAATGACTATAAATCTATACTAACCAAAGTAGCGTGTACTTAACCACAGGATAATTTACATGGTTATTAATTACATCACAAAAATGGCCTAGTACTGTACAAGGTAAGATAAATCCGCTGCTCCTTTCGAAATGCCCATATATGGTCACAAGTTTATAGTCTTTATACAGGAAACACAAATAGCAGCCTTCACGATGCAGGATAGACGTTTATGAAAGTGAGAGAATGTAAAGCAATTGTTGGACGCTTAAACTTAGTTGGTGGGTATAGTTCTACCTGAAAGAGTTGGAAAATCCTGATCTCAAACCAATGGCATATGTGGGTTATTCGACAACAAGAAGATGAATGACATAAAATCCATCCGGTCACTGGTCATTAAAAGGATTGTATACATAACATTGCTTCACTACATTATGAATCAAACCTCTAAATAAAAAGGCTTGGAAAGTGGAGATTTCCAAATAAGATTATAGTCTATGAATTTGAAATTGTTAATTGACAAAATAAACAGACTGTGACATCAAATTTAATCAGCTGTTTATGGTCTCAATCGATATTGTTGTCAGGGTGATCACGACCATCATAATAAATACATATTCCATTGAAGTAAATGAAATGAATGTTTAGGCGACGGAAGACTAAGTGTAATGCATATTGAATGATGTGAAATAGAAAAATGGATAGAGTGATCATTAAGATTGTTAATGTGATTATAAAACGGATAATAATAATAATAATAATAATAATAATAATAATAATAATAATAATAACGATATTTGAAAAAAAAAGTAAACAAAAGTTAAGAGGATACAAACGGGGGATGGGGAATCCCTGTGCAGATTAATTAAATAGAGTGAGCTTACGATGACTATTTTTTTCGGTTCGATGTTGGTTATGGTAAAAGAAGAGGTTGGGCAAAGGCATGGTTAAGAAAGCTAATAGTTAAGTACTCGTCCGTTAAGTTGGAACGGGTTAAACTACGACAGCTAATCAGTAATATGATGCGTTAATAACTGTCTACCGAGGTTTATAATAGCAGAAGCAATTGCTATTCGAACTAAAAAAACCGGAGCTATGCTTCCAAAAGAAATATATCCAGCCACTTCTTTTACAATGGCCAACATTAGATCAAAGAATCAGTAATCGTGAGCCAACTCAGTTTACTTAATGTGTATACTGATCCCCTCATTCGTATCTTTCTAATTTTGTCTTCTGTTTTCCAAATATAATAGTGATTACTACCCATATCTTTATTATTATTATTTGTTGCATAATCAAATGAACAATTTTAATGAAAACTTACTCCATTTTGCTATTTTACATCATTTAATATACACTACATTTAGTCTTCCTTCACCTAAACATTTGCTTTGTGTTTACATTATTTATACATACCTCAATCCTGATGATGATCATGATCGCCCAGACAACAATTTCAATTGAAGTATAAACTATTCAATTTGACGACTAACAATGTCAGATGTATAGACTATAAACTAATATTTCCGCTTTAAGCTTAGCTATTAACTTTGGATCTATAAATATAGAACTTGATGAAAATTCACCAAAAAAAATATTCTTCGTTCACAACTGCTTTGTTTTAATAAGAATGATTTAGGAAAGGCAGAGAAAAAAATATAAGACAAATATAAACAATAAGCATTGACATTTACTCATTACGTATTTCCATTTCAGCCCATTCACACCAGACAGCAGCTAAATCTTCAACATGTACAAATGCAACACCAGTTGCTTTTTCAAGTACTACTCGAGCATCATCCAACTGACCATGTTTTTCATATAAACGTGATAAACCAGTCCAAAGTGACGATGGACGACCTGCAGTGGCTTTGGCTTGAAAACAAAAAAATAATCGATGAATTATAATTATAAAAGATCACTGTTATTAAAAACAAAATACTCAAAATGCGTAAATGTAAAACTACAAGGTTGGTTTGAATATAGAAGGCTTGTTTGGCTTTTATCAACCTGTGGCGAGATATCCGTCTGATAACCAAAATACGGGAATATTGCACAGTAGTCCTCATCATATTTACCTATGGCTACAAAATATGAGCGGCAAAGGTAAAATAAATATGCACGCTTCAGGTATTTCATTATAAGAATCTACGCATAAATGCTCACGTATTGTGGGACGACTAAAAAGCAATGCTGAAGATAAGTACACAGTACAATGAAGCAATGGCGAGTCGACTGATGAGGCGGTGAAGGTACACCGACTGAGGTGAGTGAAAAATATATTACATATATCCGACTATATGATGAAAGTAAAATGATTCCCATCGACAATAAAAATTTTGAATGATGCTGGTTTCCAAAAACAAAGAGAAGTTAGGTAAGGTTGACTATAATCATAATAGAGCACGTCCACCCCCCTTCACAAAATGTTTCCGCTATTGATGGTATGGCTTATAAAGTAGGAAAACAAATCACAAAAGGGGTCGTATGTGACAGGTCTTAAGCAGTTGTCTCGTGGCTAAGCTGTTACGCGCTGAGGTTGAAAAGACAACCCCTAACCCACATTCCTTGTTAGTTATAGCAAAAAGTGTGACTACAAGGTGTAAGGAACCGATTCAGTCACAAACAACGAACAGTATGACACATGTAAGCTAGTTTTAAAATGCTACAATACGACAAGAACAAACTAACAAGATTAATATTACAACAGACAGACAGACAGATACAACGCTGAACTTCGTACGTACGTACATCAGTTCAGGTCGCCATACCACATCAGCACAGAGACGCAACTGTCAGTTCAAATCCAAGAGTGATAACGATAATAGAAGTATTAGCTGTAATGCAGAAAATTAGGGAGCGAAGATATGATTCGAAAAGTATAATTCAGTGAGATAAATTTGAAAGGAGAAAGATAGAGAATTCGGAAGGTTACATTTTGAGAGAACACAAAAAGTGGATGCACCTGCGCCATTGCAAACGATTCTGAGCCATGTCGTTCAAGGTCTCTAACCATTGGTGACTTTCGTCTCGTGGACCCCAACCACGCAGCCTACATCTACCAACATGACTTAGTCCACTTGTCAGTGACTTCATCGATTTTTGCCATGTTTTGGTTTGGCCGCCCCTAGCTTTCTTCCAACCTATTCCTACGCCGCAAAACATAGCTCGTCGAGGCAGACGGTATTTAGACATGCGCAACACATGTCCCAGCCACCTCAACTGATGAAGTTTTAATACTTCATCTATTGATTTGCCCTCCTTTCCTAGAACCCGTTTCCTAACGACAGCATTGCTCACTCGGTTGTCCCATGATACATGAGCAATGCTTCGGAGACACCTATGATCGAAGACCAGTAACCTACGAATGTCCTCTACTCTTAACGGCCATGTTTCGCTACCGTATAGTAGGACAGAGCGAACTGCTGCACGGTACACTCGTCCTTTGGTTAGCAAGCGGATATCTCGCCTGCGCCATAAGTGACGCAACTTGGCAAAAGCCAATCGAGCTTTCTGTATCCGTGCTGAGATTTCGTCAGTTACCAGGCCATCAGCACTGATGAGACTCCCCAGATACGTGAAGCGGTCTACACGCTCGACTACTTCACTCCCTATCACTAGTTCAGGTGCCGATGCAACCCAATCCTGGAGCAACATTTTGCATTTCGAGGGGGAAAACCGCATCCCGAACATGCTTGCATTGTTGCTCAGGGTAGTCAGAAGACTCTGCATTTTGTCAGCGTCTTCACCAAATAGGACTATGTCATCAGCATACTCTAAGTCAGTAAGCGAGGCTCCTGGTAGTAAGTTAATTCCTGAAAAGTCAGACGAAGACATGGTTATATCTAGGAGCATGTCTATGACAAAATTAAACAAGAATGGGGAAAGTGGACATCCTTGACGGACACCACTTGAAGTGACGAATTCCGATGACAGTTCGCCATAAGCTCTCACTCGACCTGTAGTTTTAGAGTAGAGAGCTTGTATAAGGTTAATGTACTTCTTTGGTACACCTTTCAATGACAGACACTGCCACAGAACCTCACGATCAACAGAGTCGAATGCCGCCTTTAGGTCCAGGAAGACAACTATTGTAGGACGCCTAAATGTGTGTCTGTGTTCCAGGACCTGTCGCAGTGTGAAGATGTGGTCTATACAGCCACGTCCAGGTCTGAATCCAGCCTGGTTTTCTCTAGTCTGCTCTTCACGAGCTCTAGTTAGGCGTCTAAGTATAATCGATGCTAACAGCTTAAAAACTATATTAGTCAGACTGATTCCCCTGTGATTGTCACAAGAAGACTTTTGTCCTTTCTTATAAATTGGGACAATCAGGGATTGAGACCAGTCAGATGGTATTACGCCCAGTTCCCAGATTCTACCTAAGATTTCAGTCAATCTAGCTGCTAAAACTGGACCACCATCCTTAAACATTTCAGGGGTAAGCCTATCAGAACCTGCTGCTCTACCTCGTTTCAGATTTCCTATAGCCTTCTCAATTTCATAAAGACTAGGAGGAGTTAAGTCGATTTGCCATTCAGGAAGACCGGGGATCGTGGGCAACCGAAGTGTGGCTGAAGGCCAGTTGAACTGATCCCTAAAATGTTCCGCCCATCGGTCCAATCTCCTGGACTGAGAATGAATTATAATCCCATCCTTTTCTGAGATAGTCTCACTCACGTTCGGATCCCTAATACCAGTTTCCTTGATAAGTCGAAATAGTTGCCTACTGTTGCCTATCGCCGCTGCCTTTTCCATCGTTTTTGCTTTCGCCACCCACCACTGTTCACGGTCGTTGCGTAGGCTTTTTATCAGCCTGCGCCTAAGCTCACTTCGCTCTTCATCATGTTCAGAGCCAGGTGGGATGAGTTTACGAGTATCCATCAGTTCGGTGGATGCTACTGAAATCCACGGCTTCATCCTAGCCTTATGATTTACCTTACTAGCAGATATCACTGCTGTTTCCACAGCATTTTTGATATCATTCCAACCTGCTTCCGGATGGGAATCGCTTACACGGTCGCCTAACTGTTTATCTAGTTGTTCCTGAAATATATTCTTAGCTTTATTATCATTAAGTAAAACCCTAAGAGGCTTCATTGCAATGTCTTTCCTACGTCCAGTAAGCCTCAAACAAATACGCGCTCGCACTAAAGCATGGTCTGAATCTAAACATGTGCCCCAGAACGAGCGACAGTCCTCTATCGAACCCCTCCATCGGTGGCTGATGGCGATGTGATCTAGTTGGGTCCAACGTTGAGACGATTTTGGGGGTCGCCAGGTCAAAAGATGCTTTTCTTTATGCCTAAAGTTAGTATTCGCTAGAAATAGGCGGTTATCTGAGCATAGTTGCAACAGACGATCGCCATTATCTGTTCTGTGAGCCGTGACACCATAACATCCACCCAAGTGTCTCTCATTTTCACTTAGTCTACCTACTTGAGCATTAAGGTCACCAGCCATTATAACTATATCAGAGCGCCTAGCTTTTTGGAGGAGGTCCGTAAGCTTGCTGTAAAACTCATCTTTCACCTCGTCTGAACGGCAGTCAGTGGGGGCATAGGCAGATACGACAAAGAGGCAACGACGAGTGTCCCTATCTTTCCGAGTCCTAACTGTCCCGTTCAGTCGGACAGTGCACAAGCGACTATCTACAGGGATCCAGTCTAGGAAAGTCTAGGAAATTAAGAGTTATGCGTGAAAAAATAACAGAACCAGTTTGACCGATTCTCACTCATTTCACTAAATGCTACCAACCACCGATCGCCAATATTGACGTTGACCCTAACCAGATAATCTACAACTGCTAACATGGATGAGAGCAACAGTTAACAACTTCATGGACATGGGTCACATTTTGATTTAGCCACCCTTACTTTTTTCCAAACACACTCATACATCAGCCAACGTTGTGCATCGAGGTAGACAGAAGTTAAGTATACGCACTACACGCTCCAAACACATCAGCTACTCAAATTTCACAGCCTCACAAACTGATCTATTTATGCGCAGTACCCTGTTTTAAACATCAGCAATGCTGACTCGGTAATATCAAGATATGCGAGAGATCCTTCGAAGACATCAAAACGCTTACAGCCTATATATGTCTTTACCTTTATTGTTTATGTTTCATAGGCATAAATAAGTGTAGAACGGGATACGGCGTGGAATACTTGTCTTTTAGATGTTCGACAGGTACTCCATATACCTAAGTTGCCAAAAGTCAACGAGCTTTTAGAATCTGTGTCGAGGTTGAGTAAGATAACAACCCAATAGGGTTGGTGAGACTTCTAAGACAAGTGAAGTGGTAGGCTCATTAAACGAAGTCATTCGCTTCTATTAATCTAGGTAATAACGCAGAATAGTAACATATTTCAACTAAAAAGTGATAATCGCCCAAACACCTACAAAAGTAATTATGATAAATGAAACAAGACTGTCAACTGTGTCTACAAATTGCAAGTGTTATTAATTTTGTTGCTATTTTAGATATAGTTAATTACCTACCTGGATCAACAGATGTAATACCTTCCATGAAAGCTGCAATTTGTTCACGTGCTCCCTGACTTTTCAGCAATTCAACACGTTTTAACCAATCGGCTACATTGTGAGGATTTTGACGTAATAGGACACTGTTTAAAAGTAACGGACGACGATCCATGAGGGATTCAAGACGTGCCAGATATAATTCAACATCCAATTCGTCTAAATAAGTAACAAAAGAGATAAGATAAACTGCGGAAACAATAGTTTTTGCTAGTGTATATTATATCCAGAGTTTCTGGTAACTTTTCCATTTATTTAAGGAATTTAGTATCATATCTTTAATTTCGAGCTTTAACTTTCACCACAATGGTGTTTTTCATTCGTTGTTTCAAACTGTGTTACATCAATATGTTAACAATAGAAAGTTAGTCATGAATACCTATAGATGCTTCAAACGAAAACTTTAATGAAAACTACACTACACTATGCAGCAATCATTCATTAAGGGAACAGACAACTAACTATAAGTGCAGAAAAAAATATGCACAGTGAATATTGGAAATACTATAGATTATCATGATGATTATGAACTTATAAAATTTCACGACTGGGTATCTACAAGAGCAATTTTCTCAACCTCTAATAACTGGCTCAAACAACACAGATGTATGACAACAACTTGACAACAAAGTAAGCTGAATGTACAAACAATCAGTGATTAAATTAGGTACACGAATAACACTAAATTGTAAAATGTTCTATTCTTAAAAAGCACCTAAGATAAAGGTAGATTTTACATTCACAACTAACGATAGATCTGATGAATTAAAATAAATGATTAACTTCCAGAATTGTTATCCAGAAGATTATTTCGTATATTTCGGCTTTACTTACACAAGATGCTTTATTCTTATTATTAGTATATTCCCTTTACTCCAACCTCCTATTTGACCTATTAACTGTTTCTGTGTCATTTTCCATTAATGAACTATAACTAATTTACCAGAGCACACGTTACCCCAGTTCCTTATTACTGGTGCCCTTGTTCTGATTTGATGTTATTTCCCCAATTGGTTAGCTGTGTGGTCAGGTTTTACATATATATAAACGAATATTTAATTTACTCTAGTTTTTGGCTGTTATCTTGTATATTTCTCTCCGGTTTAGTACTAGTAGAATCAGGGCACACTTGAGGGCACTGATGAGTCAATCTTACCGTTCCCGATCACAGTATTAGTTCCGGCTAGGGAGAATCAATAATTCTCGGACCATTATTCCTAATGACCGGAGTTCGCGATATACCAACTGGTGACCTGAGACATCTCGTTTTTTAAAACAGACTAATATGTCAGTAAATTTTCTAGAAACTTTGAAATTTTAGAGTTGGTCAGCGTTTTAAACGAAAGAGATGTTACCTTACACTTATTTGAGTAGCCACTACAAACAAAAATACAGTAATTAAATAAATCAGACATAATGATCAAAAAGGGTGTAAAGCAAACTCAATAACACAGATAAATATAATTAACAGATAGATCGTAACACAATCACTTAGTCATAAGTGAGAGAGAACCTGGGAGATATGTGGATTAGTTCAGGTTGTCATATCATATCAGCACAGCGAGATGAAAGTATGAAGATCAATACAAAAGTACTAGAAGTAGTCGCAGTAGTAAAAACGGCAGTCAAAAGAAATAATACAAAGAAAATATGGTCCCAGAAAACAAATTTGATTTGTGGAAAAGTATACAAGAATTTCAAACCACAGTATTTAAGAGAAGATAATAAGCGAATACATCTGCGTCACTGCAACTGATTCTGAGCTATATCACCACCCAACGTCTTTAACAACTGGTTATGTCAATTGTGCGAACCCCAATCAGATAGTCTGAACCTAACAACACTTCTCAGGTCAACGACTTTATGAACTGTCATGTTTTGGTCTAGTCATCAGTGGTTTTCTTCCAACTTACTCATGCCCCATCAATATCGTGCTTCTGAATTAATAAAGTAAAATGCATACTTCCACTCATACTTTTTTAAACATTTTAATGACTTTGTTTCACGTTTTGATGATGTAAAGCAAAAGCGTTTTGAAACAACACATATTTGTATCAAGTCTGACGACATTAGGAACTGATTGAATGGCCTATGCATTTTAGATATACGTCTTTATCTTCAGATTAGACTTTTGGTCATACGATTTACGGAAGGGCTGGGTTCAAACCTGCAACTTGGCAGGTGAAGAATCAAGTACTCTAAGCTGAGATAAATGGATTTATCAGCGAATATGTGTACATACGCTCCACTACCACTTACCTTGACGTGCGATGATGACTGGTGCATGATTAAGAGACTAAGTTAAATGTCTCAGAATCAGTTGAGATGAAACGGGCGTCATTACTACATATTTTTCTTTATATCCTGGGTCTTCAAATTATTTTATACTTTTCTACGAAGTAATTCTTTCTTCTTAAACTATATTCTCTACATGAGATCTTAATCACAATTTATGTTATTACTACTCATACTACTTTGGTAGTCATCTTAACGTGAAAATTTGATATAGCAACTTGGACCAATGCACATTCGTATCAGGTTCTACTATGTTCATTTCTGATTAATCTAAAATTATTTAGTACCTACAGTGTTGTTAGCACGAAACGAGCCTGATTAAAGCATTCTCAAAACATGCTCACGAAGCTGTGCTGTGATTGATCCATTCTTAGCCAACTAGAGCTAACGACCAATCGGGAAGTTTCTAGAATACTCTGTACCATTGTTTATATAAACCTTAGTGTAACTATTTGCTTCGCTTTCGCCTTTCGCCACCTGCTGTTATTTTCTCAATACATCTTGCTACCTGCTCTTCTCTTGTTCTGATTTGGGATCAAGTCGCTGTCGTTGTCGTTGTCGAACCGTAGAATACTAAGCGGGATTAGCACATAATATTACTGGGACTAATAAAGATAACAGTAGGCCAATTTAACAAGTGTCTAATTATTTATTGTATACATAATACATTGTAACTCAACTTCAATATAATACCAAACTATTCAAGGAAAAAAAATCATTAATGCAAATGTTAAATTAACTAAATATCTCACCTTCTTCTGTAACATCAGACTCTTCTAAGGAGGCCATTTTCGCTTTTGCCATTGATTCTTCAAATTCAGCATAAGCATCAAAAACTTGAGTGAAATCACGTACTGTTGAAACACTATTCAATGCTTCTGCATAAACATCTCTAGCTCGTGCAAGATTTTCACAGCGTATATGATAATCAGCTAAAGAATTCCACAGAACACCAACCTGAATAACGAAAAAAAAATGTTATAATGTTATAGATGAATAAATGAAAAATTGAAACTTTAATAAGTAATCACCGATTAATTTTATATATACATTTATATATCTACTAGTCGTTTTATAGTCTTTTATATTATGCCAATTATAAGCCACTAATTGATAAAACTTCTTCTACAGTTCATCAATTACAGTTAATTGATAATGTGACTATTATTCTGTTTTGTACAGATTGTGACCTTTTATGTTTCGTACATAGTGGTCATGTAATATATGCGTATATCAGCTCGAACTTTTGAGTGGTAAATAGTAAGTAAACTGATTGCTTTATCATGTATTCTAATTAGCTATTCAGGAATAAGGAATTATTTGTGGATTAATCAATACTAGTAAATATAGTAGCTATGCTATGGACATTGACATTACTGGTGTATGTAGTCATCTGCGATATCCGATTCAGTAAGGTAACCAGAAGCTTCCAAAAGCTTCGGTTAACTCACCATTTCAAGTGAGAAAACTAAAAATATGATAGAAAACTCTAATAGAAAAACTGAAGATTTTGTACGCAGATTACGAATATACGTTACTGATTTATACGACGGATATTGGATTGTGTACTTGGTAAGAAAGTGAGGAATTTATCTACCCTACTGAAATTCCTTATTTACATTTCTCGTCAACTAGTGGCCTTAGGCCTATAATGTCTGGGTTTTGTGATATATATGAAAAGTCTAGAGTTATCAAGTGTATAAACATAAAAAAGCATCTCTAAGGCCATCAACACCATCAATGAATATGCATAAATTTAAATCCCAATAATGAATAAAATAGCTAAAGAAAAAAGAGAATTCACTTGGTCAGTATAACGATGAATTCCTTGGCGAATAATGGGATCTGCTTTCAATGATGTAATCTTTAAAGGATTTTTAACTAACAGATTACACAACTGATTCCATAACTGAAATTTCGATTTCCCTTCACGACTCATAAAACTATCATCATTAATGATTTCAGATAGGACAACTGCAGCTTCATTAGCATTGCCATGTTGAATAAGAAAATTGACAAAACGTTCCATATCATCTGGGGCAAACTATAAATTAGTGATAAATTACTAAAAGAGCATAATTTTTCATACCTTTACATATCTTCTGTAGATACGTACACAAGTTTCGTTAATTTTATGACCATGTCTATCAGCAAATCGTAAATATAAATTCCATATTCTATCATGTTGGGTGATTGGTAAAGCTTTCAATGCTCTGTCAAAAGCATGTCGTGTACGCGTAATTAATCCTTGTGACATTAAAAATAATAAATAATCTAACCATATACGAGGCATCTAAAAGGAAACAGTTTAAAGTACAAATACATATATACAACCTTGTGCATCGTAACAAGAGCTCTTTCATGGGCATTATTCGTCTCTTCATGTAGAATGCTACCTGGGCATAGAGAACGTGAATGTACACGTCGTAGACGAAGATAACGGTACCATAATTTATAACTATTTACAAGAAATAAATATGAATTAAATGAATATATGCATATATTTACATTACCTTCCAGGTAATTGTTTTACAGCTCGTTCATACAGCATATAAACCACTTTTGGTGGTGATTTTGCTTTCATACTAATATATCTAAGCCATGATTTTACACTGTGTGGATTACGAATAAGTTCTTCCTCAAATGGTCTATCTTGTTCATCCTACGTAAAATGATGAGTCGTAAAAGGATAAAAGAACATACGATGATGATGGCTTCATCTTCATCCATGACCGGACAAATTCAATGAAATGGTATGTTGAAACCTACCTTTTTTCCTGTAACATAAAATATACAATAAATAAGTGATAAATTATTTAACCAACCACTTAATGCGAAGAAATAATGACTTTTTTTACTGTAACTTATTATTAAAGATGAATTAATCGGAAGAGTATTGGTTAATTTTCTGTTTTACGATCCAAAACATCTAAGTAAACTGTAACAAGTAACAGTAGTTCATAAAATCTGATAACAGATTGACGATTTATTGATTATAGCAGTCGTTATTCAAACAGTAGGCTACAAAGAAAGAACTCCACTTCGATAACTTTGGTTTGGAGAGATGTATTAGTTCATAGTCTATAAATGTAGGAAATCAAAGTCATGTGCAATGCTCGTTATTCACTGAAATGACATATGACACGAAGAAACACAGCTGGAAGCAACTCTAAGACTATGTAAATCCAGGATAGCAATTATGAAAGTCGGTGACTTAATTCTCGGCAACTATACCAATGTTCTAGTCAGAAAAAAGGTATCCCATGTTAGTTGTTGAACGGGTTGTAGTAAGAACCAAAGACTCGTTATAAATTTCCTGTCTTCATTTAACGTTTTAGGAACTATTCACCTTCCTGAAAGCGTGCTTATCAACTTTGAATAGGTGGATGATAGTCGAATTCAATGAAGACTGACAATATGCAGTCTTTCGAACACCTTGAGTAATAATGCAAACATAATTGGTACGCGCTCCTCTCACTCTAAGTGCATAATGCTAATCCAAGATTGTTCAGTATCATGAAATAGAATGAGCATAAGGTATAAAGTAGTTAAGTTAGTAAACCACCTAATCTATTTTATGAATTTTATCATTCAGTTCCGATGGGTTGGCGTTTGACGAAATTTCAGCCCAGATTCACAAAAACTAGCTACATGAGCCAAACTTATTCCTATGTGGTTGTCACAAAGTTCTCGTCGCATCTTGTAAACAAGCGATTAAGATCAGTCAGATGTGATTGCGTGCGGATCCCAAGCAAAATGCGAAAACTGAGACCTCAGGGTGTAAAGACATCTAGGGTCGATTTGTTAGGTCATGCTGGTTGACTTTGTTTCAAACTACTTATAGTTAGATCAGTTTTACTAAGAATAAAAACATTTGTAGATATTTTCAAATCACATAGTTAGGGAGTAGTCAAGTAGAAGAGAGGAGATGAAGGCCAGTAGAACGATAACCTCCATCGGTCTAATTTTCTTGACTAAGAGTGAATCGTGGTATCAAAAACCGTCGAAGCCGTTTTCTTACCTTTTGAATTTGCTACCAACCAATGCTCATTATCCTTGCGTGTACTTTACATTAGTCTACGTTTCGGATGTTGTAGCCTTATATTATTGTCTGACACTACCGGAACGAGTTTCCCAGCTTTCGTCAGTTAAGTGGAGGCTTAAGAAATTCACTAGTCTTTCCTGACCATTGTATTCAGCTTGAAACCAGATATCGTCGCTCCATTTACGGCCGCTTAGAAATTGTTCCAAACATCTTCAGCATGAATATACTGAAAATAAACGACTAAGTATCTACCTAATTCTTATTCGTGAATAAGAATAACCCCTACTCAATCAATCTACACCATTAACTAAAATAATGAAACATATACATGCATACAAATCTAACTAAACAGTATCACCTATAAAAGATGACGACATATTCACTGTTTGCTGGTAATAAAACACAATAAACTTGGTCAACTTAAAATACATAGCAGAATGTCTTCAACCTGTTGACTGACTGAACATAACACACCTACAATCAAGGAATTCCTCTACACATCTGAAAAATAGTTGACTTAACTAGTAAATGACATTTTCGTAACTAATATGCACTAATAAATTAAACATGTTGCCAACGTAAAAAAACAAATACAACTGACAAATCCATAATACCACCAACCAAACATATCAAGGAAGATTTCTTACATGCACAGATATGCACATAAAATCTAACCACATGTAGCTCATCCCATATTCTATCATCGACTGGCCAAAGTACTTCGACACCGTCGCACACGTACCAGGTGTGATCGATGAAAGAAATTGAAGCGTCAACTATTGTCTTTTCACACGCATATACGTATGCACATGCACTGATTCAATTAAATTATTTGATATCGGGTGTGATCACATGTGTGCTCAAAATGCCAACTTCCAGTATAAATACACTTGTACAACATACACAATCAGTGACAGGTTCATACAAAACAATAATGCAATTCTTTACTGTACGTTGAAATACCATTGTGTGTGATAATATATGCCTCATCGGTGTTTTTATTTCAGATCATCCTAGTTGTACTGGTCGTGTCATTTGAATGCCAGAATTCAGGTGAGTCTTATTATCTTACTAGATTGCATAACATGATGTTGATACCTATTGTCGAGTACTCCATAAGTATCTCGCTTTCTGATCCAGCCTTCAGCTAAACACAACAGTGTTCTGTAATGTGGTCGTTCGTTGTGAAGAGTCGTGTCGTGAAATGTGGTTTTAGTGTAGCATTGGTGTTTGAAAGATGCTGTAAAATGAGGTGAATAAATGTGAAGTGAGTGGGTGGTGGTGATGATGATGTAAACATACGCACGCTTTGCTCTATCATGCTATGATGTTGAATTGCTTCACTTTCAGCTATTGCAGAACCAGTACCAGAGAGAAAGCGTGGTTGCTGTTCCGGTGCATGCCCTCAATGTCCTAGATGCTGTGGATGTCGTCGATGCCAAGGTGGAAACTGTCCTGGAGGCTGCTGCGGGAACTGCCCACAAGACTAACAGCTACTATCAATCAACGGGCGATGATGAGAACACATCACCAACTATGTAGCCTCTAATCTGTTTATGAAATATACTTGTATTCTTACATAGCTCCGAATGTTTTGTTTTCTTCGCAAATAGTTCATTAGCATATTTGGCGTTATACTCTCCGTCTTCAACCAGAAAGCCCTACCTTATGAAGGATGTTAACACACTTAAGCAGGTTCAACGAGTAGGAACTAAAGTAGTAATATGCCTTTCAAATCTGTCTTAAGATGAGCGACAATCACACAATGGAATTTTAACGACACCCATTACCAACTTACGTTCTAGGAAATTTTACAAGGTTGAGATTGCTAACCGGAGTGTAAATCAACATAACCCATAATACAATCATATTTTTTTCTGACTATATCACAAAATAAGTATCCATTGCATTTGGTCACAGTCAATATTTAGTTTAAACACGTCTGAAACAGACAAAACTAATTTCTTATACTTTTAATAGTTATAAATAAGCTAAGTGCGAACAAAACCTCCCGAAGGGTAAAGTCAATTAGGAATGAAATTGTTGGTGCGTTCACCTTGGCAACTTGCAAAGTCTGTCAAAAACAGTTGTCTAAAATCATTTTAAACTGTCTAACTTTCAGTTCAGAACTTTCATTTAATAACTTTGGATCTACAAACAACAGTCATGATATTACCTCAAGAAAGGCTAATATATTATGCCCCTTTATTTTAAGGACAGTTATTATGAAACGAGTCCGATGAATAGTAACAAAAAAGATATTAAGATTAAAAACTTAACCCTACTCAGGACTTAAAGCAATAAAATTGCATCCTGTATAATACATAAAGGTAAGGGGAATATGATTCCGATGTATCACATGGCCCACAACCCTCTCTACCCTAGGTAGATTACTTGTGAGATTCAGTCCCAAAACTAAGCCTAAGACTGACGCGATTATAAGATAAAACATGAAAGGACTCGTGCGAGAATTCGGGCCAACTTTTTGTGGTCAGGACAAGCAAACTATGGAGCTCCATACTAGAAGAGGTTGTCTTAGCACCTATCGCCAAATATTTTAAAATAAGAATATAAACATAATGGGCACTGAGGGACAATACTGTTAAAGCTACTCCTATTTCTAACTAATAACTTAACCCTTTCTAACTCAGTTTCAAAGGCAACACAAACAGTGCTGCATCCTTCGAAGCCAAAAACACTCCTATCGTCCTACGTAGATTACGAGGAGCGATCGTTCGCTAATCCTACCAAGTAAAGTTGAAGATATAATGCATGCTGTTGGTTGAACAACTTTCCAGTAAATATACAATGTGCACAGTCAGGAAAGTTGAAAAAGTATTAATAGCTACTTCGTTACATATAGCTAAGGCTTATCATGTTGATCACATCAATATGAAACCGAGAGTCGTAATATTCATAGTTTTAAGTAAGTTAGCGTTCACATTAAATGTATCTACTGTATACATATACTGTGTAATACATACATATATCTTCGTGGATAATCTATAGAAGAATATGTCCCTCAGCTGATGCACGCACCTATCAAGTTCTACACTGCTACTGACTGATTGCAATTAGTTATGACTGCAATTCATAAGGTAAAATACCATACTTACTAGTCAGTCACTCAATGAAAAGCAACCAAAATAGTCGAAAACACCTGGATAATAATTCACACTAAAAAACAAAAATTTATCATATCATCGTTGATTGTTGTACAGTGTCACCAACCTTCAGAAGGACATGAAATGATAGATTACATATACAAAAGTTATAACACCACCTTATGAAAACATTACAGTCTGTTGCCACTCAAAAAGTGTTCTAACAGCAACTGACTAGTGAATTCTCAAGGATTTTGGTGTATTTAGTATCGCTAAAGAAAACCTCTGACTTTACACACCTTAGTTGTCGTAGAATTTGTTACTTGAGCCGGTGAGTGTGTACCCTTCACTTACCTTGCCATTGGTTGATAAAAACGCGTATTTGTGCTACGATTTGTGAGGCTGGCTAAATTAGAAAAATACGAACTTTAAAACCCCATATTACAAAGTGGGTTGGTAAAACTAAACTGTGTTGGCAAATTTTAGAAAGCCAATGAGAATGAATTGGATTAGCTCAGGTTATGTTCAACTGCTACCTAAATCCCGCCTAGTTATCTTGGCAACCAATCAGAATTATCTAATAAGAGCAGGCTGTACCATTTCTTTAATGTTTTAAGTCATATTGCACTGCATGTTTCGTTCACTGCATACCTTTTTTCGCTTTTCAGTGCAATGCAGCATTTAACGTTTCATCGTACGAAACTCTTATTATTTGTCTGACGCTTTACATGCCGGTAGTATGTTTTACAGCTGAATAAAATATGTTACATGGTTTTTTAATGTATAACTGTGGATATTTCTCCGTTTATGTAAAGTGATTTTCTCCGATTTCAGACAATAGATTAGAGATTTTGAGGTTCTAAGTGTCAATTACGTAGCTAGTATAATTATTCCCGTGAGCTTGAAATTTTATGTGTCTACGAAGTTGCTCTAATGAGCCTTTTGTAGCTTGCAGCTTATGTATTTTATTAAAGGTATAAAGAAATACGTATACTTCATTTTTGTCTAGTGCGACATGGAGGGTACATCACCATCTACAAACCCTTAGAGGCAATTGGTAATCGATATTGGGAATGTTTTTGTGAAGATTATATAGAATCTACATTTTAAAACGTGGAATGAGATACAAATCTACAAAAGGTTAGTTGCATTTAAATATTGTATCTCTAGTACTATGCACAGCTTGTGCATACTCATTATGTCTAAGAGAAAAAAAGTTAAACAAGCGAAACCCGGCACTGCATAACCATCATGTTTTTTTTAAAATTTTCTACTTTGGACATAAAATGGAAGGGTAAAGAGGTAGTTTACGTCTGTTGATAATTTAAATCTTATAGACCTAAGTTCATTAGTTGTACAGCTGTTTCAAATTCCATACAAACATAACCGATTCGTGATAACATCACGAAAGATTCTACAAAGGAAATTTAAACAACGATCGGTGGTATAGAAAGCTTGATAGGACCAATTAAAAGCTATGGTCCGAACATTTCATACCTCCCTAGACCCTTATGTAATTATTTAGTGTGATGATTAGAATTTCAACAAAATGACTATGTTAATTGTTTACAAAATCTATCATCGGGTAGCTAGGAAAAAATTGCTTATATATTAACATGGGATTCAGATGTGGTACTCTGAATGATAAGGAAAACAATTGGCAAGCCACCTAAAATGTGTGGTGGAGTATCAGATAAATAGGGTGGCGTTTTGTACCTACGACCGAATGCTAACACATGAATGTTTTCTGGAGGTAAATTGTACTTATTCGATATATAACACTAAGATTCTGCTAGTTACTAGTTATTTAAGTAATTAGTAATGGATAACTGCTAACGTGGATGCCCAGTAATGTTTACTTGGTCTAAGCGAAAACGAAAGGGGGATTAAGTATAGATTTTGGACAGATTTAATGTAGTCATGGACTGTGCAAACAAAATGGTGACATTTGCAATGGATTATCGTATACTGAAGTGTACAGCTCCCATTATACGTACTAGTTTATTTTTCCTTACATTTAACGTTTCTTCTAAAACGAATGACTATTATTTTCCCTTTACATGTCAAATTATTGAGGAAAGTGGACCACAAATCTAGTTGCCAGGACAAGTGGTGCATATATTTATTGTTTACTAACATACGGAAGATAGATCATAATGCTTCCAAGTGTGGCTGGATATGTTTTAAAAATAAACGCCTCGACTTCGGTCTCTTCATAAACGGTAATTAGTCGTCTAGTCTTCAATCAGTAGTTGACTTAGGATAGAACAAGTTACTATGCAGACGTCTAAGTCATATCGACTTCCGGGTTGCATACCACGTAACTTTTATAGCAATGATTCTCGTATTCTACTATATAAAGTTTGTGTCCGACCTTTAATAGCATACTGCACCTTAATCCTCAGAAATGTTTCATTAAGGATAAACTCAGACTGAAATCTCTAACGACACTTTACTCTTCGTATTCTTGAAGCTGATTGTACTTTGAACTATAGAACTAGATGTTCTAAGTTAGGATTAGATAATTTATGGAGGAGCCGACTGAAGTTAAAACTAATCTTCTTCTACAAGATACTGAACAAACTAGCGTTTTCATCACCTAATATAATTCAGTTCGAAAAACCTTCTTGCCTACGCAATTCAGCTTTGAAAATTAAAATGTAATATTCCAAATCTACTATTTATATGAACTATTCTATAAATAAGTTTTCGAGAACATGAAACAATTTGCCCCAAGCCGTTCGGCAAGCTGATTCACTGTCTTTATTTGTACGACAAGTTGGTAATTTCATCGCTTTTGATATTTCGCTAAAAATGTTCACACCAAGTATTGTTTCTTACTTTGTTAGCGAAATACCAGGGGCTTTGAATGTGTGAGCACTATTCATCTGTCTTAGTCATATGCCAGTGTTCTTCCCTTTTGATCCATTTATTGGCATAAGTGGTGTGTTCTGTCTTTCAGTGCCTGTATAAACACTAATTTCAGTATACCAGTGTTGTTGTTTTGTGTTCTCTCTGCCTTCATCTTCTCTCTAGTTGTAAATGATAATGTATAAGGCAAATATGAAACCTAATAGCATAATACAATTGACTTTTCTGCAACGCCCAAGTTCCAAGTACCCTTGGTTGTATTAATCATCTAGACAGGCTCAGTGATGCATTCTGCACACTCTAAGTCATTTTTTGAAATCATAATTCCCTGACTAAGAAGTGAGCAGATCTTAGTCATATATGAACCATGATACAATACATATATTTGGCGTCCTAGTACTGTAGAATTTAATGCCATTGGTTTGGTTCTAAACTTATAATTTTATATGTTATGAATGTCCTGACAGTGACATTTCATCAAGATATTTGTATGTAGGCGAATCCTTAATATTTTGGTTATACCTGAAATCTGATATGCTCTCATGTACAAAAGGATACTTGAGAATAAAAGCTATTTGTTTATGCATACGTGTGGCGGTCATCTGGCGAAATAACCCCTCGACTACAACACTACTGTCAATTTAAGCATACTAAATACTAATAAACGTTGCACTTATTGTATGCGAAAATAATAACTGCTAACATTGAACTAATCACGATTTGCGACTGTCTGTAAGGCGTCATAACCTCAAGAATGTTTCACGATCACAAGGTGGTTGACGGTATTACGTAAAGGCGTAAATGGTGGTTCAGACTAATAAAAGAGCTCCGTACCGTGTAATATGATTAAAACTAGCTGTAGTGGCATTTTTTTTCGCAACAAACGCTAAATGATAAGAAATGTGAATTATTTAGAGTCACTGATCTTAATTTGCGACAGTTTCTGATAATACTTTCGAGTTAAGATAATTGTAGGAAAGAACCATAGGTTGACATAATGTTTAAAAGTATTGAAAGGGTTGTAGACAGTAAATACGTCAACGTAAAGTAAAATATCATTCATTAAGATTGAACTACGATTCCTCACACTTATAACTACGCTATAGGTAAACGTGAGTTAGTGTTTACCCTTCGGGAGGTTTTGTTCGCACTTAGCTTATTTATAACTATTAAAAGTATAAGAAATTAATTTTGTCTGTTTCAGACGTGTTTAAACAAATATTGACTGTGACCAAATGCAATGGATACTTATTTTGTGATATAGTCAGAAAAAGTATGATTGTATTATGGGTTATGTTGATTTATACTCCGGTTAGTAATCTCAACCTTATAAAATTTCCTAGAACGTAAGTTGGTAATGGGTGTCGTTAAAATTCCATTGTGTGATTGTCGCTCATCTTAAGACAGATTTGAAAGGCATATTACTACTTTAGTTCCTACTCGTTGAACCTGCTTAAGTGTGTTGACATCCTTCATAAGGTAGGGCTTACTGGTTGAAGACGGAGAGTATAACGCCAAATATGCTAATGAACTATTTGCGAAGAAAACAAAACATTCGGAGCTATGTAAGAATACAAGTATATTTCATAAACAGATTAGAGGCTACATAGTTGGTGATGTGTTCTCATCATTGCCCGTTGATTGATAGTAGCTGTTAGTCTTGTGGGCAGTTCCTGCAGCAGCCTCCAGGACAGTTTCCACCTTGGCATCGACGACATCCACAGCATCTAGGACATTGAGGGCATGCACCGGAACAGCAACCACGCTTTCTCTCTGGTACTGGTTCTGCAATAGCTGAAAGTGAAGCAATTCAACATCATAGCATGATAGAGCGAAGCGTGCGTATGTTTACATCATCATCACCACCACCCACTCATTTCACATTTATTCATCTCATTTTACAGCATCTTTCAAACACCAATGCTACACTAAAACCACATTTCACGACACGACACACCACATTTCACAACAAACGACCACACTACAGAACACTGTTGTGTTTAGTTGAAGGCTGGATCAGAAAGCGAGATACTTATGAAAGTACTCGACAGTAGGTATCAACATCATGTTATGCAATCTAGTAAGATAATGAGACTCACCTGAATTCTGGCATTCAAATGACACGACCAGTACAACTAGGATGATCTGAAATAAAAACACCGATGAGGCATATATTACCACACACAATGGTATTTCAACGTACAGTAAAGAATTGCATTATTGTTTTGTATGAACCTGTCACTGATTGTGTATATTGTACAAGTGTATTTATACTGGAAGTTGGCATTTTGAGCACACATGTGATCACACCCGATATCAAATAATTTAATTGAATCAGTCCATGTGCATATGTATATGCGTGTGAAAAGACAATAGTTGACGCTTCAATTTCTTTCATCGATCACACCTGGTACGTGTGCGACGGTGTCGAAGTACTTTGGCCAGTCGATGATAGAATATGGGATGAGCTACATGTGGTTAGATTTTATGTGCATATCTGTGCATGTAAGAAATCTTTCTTGATATGTTTGGTTGGTGGTATTATGGATTTGTCAGTTGTATTTGTTTTTTTACGTTGGCAACATGTTTAATTTATTAGTGCATATTAGTTACGAAAATGTCATTTACTAATTAAGTCAACTATTTTTCAGATGTGTAGAGGAATTCCTTGATTGTAGACGTGTTATGTTCAGTCAGTCAACAGGTTGAAGACATTCTGCTATGTATTTTAAGTTGACCAAGTTTATTGTGTTTTATTACCAGCAAACAGTGAATATGTCATCATCTTTTATAGGTGATACTGTTTAGTTAGATTTGTATGCATGTATGTGTTTATGTTTCATTATTTTAGTTATTGGTGTAGATTGATTGAGTAGGGGTTATTCTTATTCACGAATAAGAATTAGGTAGATACTTAGTCGTTTATTTTCAGTATATTCATGCTGAAGATGTTTGGCACAATTTCTAAGCGGCCGTAAATGGAGCAACGATATCTGGTTTCAAGCTGAATACAGTGGTCAGGAAAGACTAGTGAATTTCTTAAGCCTCCACTTAACTGACGAAAGCTGGGAAACTCGTTCCGGTAGTGTCAGACAATAATATAAGGCTACGACATCCGAAACGTAGACTAATGTAAAGTACACGCAAGGATAATGAGCATTGGTTGGTAGCAAATTCAAAAGGTAAGAAAACGGCTTCGACGGTTTTTCATACCACGATCCACTCTTAGTCAAGAAAATTAGACCGATGGAGGTTATCGTTCTACTGGCCTTCATCTCCTCTCTTCTACTTGACTACTCCCTAACTATGTGATTTGAAAATTGCTACAAATGTTTTTATTCTTAGTAAAACTGATCTAGCTATAAGTAGTTTGAAACAAAGTCAACCAGCATGACCTAACAAATCGACCCTAGATGTCTTTACACCCTGAGGTCCCAGTTTTCGCATTTTGCTTGGGATCCGCACGCAATCACATCTGACTGATCTTAATCGCTTGTTTACAAGATGCGACGAGAATTCCTTTGTGACAACCACATAGGAATAAGTTTGGCTCATGTAGCTAGTTTTTGTGAATCTGGGCTGAAATTTCGTCAAACGCCAACCCATCGGAACTGGATGATAGAATTCATAAAATAGATTAGCTGGTTTACTAACTTAACTACTTTATACCTTATGCTCATTCTATTTCATGATACTGAACAATCTTGGATTAGCATTATGCACTTAGAGTGAGAGGAGCGCGTACCAATTATGTTTGCATTATTACTCAAGGTGTTCGAAAGACTGCATATTGTCAGTCTTCATTGAATTCGACTGTATCATCCACCTATTCAAAGTTGATAAGCACGCTTTCAGGAAGGTGAATAGTTCCTAAAACGTTAAATGAAGACAGGAAATTTATAACGAGTCTTTGGTTCTTACTACAACCCGTTCAACAACTAACATGGGATACCTTTTATCTGACTAGAACATTGGTATATTTGCCGAGAATTAAGTCACCGACTTTCATAATTGCTATCCTGGATTTACATAGTCTTAGAGTTGCTTCCAGCTGTGTTTCTTCGTGTCATATGTCATTTCAGTGAATAACGAGCATTGCACATGACTTTGATTTCCTACATGTATAGACTATTTATTTTTACGATCCTTCTCTTTTGAATAGTATCATAATAATGATATCTCCTTTCTGACCTTTCATTGCTATTTTCTGCAACTTAACTGTGGAATGGAAGCAATTTGTACTTTTCTGCTAAATTTACACACATCTGCTTTTATAATATTATTTCATTGCAGTAACTGTTTCTTTTATCTCAACGATTTTTTCATGGGTTTTTAGTAACGAATGCAAACATAAAACCATGCCCGAAAATATATTGGGCGGTGTTTATGCTATTGAACCGCTGAGACTTGCTTACATTTACGATTGGCGCTGCCATTGAAACAAATGAATGAATTATCCATAGTACAACCTAACGTGAAGTTCTTTCTAGGTGTTAGTCTACGCTCGCTATTCAGCTGCCTGTTTTTTTTGCTGGCATCCATTCCAGCCAATGAGAAAAAAGACATTAGATGAATGGATATATTCAATGAAAAATGGATAAAAGTCAGAAAAAAATCAAAAGGGATGTTGTACTTTAACCTGTTTATTAAATTCGTTGAGGTTTGACGCCGATTTATTTGCTTTGGTCTCGTAACATGTGCTGTGTGAAAACTTATCCATATGACTACAAACCAAATTACTTCTGGAATCACGATTACGTCTCATGGACTCATTTTGTGCAAGAACAATATACTTCTATATTTTGTGTGTTCACCTTGGTAGTTGGATCCATGAAATCTCTCTTATGGACAACCATACAGTGCTCGTAATTACGTTTCCTTTACGATCCGCTAACCTTCTTAGTCATCAGTAATATATAGTTGTTTCTGGAAGAACATACTGTGAATAATTTGAATTAATAAATGTCGCCTTTCTATTCTGGACAAATTGGAAATGTTCCTAACCCGAAGTCTCATTATAAATACCTAAAATTAAAGTGATTAACATGTTCTTACCACTTCGTCTTTATGCTTCTTTCCCTGTTTTATTTTCCTTATAGCTATTTCATCAACTTCAACGATTTTTGCTATGCCTATTGATGACGATCAAAGTTTCAATAACATTTAGGAGAACACATCCCAGCATCATTGACACCACTGCACTTCTAAAACTTTGCTCGGTGTCTTCGTAGGAGGTTGCTGCATCATCCATAAAACGATTAAAATAGATATTTGTCTCGGTAATAAAAATCCATGTTGTAACTGATTTTTTCTAGCGAACAGCAATTAAAACTCATTCAAAAATGTTTCCTGATCGTACTACAATCGTATCCAGTTCGGAAATATAAATAAACGTTGACGAAGCAGATTACTAATAGCAATGAATTTAATTTAGGCACTTTTTGACTCGAATACGCAAGCATTCATGAAATCTGGGCTTTTGATATTATTTTCACCATATATTTAAGCAACGTTCTGTTTTACTCTTAATTAGTCCGTATAACATTTATACTCAGTAGAAGACTACGATGGGGATATAAAAGGGTTAAGGGGAATGAGTGTAGGCAGAAAAATGAAATAGAGAAGACAATCATAACACTCAGTGGGGAAAATAAGGCAAAAAATACAGAAATAAATGGGACGGCTTCTAGATGTTTTGCTATGGTCAACATCGTTACTGTAGTAACATGGTTTGTTCAATACAACTTAATCAGCAATATTTATTAATTTTTACTTACTGATTTAATAACAACAGTTAATTTGTTTTCTCATAAGTATACTAAAAGCATCATTCTACTGAATAACCTACGCATTCCATGGAGGTGAGTTTTTAGTATTGTTTCTTATATTGTCATCTTTATGTCATTAAGATTACTTGCTTTTTTGACATATGAAATAGAAGATAGTAAGAACATCTAGGATAACCTCAAACATCGGTTGTCATCGCTCCGCTTTTTACAGACGTAGTATAAGGTTGACTGAATCAATTTTGTCTTCTAATATTATCTTTCCAATAAAACTGGAGAGCACCCAGTCTTCCACTAACAGTGAAGGATTAATGAAATTTAACAGCAGCTACGGATCCACATATTACCGATGAACTAAATATTGTTGGAATCACTCCCGTCATGCAAGCTGTCGTTTGCGCGCCTCAAGTATATACTGGTAATAATATTATCTTTATATTTAAACAATTAAACCTCTCGTACAGGTGAAGACAAGAGTCATATTAGGGGTTTGAAATAACTGAAGACTGCGTAAGCTGTAAACCGAGATACTATTGGAGATAGTGTTGACAATGGATTTGACACTTGATGATGCTGACAAATCCCTCAGCTTCTTTAATCGTATTCTACCGCATTTACCAACAAGATAACAAGCATTAATTGAACTATAGCGACAAATCAAATGAACGACTTATAAATTACAATGTAAACCAATAAATTATCATCTACATTCATACTAATGTAAACATAATTGTCAAAAGGAAGTTACTGTCAAGAATATAAAAATCCCTGTTAAATTAATTCACTACGAACGGAAGAAACTTTATGACATCATACTTTAGATATTTGAGAGAAAGTAAAATAACTATTAGATAATTGAAGAGTGATTCAATTGTTTCAAAGAAGTTCAATCTATATGTACATAAACCAATAAATATATACTTATACAAGACAAAATGAAACGAGGAAGAGCATACAAACACGTTGGGATTGGAATCGGAGGCAGACATAAAAACAACGAATATCACTTTGGAATAACTGGAAAGAAAAATATATAGAACTGAATAGGTTGAAGAATCCTAGTTGGAAAGCACATGATGCACAAAGAGCAACAGGTATTGATTTGTTAGGTCGGACTACAAAGAAGTGTAATAAACTTTCAGAACTGTGTTAGCGAACATTATTTCATTCATTCGAACTGTCTGTAATGTAAACATTTTGTTCCTATTATTGTTACGCTCCGCTTGCTCTATCCTCCCGGTTAGCATAATTACTGTTATTATATTGTCTGTTGTTATGGTCTACAGTCAATTAGTTGTGTACAAGTTGCTCCTATTCACTACTACTATTTCCCTCGTTTTGTATTCATGTTAATTTTCTAATTGGTTTGTTGGGTGGTCTGATTTTATGTATATATAAAAGAATGCTTGAAATATAGATTCGACTCTGTCTGGCTGACCTATTGGCTCGCATTCTTCTTATTTCGGCTTGGGACTAAGTGGGCACAGGGCAGACGCGCAATAACCAACTAGGCACAAGTGATTTGCACACGGCCAACCCCACTCACCCCCCCCAATTTCCCCACGTCATAACATGATTACATGATACAAAAGAAGAACTAATATGCATATCATATCAACTATTAGCAAGAATATTTTCATAATTAAAATTAGGAAAGAAAAATTTGATTTCTTTAATTGCATTTTCTTGTGAATCTAGAATAAAAAAGAACATTCTTGTTTAAAGTAGTCAATTTCTAGATTTGTTTATAATCCTTCATTAAACTTGAAATTTCTATTAAAATAGTTAATACTTATTGCTAATCGATTGTTGCCTTGTGGGTACCATGTACCATGTTCTCGTCCTTGAGTAAAGATTTTTAGTAAGGGACGACTTAAAAGGAATAAAACAATTAAATCTTAACAAATCAGTTGATATAAGTCAACAAATAATTTAATTGATTTTGTATGGTCAGTAGATGTTTTAAACATACTCCACACCTATCGTCCTCTATCTTAAATAGTCAATGAACGTCACGTTGTTTATGTGGATAATAGTGCATTAATCAATTTGCGTTATGGGACTTATTAAGCAAGCCGCTTAAGTAAAAGGCCTCAATATACACAAGGGAAAAAGCAAGAGCTTTAGATACAAAGTAGTGAACAGCGAGCAAATCATATTTGACGGAGCTCTGGAAGATGTCGAAACTTTAACACACCTGTGAAGCATCATTGATAAACAAAGGGTTATATGATGTACATATGAAAACACAGATTAAAAAGGCGAAAGCAGCATTTTGAAAACATCAAAATCACACTTTTTAATACAAATGCCAAGACAATTCTGTTGTATGGAGCTGAAACTTGGAGAACTAAGAGAACCAACATTAAAGAGATACAGGTATTTTGAAACAGTAGCCTACACAAGATACTTCAGATCCATTGACCAGACACCACCTACAACAACCTACTGCAGTTGAGAGCAAATCAACCTCCAGCTGAAAGTTAAAAAAGCTATTGATATGGATATGGCACATATTGAGGAAATCATCAAAGTACATCACAAGGTGAGCTTTAGTTTGGAATCCCTAAGGCTACGGGAAAAGAGGAAGGCTAAAAAACACATTGGGATGGGAACTGGAGGCAGAGGTAAAAGAATAAATAGCAGTTATGAACAACTGGAAAGAAGAGTCCACGGTAGAATTGATTGAAGAATCCTAGTTGACGGCCTATGCTCTACAAGAGGCAACAGGCGAATGAATGTATGATTCATAGCAACGCAGCCTGTGTAATTGTGTTCATAACCTTTCCTGTTTTATTATGATCCTAAATTCAAATTAACTCATAGCTAGCCGTGCGTTAATCATTAAGCCTAGTTACCAAGGTTAGGGTGGACCAGGCTGATGGTGTCATCAGGTGGTGTGACTTACACGTAACTTTATGCTGATCGAGAAGTTGCACCGCGTCATTTGCCATGCTATAGGAACTAGGCTATCAGTTAAACCTACGGCAAAAAACATCAAACCGAATTCCGAAGCTCCACCCAGAAACTATTAATCGCTTATAGTAGTGCTTATTTATGAAGTCATGTTTACACAAGCTTAAGGTTTTACTGAATTAAATATAAGTGTACTGAGTATCATGTGATAATAAAGTTCATGGAAAGTAATGGATCCCAACGAAAGTATACATGAAAGACATAAATATTTTTGAGTAATGGTAACTTCTATTCACATAAAACATTCGGCCGTTAACCGTTGTTATGTTGAACTTGTAGGTTTTCTAGATACGTTGTTAAAAGTGTATAACGATGTTATTATACATGAATATTTAGAGAACAGAGACTGGTAGTATCTTAGGTACACCTCTGAAAAATTGAAAGGCATGCAAGGGACATAATAAGCCAACAGTTGAGCTATAATTCACTTTTCTCCAACTTAAATAAATAAAGAATGTGCGAATAAAAAATGAAGATGAGAATTTGTTTTTAGACTTCATTCGGCATTATCTTCCCAGACTAAAAGATGCACCTCTAAAATCATTATAACAAATAAAACGAGTAGCTATTCAGTAATGTTTATAGTATTAACGTAAATTAAGGAAAATAATTAACATTCAACCACCAAGCGATATAGATCTAAACAGCACAGTCCGGTTAATGAGCGAAGATACTGTAACTTAGCATATACATTAGGCGTGACACCTCAAATTTACGCCTTAGAAAGAGATCATTTTAGTATTTTATTGCAAACAATTAAAATTGAATGTGTAAAATTACTGTATCTGATTAGCGCTACGGGGGGGGGGGTGGAGGAATTCATCTACAATTGAGACAGGTAGAAGAATGCAGTTTTAATGCTGTAGCTAATGTTCTTTCTAATTAAACCAATAAAACTTGGCTCTTATTACTTCTATTGCCTCCTTTATTTCAAGTTATTTGCTAGCCTGAGGTTGATGAATAAAGTAAGCAAAACTAATACAAAAGAAGCTGATTACATGCTTTTAAAGTACAGATCCTGGTTCTCTAATGTAAAACACCCACTATCAACTTATAAAAGCCTCACCTGATCCATGAAAACCATTTCTAGTATCTGTCAAACCAAAACGACCGCGTAAACTATTTGGCTGAAATACAACTGTTCTGGATTAGTAAAAAAAACGAGAAAAGAAAACGTGACTGATATTCATAAGTATGTGATATTTACATAGAAAGAATGAATACACTGCATAATGTTCGAAATAATGTTGTTTACACTAAGTGATCTGCCACCGGTGATAGGAAATCCTGATTATGATATCGTTTGTTAAGCATTAGGTAACTGAAATTAGTCGGGAAGGTAATAAAAGTACTGGAGTAGTTGAAAAATTGTTAAGAAAACAATAAACTTATATCCATGATTTATTTGTCAATTGACTTGGACAATCTGATTATAAGCAGGATATTCCTTTAGCATTTAATTTCTAAATAGTCATACAAATTCACCGCACCTTTGAACTTATCAATAATGTTTCGCAATCAACACTGTTAATTACCTGTTGTTTGTATTCACTACAGACTGATCACATTAAGGCATCATTTAAAATACATACAGAAAAAACTGTTTCCTCCTAGTATGGAACCCCACAGTGGAATCAAAAACCCACAACCCTAAAAAAGATAATATTGGAATTGTTCTCCAGAAACCTCAATGTAAGCTTCAGAAGACCTGAAGAAGCCGAAAACATTCAGTCTAATCATCGATCAAAAAAACTTTTCCAAAATCTTAATGTGCAGTATTAGGTTCGGATAATACCTAAAAATTACTGCCAGTGAAGTGAATTAATTTCAACGATGATTTCATCTTCACAGAAAACGAAATATATTCGAATGTTCTGTACATATCTGACACATAATGAAATATACATTCATTTTTGTCCTTCGTCTATTATTTGTTTTGCAAATCGGAATGTTCAAAGCATTAGAGAAAGATGAAGATTATATGTGTGGCATTATCAGCAATCAAGTGCGAGATTTAGTCAAGTGGTGAATCGAGAGGTCATGAGGTGAACCTATAAAAATATCACTTATCTTCGAACAAGTTGAAGCATTACTGAAACGTCAAGAAAAACATTACAGCATATAGCCCCCGACCAGCATTCTCCAACCAACTCTGTCCTGGGCTTTCCTTTCCAGATCTTCCCAAGTGCTCTTCATTCTCTTCATGTCTGTCTCCGATTCCTGAGGCAATGTGTTCTTGGGTATTCCTCTTTACCTTTGACCTTAAGGATTCCATGTTAATGCTTGTCTTGTGACACAGTCTGGTGATTTCCTTGATGCGTCTGTATTCTATCCACCTCCAGCATCTTTTCCTGATTTCTACCTCAGCTGGAAGTTGGTTGGCTTGTTCTCTGCCACAGAAGGTTGTTGTTGATGGTATCTAGCTAACGGATGCGAAGTATCTTACGTAGACAGTTGTTTATAAATACTTACATTTTTTGAATGATGCTTTCCGTAGTTCTTCGTGCAAGTTTCATTTCCATACAACAGAATTGACTGTCTTCACATTCGCATTGAAAATTTTGACTTTAATATTAGTTGACAATAGTTTTGAATTCCAAATGTTTCTCAGTTGTAGAAACGCTGCCCTTATCATTCCAATCCGCGCCTTCACATCTGCATCAGACCCTCCATGCTTATCGATGATGCTACTCAAGTATGTAAAGGTTTCTACATCTTCCAGAATTTCTCCATCAAGTTAAATTGGGTTAGTGTTTGTTGTTTTGTATTGAAGGATCTTGCTTTACCCGTTGTGTATGTTGAGGCCAACTGCTGATGAGGCTGCTGCTACATTATCCATCTTCATCTAAATTTGTTGATGTGTGTAGGATAGGAGAAATATGTTGGTCATCTGCAAAGTCCAAGTCATCTCGTTGCAACGATGTTGTCCACTGTATTCCGAGTTTGCCGTGAAATGTTGCATTTTCCATGATACAGTCAACCACCAGCAAAAAGAGGAAGAGCGAGAGTAAGCAGACTTATCTAACACCGGTCTTTACTTCGAATGAATTTGTGAGCTGACCTCCATGCACGATTTTACAATGTAGTCCGTCTTAAGAATTCCGTACGATGATGTTGACTATCTTTTCGAGTACGCTATAATGTCGTAGAAAGCATCATAATATTCTCCTACCGTCGCTGTCGAATTCTTTTTTCGTAGTTGAGGAAGTTGATGTAAAGTGGTGAATTCTATTCAAATGATTGTTCAACAATGAACCATATGGTAACGATTTGGTCAATACACGATCGATCCTTACGTAATCTGACCTGTTGATCTCAAAGTTGGGTGTCGACTGGATCTTACATTCGATTAAATAACACTCTGTTGAAAACTTTTTCTGGTATCAAAAAAAAGAAGGATGCCTCTCTAGTTTTCGCAATCGCTAAGATATCTTCTGTTTGGCAACTTGATGAGGTACCCTTCTTTCCAGTCTGCTGGCACTTGTTCTTCCTCCCAAATATTTCTGAAGAGAATGTGGAGTATCCGTGCAATCGCTTCTGAGTCTGTCTTTAGAACCTCGGCTGGTATGTTGTCTGACCCTGCTGACTTGCTATACTTGATTTGAAACTCAGATGGCCAGTTTGATTTTTCCGACTGTTAGTGGATCGGTGCCAATAGGAAGACCCGTGGCTGCGGTTCCGATGACTGGTGCATTCAGTGGGGCTGGTTTATTCAAGAGTTCTTCGTAGTTTTCTACCCACCTGTTTTGTTGTCCATTCACTTCAATGATTAGTTTGCCAGCCTTGTTCTTGATTGGCCGTTCTGGCATACTAAATTTATCAGCTAACTTCTTCGTTGTATCGCACAGATGCTTCATGTTCCTTTCTCTTGTAGCTTTCGCGCCGTCATTGCTAGGTCCTCAACATATTTCCGTTTATCTGACCTGATGCTCCTCTTAACTTACTTGTTGTCTTTTGTGTATTCGTCCAGTGCCTTGGCTTTCTCTCTTCTTGTCCAGCTGTTATTAGTTGCTAATCTATTCCTCCTCCTTTCTTGGATCCTGTTCAGACTACAAACATAGATACATTCTTAATGGTGTTATTCCTTGCGACCGAAAACCTCTTGACATGTTGAAGTTATTGCTTCCATAATCTCTTTCCAATTGTCATAACAGACCTTTCAATTCTCGGGATATAGTTGAAGTAGTTATATAGGTTTTTACTGATTACCGTTTTTTTTAGCAAGGATGTTGTTTTACGAGATGGAATCGCTAATCTAATGCCCAACCCTCCTCCTTTATCGGGGTTGGGACCGGCAGTAACCCTAGGAGGCTCGTACTTCTAGGGATCAGTTCTACAGTACGCATCACAAGGACGTCGAACAAAACTGAACAAAATTGGGACATAATCCTGCAAGAAGTGACCAGTGAATGCCAGAGGTTAGTGAATCTGAAATACGATATTTTGGTGACTGAAAACGGTAGTAAACCATTTTATGTCCACACAATTTATAAACAGAAAGATTCTGGTATACGAAAGTAATACATCTCAGATAATAAGGGTTTTTGTCCACGCTGCCTATGGAGAGAATGGTACTATGGAAGATCAAAACCAAAATCTTACGGTTCCGCAGAGAACACTCTTACTACTTGATAGCCTGATATCCAATGGTAGGATTCTGATTTCAATAAGTTTGTGAGACTGGCCCAAGAATCACTCAATGCTACTTAGTCATAACTGTTTCACTTCAAGTTTGCTTGAACTCACTCAATCAAAACATTCATTGTAGAATCATTATATTCAACAAGTAACAATAAAACCAACGGTCATAGCTTTTAGGTTTAAACTAGCATGTCGAAAGTTTCCAAATCTGACCTGTTTACATCACAATATACTTAATTAACAATCTAAAAAAGTGCGATACATATTACATATTCACAATATTGGGCTTACTGATAAACTTTGGTTGAGCCAAGAAGAGAACGCCAAACGGATATTGCTTCATTACCAGCAAGAACATAAACTCCAAGCGGTCCACTACACAGCATCAATATACAAATATACAATAGTAATTAGTTGAACAAGCTATTAGTTTATAAGCGTCATTTAATAATTCAATTATTGAGTGAGCACAAAAATGATTCTATGCATATGAAGATGAATATCCAGTTGATTACTTTGAACATTAGTCCTTCATCAACGAATTCAACTATAAATGGAATGGTTTTAATTGATCGAATTCATCCCAAACTGATAGTTAGTGAAGTACCATTGAAAACGAGAGAGCACTGGATGGCTGTTTCATCCTAGTATAGGACTCCTCAGTAGTGTATACTTTCGATTCACAAGTAAAACGTTGTACCAATCTCCGAAAACCACTTCAACTCAATATAAATAGAATAACTTAGATTCAGTTGATGAATGTAAACAATCTTCTGTATTCAGATCTAGATGTTATGAATATGATTCAGGACAATTTTCCAGAATGAAGGACATTATTGAGTTTCATTAAAACAAAATGTACACACTACAGGTTATTAGTATATTTACATGCAATGGTCATCAATTTTGCAATAAAATCATGGAGAGAAGTGACCATATACAGAATTAGATGACGTGGTATTCCTTTTTGTACGTTTTGATTGGGCCGCAGACGATCTTCTCAAACTATCATGAGAAGAAGTATGTAAGTATTTTTTGAAATACTCGTTTTGATGTGTTAATTGTGCTAGCAATTTAAATCTAATCAGATAAGAACATGCTCTCCTTAGATATACCATCTTTATAGACGAATATTCCACAGTACTCTTTATATGGGAATGTATTGAAAAGTATGACGTGAATTAAGGTATACCCACATCATATGCGAAAAAGTTAATCTGCTAATGTACTTTGAATGATTCAATTCAGCTTCAATAACAACATATATATCAATAAACAAATGGTATCGTAATAGGGTCATCCATAGTTCCAGTATTAGGAGACTTCTTTCTAGCAAGTAATGAGAACAAAGTCATAGATCTGGAATTGGAGGACTGGAATTGTATAGGAGATTTGATGACAACACTTCCAAATATCTCAACAAGTTACTTTTTCCATATATCCTTATCAATGTTAGATTTGATAATTTCAAATAAATTGAGCATTGGATAGGTTGTTTATAAAAATGAGTGATATATATTTGTACAATTCTGTTGGGTAGAAGCCGAAAAACCCCTTGCAACAAGTTCAGAAGGGCGTAGAGATCAATAGAGAAAATTGTGTCCAATCAGCACAGCAGATAGTTTTTACCAGAAAATTCTAGACCAATGAGAAGTCACGTGATATATCTCTGATTGGACAGTTATCTTACTACTACTGTGTCTAGTAGGATATAGAAATCTCTAGAAGCCTGAAGGACATTTATAATGATATAAATATCCTAGTTTTTGAACATAATTGACACCTTGCAGTAAAGTGTTGTTTTGCCGTATATTCCTGTCTTCTCTCTCGTGTTTCACGTTGAAGTGTAGTTTTAGCCTGGGGGTCGAGTCACAGCTTAGGAGTCAAATCAAGCGGTCCACTTAGACGAGATTAATAATTAACGACAACGATTTCGCGGTCGAATAAGAATCCAAACCACGCGTCACAACAAATTCCAATAAACTTATTACATCAGAAGATGACAAAAAATCTGAATACAACAATACAATCAGCATCTTACAACTTAATAATTTTCCAATGAATATTATTAAAAACTTACAAAAACGAAACGATTTATTATTAACTAATAGTCAATCAATGATATTGGTACAGCCATTCTACCTTACCGCCATGACACAACAGGATAGATTGCGAAGAATTCTAAAACAACATGGAATCCAAACATTTTACAAGACTACCAATACTATTCGAGGTGCATTAGTTAATATAAAGGATAAGATCCCATTCACCTCTACATAGAATGTTGTCTACAGGTTAGGTTGTGTTGATTGTAATGCTTTCTATATTAGAGAGTCTTTTCGAGAAATCAAAACTCATGCCAAAGAACATGAAAGCTACACTAAACAACCTCATAATAATCCTGTTGAACTTGAAAAAATTACAAATTAAATCAGCGATAGCAGTTTGTACATCCTATCTACTACAACCATGAAATCGACATTAAAAATATCCAGATTATTCAAAAAGGTTTTTTACAATTATAAAGAAAGATGAATAGCTGAAGCATTTCACATTTCGTTAAATCCAACTACACTTAACACAAAGGAAGGCCTTTCTATTCCACCCAGTCACAATTAAAGTACATCAAATTTCAGTCATGTGAACATACATACAATTTTAGTCTCACTTAAAACTACCATGAACCAAACGACTTGATATGACACAATCAAAACTTGCATTTTGATTGTGCGAACTTATTTTGATTCTGATTGACTCTATTGTATTATTTATTCTTGTATCAATTCGATTCAGGTTAATCATTTCTTTGAAGAAGCGACTTGCACTAAGCCACGAAACGTCAGAAAATTTAATTTCTACTCATTGAAATTTCACAAATACGTATATCACTGATTTTTATAAGTTACTTTTTCGTTTTGTTTTAATTGCACAGTCATGTTCAAAAATCGCATTGTGGATTCACACACCCATATAAAAGGTATACTAACCAGTCTTGAGTAATACAGTGAAATCTAAGCGGAGACATCAATGGCTGAAAATATGCGTTAAAGAGAACAAATATTCATCAGATGTCTATTCCTGAAGTTCTTAGTCTTAACTTTAGACCTCTTATTGGAAAAGTGAACTACCTACAATTTCTCCTTAGTCTAAATATATGCCATAACAATGGTTTGATTACAGTTCGAGAATCCTGGCTAAATGACCTTTATGATGACAATTTAGCATAACTAAAAGCTTTCTACATTTTTCATCAGGATCGTTGTATTATCAAGAAAAAGTATGGTGGTGTTATTGCTACTTTCGTGAAAACGAACTAGAATGTGTACATGGAGAATCAGTAACTTGTTGTGACACTGAATGCTGAAAATCCATATTGTACGAAACATACTATAGAATAAAGCTATTATTATTCAAAAAAAGTAAAGAACCGGATCTTTTTCCTAGACGTTTTACTCACAAGGAGATATGATGGGACCATAAAGATGTTCATACTTGGGAAATATGCATGAGATGGGAAGATGACCAACTTTCATAACTTTCTATCGATGCATAAGTAAAAAATGATCCACCTCAACCCCCCCCCACCGCACATTCATTGTCATGCACTATAAAAATATGTACCGAAAACAAAGTAAAGGAGCAACTTCAGTCTCTCTAAACTAACCTTATGGATAACGGTTATCCTACAAAGTTTATTAACATAAGTCTGACAAGTGCAAGGTGACAGTTGACGGTAATGAATGCACCAAAGAAATACATATATATCATAGCATCAGTTCATTAAATCTTTGACAGTTGGTTTGTGACGTGTTGAAAGATGCAGATTACCTAGGTGGGGTCAGCGTAATAATCCCAATCAATGGCTGAAAACATTGGGTGACACTGCTGGAAATAGGTAACAGTGGCGAAAGTGTATTCACTCATTATCTTCACCTACATTTTAAGTTCTATCATATTTCATACACATTATTACCTTATTCTTCCCTATTATCGTGTTGTTCTTGTAAAGTTGATCATGTTGTACCAATAAGGCAAAGCAACCTCAACTTATGCGCATATATGCCAGGTTCTATGTTGTTAATAACTGATATATATATAGTATGGAAAGAAAGTTATTAAATAATCTTAAGCTCATGATTTAAGGAAGGACAATAAGTGAATACACCTAGACTCCTGTGACCGATTCTGAGCCATATAACCCTAAGTTTCCAACCACTGGTTATGAAATTAATGAGAACATAAACCAGGTAGTCTGCATCATCCGACACGACTCAAACTAGCAGTCAGTGACTTCATGGACAGATGCCATGCTTGGGTTTACTTCCCTCTAACTCTTACCACTCTACTCCTATATCAGCTATCATAATGCGTCGAGGTAGGTAATGGTTAGGAATACATAATACATATCCCAACCACTTCGGTTGATAAAGATTCACAAACTCATTGACTGATCCACCACCTTTCAATAATACCCGGTGTCTAGCCAAGTTATTGCTTACTCGGTGACGATTATGTACGGTAATTTAAAACCTAGTTAGATGATATGAAAATGATTAAATCATGTCAGTAAATTAAATTTTTACTGAACCATTCAAAGTGATGAATTAAGCATAAAATCTAGTTAATAAGAATAACAACTAAAATAAACATGAAGAAAAACAGATGCAACGATACAGATTACTACAGTGAAACTTACCAAATCATGTGATTAACAAGACGATTATAAAAAAATTTACCTAAAACGAAAATTTTAAAATAACTGATTAGTACATAATATTAGAATGTATTTGGATCATTCGATTGATTTGTCATAGACTGAAATTGATCAGTCCCTGACGAGTCTCAAATGGGACGAAACGTGTGTAATGGATTCCGCTTGTCAGTCACAATCAAACTCAAACAACTGATAAATACATTAAAAAGTTGTATATCTGAACATAGGATTGACATTGAAGCAATAATATACATTACCAATAAACAATTCAGAATATAACTTTCATAGATTTTTAATCCTGATATCACGAATTGTTCTGAATCAGACAACCATTGATCACCTGGAAGCACTGGACAGCTGTTTCAACCGTTAGGAGCCAGCTCAGTGGTCCAATGGTAAAGGCGCTCGTCGCGGAGCCAGAGGGTCCATGGGTTCGATCTCCAACGGGATCGTGGATGCCTACTGTTGAAGAGTCCCATACTAGGACGAAACAGTTGTCCAGTGCTTCTAGGTGATCTCTACAACCCCCAATTTTATAGATTTATTGGTTTGTAAGAAATATTTCCTCAAGTCCATTCTTAGAATGTATCTCACTAACTAAACTCTGGCTATGGTATATAGATTGTTATGTTTAAATATATTCGGACCAAAACCTCAACATATGTAAAACATAGTGTGTGACCTTGATAACTATTAATCAATGCCCGTACGCGTCTGCTACGTGACTACCATGTCCCCAAGCCGGAAATACAGAACACGAAATGAATAAGCCTAACCAGACAGAAATCAGAGTCCGAGTCGTATTGTATTTCAAACACTTCTTTATATTTACACTAAATCAGACCTAAATATCGAACCAATTTCACATTAATATAAAACAGAAGAGATTGTGGTAGTGAATAGGGGTAATGAGTACACAATTAATTAACTGCAGTTCATAATAACGGACAATATACTAACAGTAAAATTTGCTTAACTGAAGAATAGGCTAAGAGAAACGTAACAATGATAGCAATGATATGACTACAATACCCACAGTTAAAATAATTGAAATAGTATTCTAAAACACAGTTCTGAAAGTTTGTTACTCTTCCTTAGTTTCCCGATATAACATAGACGACGAAACAAGATGGATTAGATGAATTCTTGACTACTTGGTCGAGAGAAAACCACTGTTTTAAGACTAACATTTTTCGGAAGCCATTGTGTTCTAGAAAATACTTAGAATTGGAATATGCACATGCCCAATTGACGAAAGTGACAGTTGTTGGGAACCTAATAAAAATAACCCAACAAATAGTTATAGATCAAGTTGCAGACCAAGAAACTGAATTGAACTTAGTGATGCCCACATTATTGATGAACAACTACCCTAAGAATTTCGTTAAAAAGATACTTTGGGGAAAGTGTAAAAAAGAAGAAAAACCGAAGGTTCAACCGAAAGAGTGGATTGACACTGCACTTGTACCATACCGAAATGGGCTATGCACTTGTACAAAAAGAACAAACGAACTATGTCTATGAGATCAAATGTAACGAATTTAATGTTATGTACGTAGGAGAAACATTACAACGGTAGAATGTAAGAGTGAAAGGACATGTACTTTATTTGAAGTATACTCTTAACTCTTCTGAAGATCTAAGAAAACTCGAAAATAAGTTGACAATAGTACTACATTTAATAGAAACAAGGTACTGGATTAATTTTGGTGCGACTGAAATACGTCAAAGATTTCGATTCTTATAAAGAAAGATTAACAGCCATTGTTTTACATAGATGGGAAGATCTTAATAATATAAATAATCGAGAAGGAGTAGTGGCAGCCCCACATTTTCTACCACTCGAATATCCTTTTATTATTCCACACTGCCAAACTATAAGGAATAATACTCTAATATTTGGTTAACTTTTATAATTAAATTTATGGCTATCGACTGGTTATGTTAACACTTCATCACATATGTTTATTTATCTTGTTTAGACTTATTTAGTCTAATTACATAGTTCAATAGGCTACAGGTAGCATTTATACATCCATTCATTAACATAAAATTTTACTTGATTTAGAAATCATGATCTTCGGCATCTGTCAGCTGGCCGTAGGTATGCCCTATAGGTTATAGGGTTTAAACAATCAACGAAAAGCGTCGTAGTCTAAATAAATCATTTCCCTAGAAAATATTAAGTGATTATATGTTTGTGTGAGCTGAAATACTGTCCGAGTGACAATGATGAAGTAGGTGGTTTTTCTAGTAAATCACTTTGCCAGTATTCTGCATTTAGTATTCACATGCATGACACATACTTTGCACCCACTACATTTATTTCTATTGTGAAATAAGCCTGTATTTACTCACTCTTTGTAGTAAACTGTTAGAAATAGTTGAAAAGTTCGTGTATCCCAGTAATTGTGTATGCTCGTTATAGACTGTCAGATGAGATCAATCTACGCATAAGGAGAGCTAGAGAGACTTCTGTTAATCTGGGTGATATTTCACACTGTTATAGTCCAAGTCTGAAAGTAAAAGGTCGGGCTTATGGAACATTGATAAAAGCTGCTTTACTATACACATTTCGAAACATAGAACCTCCGACTTGAGGATGTTCGACAAGTTTGTGCTCGGTCATCGTTGTCTTTAAAGGAATTATTAATATATGGTAGTAACAACAAAGTAAATGAGAATATTATTAATAATTACAATATTCATATTTACCTTTATGTTCAGCATAAAATATTTCAGCACGATCACGTGTCATAAAGATTTCTTCATTATGAATGATTTTTAATTGTGCTTCATACATTACAGACTCGACATACTACAATTTAAGTAAATGATGCATTTTAGAGTTGGAGTGGCTTTGTTTATTGTTTATATTGATCAAATATTGATTTGAGTAGGCTACTAGTAGAAACCGAATGGTACTGGAAAGCTATTTCGCCGTGATATGAAAAGCTCAGGCAGTGGGTCGTACAAACTGAGGTGTGAATCTTACTAGTAGTCGCCGACAGGGTCAGTGTACCTGATAGTAAAGCGTTTGTTACAAGACATGAAGATTCAAGGTTAGATCATCGGTTGGGTACTGAATGCACACTGTGTATTGGGACGAAACAGCATTCCAATACTTCTGGTTTTCAATAGTGCCTAACACAGATTAATGTGTGACGAATACGAGCATGTAGTAAACATGTTTTTTTTTAAAAAAATATATAGATTTATTTGATGAGATGAATAGTGAGAAACGAATTAATTTGACAACCAATTTAATTAATATGCTAATATGCACGAAACCCCAGCGACCGTGGTTCGAATCAACGTCGCGTCCAAAATATAATCTAACGAAGTGTCACGAAAACGGAAGCATAATGACTGTACGATGTCCTTTAATCTTTGTAAATAGATTTTATACTACATACTAAACTAGCTGTACTGCTGCAAGCTGTAATTGCAATCCAACAAGCTAAACCAAAATAACATTTCTCTTAGGTTTATAATAGTCTTGAAAACGTACTTCATGGATATCCAAATCAGGACACGAAATTTGTTATTAATCTCCAAAGTGATGCACACTTACAATTAACCAAAGATCGAACCAAGATTCTTCACGTCACGTAATCTATTAAGCCTTCAGATCACTGATCTAATAATTTGCATTTGATACTTCGATCGATTCACAATAATATGTTATAATAATCAATTGTCAATAGTGATATTCGTCTCTAACATTAACCTGATCCCGGCTCCTCAAGAGAATCCAGAAGAATTACGACAAGTAAGCATGTACTTGTAAGGAGATAGAAGAGTTTGTTAGCTGAAAACTGCGAACACAATAGAATTGAACTATATATCACGAATTAGTCAGAGCTAGACAACCATTACAAATCAGAAAGCAATTATCAGCTTTTTTGTCCCAGAACTGGACTTTTAAGGAGTGTGCATACATGATGCCGATGCAGCCCAGGATATTTGAATTTTGTGATGAAAGCTCAGCTGCTTGAAACATTCAGTTGGTCGGCATTCAACAGTTGATATTTTTAGCAGCAGTCTATTCGCAGTATATATTTATGAACTTCATTCGCTTCAATCGGTGGGTAACTACCTCACAGATGACTTGTTTGAACTCAACTAATCTTATTTTCTCACTAGAACTATAGGAACTACATCCTGAAATTAGTCACTAGACAGAGCTGATACTGACTGTAATTTAGTGTTATAGAGTTTCCCCCCTCCATCACCCACAAAAATGAAACAGCTTCCCGGTTAACAATTGTTGTCTATCAAATTTAATCAAATGATAGAAACTTCAAAACAAATGAAAGAATTCACTCAAATATATAAGAATAAGAACTCCGCCTGGAGCCCCTCAAGGATTGCCCCTTCTAACAACCATGGTAATCATTAATATAGGTACATGAAATATCCACACGATGTGAGAAACAGGAAGAAGCATGCAAATAGCTGAAAAAAAAGATACCACTTTAAGATACTTGGAATAAGTGAAACCCATTAGTTACAAACTAGACAGCAACGATTATCCTCAGGAGAATTGCTTATATACTCCGGTCACTAAGAAGAAAATGCCTCACACACACAAGCAGTAACACAAGTGTTGGCCCAAGAAGCATGGAAGGCTCTTATAGGTTGGGAACCTCATGGATCTAAGATCATCAAAGCATCCTTCAAGACAAAGAAGGAGGAGATTACAATGAATGTCATCCAGTGCTATGCTCCCACCAACGACAGTCACGAAGACAACAAAGACCAGTTATATGACATGCGTCGGTCAATCATTGAGAAATGACCAGCCAAGGACCTGACCATTCAGATGAGAGACTTCAACGTCAAGGTTGGAATGGATAACACCGAATATGAAGACATCATGAGACAACAAGGACTGGGAGAAAGGAACGAAAACCGTGAGAGGTTTGCAAACCTATGTGCCTTCAACAAACGATTAGAGGTGACAGTGACCACATCTGCATCAATAAGATGTTTAGAAGGACATTGGAAGACAAAGAAGAACAAGGAGAGGAGCTGATATAGCTTCGGATCATCATCTGGTGGTAGCTAGACTGATGCTGAAGAAGCACTGGACTACAGGAGAAGCAGTAGTTTTACAAATGTTCAACACAGTCCTTCTCCAGAATACTAACAAACTCAACGAATTCAAACTAACTCTCAACAATAAGTTCCAAGCATTTCATGAATTACTACAAAATGTTGGAAGTAATATGGAGGACAACTAGAAAAGATTTAAGAAACAATAACTTCAACTTGTCAGGAGGTTTTCGGTCGCAAGGAATAACACCATTAAGAATGTATTTCTGTTTGTACTCTGGACAAGATCTAAGAAAGGAGGAGGAAAAGGTTATCAATTAATAACAGCTGGACAAGAACAGAGTAAGCCAAGGCACTGGACGAATACACAAAAGACAACAAGTAAGTTAAGATGAGCATCAGGTCGGATAAACGGAAATATGTTGAGGACCTAGCAATGACGGCGCGAAAGCTGCAAGAGAAGGGAACATGAAGCATCTGTGCGATACAACGAAGAAGCTAGCTGAGAAATTTAGTAAACCAGGACGGCCAATCAAGAACAAGGCTGGCAAACTTATCATTGAAGTGAATGGACAGCAATACAGGTGGGTAGAAAACTTCGAAAAACTCTTGAACAGACCAGCCCCACTGAACGCACCAGTCATCGAAGCCGCAGCCACGGATCTTCCCATAAACACCGATCTACTAACAGTCGGAAAAATCAAACTGGCCATCTGAGTTTCAAATCAGGAGTGGCGAGTCACCAGGGTCAGATAACATACCAGCCAACTTCGAGATCAACAGGTCTGATTCTGTAAGGACCGATCGTGTATCGACCATATCGCTACCATGCGGTTCATTGTTGAACAATCATTTGAATAGAATTCACCACTTTACATCAACTTCCTCAACTACGAAAAAAGAATTCGACAGCGACGGTAGGAGAATATTATGATGCTTTCTACGACATTATAGCGTACTCGAAAAGATAGTCAACATCATCGTACGGAATTCTTAAGACGGACTACATTGTAAAATCGTGCATGGAGGTCAGCTCACTGATTCATTCGAAGTGATGACCGGTGTTAGATAAGTCTGCTTACTCTCGCTCTTGCTCTTTTTGCTGGTGGTTGACTGTATCATGGAAAATGCAACATTTCACGGCAATCTCGGAATACAGTGGACAACATCGATGCAACGAGATGACTTGAACTTTGCAAATGACTAACATATTTCTTCTATCCTACACACATCAACAAATGTAGATGAAGATGGATAATGTAGCAGCAACCTCAGCAGCAGTTGGCCTCAACATACACAACGGGTAAAGCAAGATCCTTCAATACAAAACAACAAACACTAACCCAATTTTACTTGATGGAGAAATTCTGGAAGATGTAGAAACCTTTACATACTTGAGTAGCATCATCGATAACCATGGAGGGTCTGATACAGATGTGATGGCGCGGTTTGTAAAGGCAAAGGTAATGTTTTTACAACTGAAAAACATTTGGAATTCAAACCAACTGTCAATCAACATTAAAGTCAAAATTTTCAATACAAGTGTGAAGACAGTCAGTTTCGTTGTATGGAGCTGAAACTTGTATGGAGAACTACGAAAAGCATTCATCAGAAGATACAAGTATTTATAAACAACTGTCTGAGTAGGATATTACATATCCGTTGGCTAGATACTATCAACCACAACCTTTTGTGGCAGAGAACAAGTCAACCAACTTCCAGCTGAGGAAGAAATCCGGAAAAGATGATGGAGGTGGGTAGCACACAGACACATTAAAGAAATCACCAGACTGTATCACAAGACAAGCATTAACATGGAATCCTTAGGGTCAAAGGAAAAGAGGAATACCCAAGAACACATTGCATCGGGAATCGGAGACAGACATGAAGAGAACGAAGAGCACTTGGGAAGATGTGGAAAGGAAAGCTCAGGACAGAGTTGGTTGGAGAATGCTAATCGGCGGCTTATGCTACACATTGTGTAACAGGCATTAATTGATTCATATAGAAATTAACATTAAAATATCAGAAAACTACACTTCTATTAATCGCAAAGTGTTCATTAAATGATGAACAAATCCAGCTTACTTTACGATAATTAACAAAACGTTGAACATCTGGTTTTAATATCGCCAATGTTAATTGTTTAACTGACATTCTTTCATATAATACTATTTTGAAAATATAAATAAGAATAAACAAAAATGTAATTACAATTATTGGAACTATTGAAACAGAGACAAGTTTAAGCAATTCTTGAACTGTTTACACTGTTTACTCAGTAAACATCTAGATAACTCTGTTTTAACAAACTGAGAAGCGGTCATCATACTACTTTAACCTTTTATAATTAATATAAAAAATTAATTCTTGATATCACAGAGCAACGATATGAGCCTTAAACATATCAAAGTACTCAATTTATGCTGAGTATATTACACACAAATCGATTATTTTCCGCAACCATAGCGATCTGTAACCTAACCTAATATCCCGCATAACATTCTAGAATACGAATGTTAAATAGCTACATGAATTAATAGAAATATTTTTTAAGTTGGATTGTGACTAGCAAGTGGAATCCAGGTACATCCAGCCGATGAGTCCCAAATAGGACGAAACGCGCGTCCTGGATGCTACTTGCCAGTCACAATTCAACTTGAATATAACTTGTGTAATACCGCTATATAGAGGCAGTCCGCTCAGGATGCACATATGGCAACAGAGGCTGACCAGTTTCAGTCCATTACAAATCAACGGGAAGATACAAGCCTATTCTGAAGAAATTTTTTTGTCTTTCCGATATACAAGCAGAAATATTTATAGGAAACCTTAATAAATTCATTAATTTGTTGTTTGGATTCATTGAAGATTGATTACCAATGAAAACCATGAGACAAGGCACAGTTGTTTAGTTCTAAAACTAAAGGATATATCTTCAATGAAACAATAATCATACCCGGTAAGGTCAACAATGAGTACCACAATTGAGGTCTTCTATACTAAAAAAGAAATAGCTGTCAGTTGTCACCTGATACTCTATAGCATCTAACCGTGACAGATACAAACAACTGATTAAAAACCAGCCACTACAAAAACCACCTTAACTCAACACTAGATAAATAATTTCGTGTAAAATCTTCATATCACTCTTTTCGCCAATAAGTTATTCATGTATAATTATTGTCGTGATTACTTGAACTTGTTAATCCATAGACTTGTATTAACCAGATGTAAGCCGGTTCTCGAAAATCGTCATTCATGCTTTAACGATTTTTTCAGGTTGTTCGTCTACCATACTCCACCCTTGAACAATAGAGGGCACAGAAAATCAAAAGAAAAACCACAAAGATGTCTAAAACATAGGATGAACTTTCATCCATTTTATGTTAGTACATCAAAACTTATCGACTAATGATTAGAATTAAACACCAGATTTGTTAACACAGAGACGATTCAAACGACACCCTTAATAATTATCGACTGCTTAATTAGGACTTATGAATTGCATATACGAGAAAAGCAGGTTAGTTTCAAACCTAGTCGTTGTACCGACCAATCATTCACTATTCGTCAAGTTTTAGAACATAGACATACTAATTTACGACTTAAAAGCAGGATTTCACTCTGTGGATAGAGTGGTTCTGTGGCAGTGATTGTGTAAAACATGTCTCAAAAGTACGTAAGCTCTGTGAAAGCTCTTTATTCAAACACTATTAGTCGAGTCAGAGTCGGCTAATTGACTTAAAATAAGCAGATGAAATAGTCCTGCTTACTGCAGACACTGATAAAATGCGGTCTTCTAGTAGCATTAAATGACGATCAAAGGATGTTCGGGAGGCCTTCTCCTCCTGCACGCAAATTATTACCTGACAACTGACCTATATCAATTCATGAACTAAAGTTGGAGAACGAAATGGTTGAGAGCCTCGACAACTTAGCCTGTTTTGACGTCTAACGAAATCCCTGCACGGATTCAGAAAGCACAGTTTGCCAACTCACGTCACTTATGGCGTAGGCAAGATATTTGTCTATCCATTAAAGGACGAGTATACTGTGTAGCAGTCGGTTCAATCTTATAACATGGATATAAAACGTGGACGTTGGGAGTAGTTGACATTCACAAGTTATCGGTCTATAAAATTCAATATCTTTGGAATGCAGATCATGTTAACTGGTATCAGGTAAATAATAATGACATTATACGACGAGTATTATGTAAAATTGGCATATCAGTTGATAAGGTTATGAATCGCCATCAACTGAGGTTAGTGAATCATAATTTTCTAATTGCTTTGATGATAAGATGCACAAATGTGGACCGATATACATGTTTCAAGTTCTACGTTATATATCACTGGTTATGTTATTCAAAAAGAAAAATATTGACGATGTAAAATACTCGGTTTTGTTATAAATTTAATCTTATGGACAAGTTAGGACATTTATCTAAACTTGACAGTGCAGCGCCAAAGAGATGTAAAATTATCTAGCCGACTGTCAGTGAAGTTCACATTAAATATATCGTTTACTGAACATTTAGAATTGGAATTCCCAAGTGTATGGATATACTGTCTGTACACAAAATAATAATGACAGTGTAAACTACTTTGACATAAATAACTGGATACTCAGTTTTCTAATGAAAATTCAATTCACTCGAACGGTCGGTTCGCTAGTGGTCATTGTCCACCTCTTCCCAGTTATCATTAACACAGTACAGCAGATGAAAACTATAATGAAATAGAATAAATTACTACATCATTTTGCTCGAACTGTTATTCATATACTTTTAGGTTAATAATAACAGGAGGTAAATCTATGTAAACCTGAACGTTCCATGTTCGACCGCAATAACAATGTGAACAACATTGTTTAGAAGTCCTAAACTAAGATGAAATAGTTGGTTATTGCTTCATAGTTTTCAGTGATTGTTTAGCTAATGTCGATTTATGATGTGAAACTTTATACACGACTATCTTCACAAAACCAAATAGTAACAAACACTCCATTCATATCATCCACTCTAAAATAACATTTCGTAAACGTTAACACAACAAAAGAGGATATATTATTGTATGGTTTATTTACAGTATATATACAAGCTACTGGTAATGTTTACATTATTATTAATAGTAAAAGCTTGATATTCAGGACTGGATATTGATCAGTTAGTATTCGTTGGTACATAGGCTTCCTGAGCAGATTAATTAAATAAAGCCAACTTCTACCACATATTCACCTAGGTTACATGGATCACGTCTAGTAGTGAAAGCCAGGAAGGGCGCTTCCTTTCTGTTGGAAAATTGTCAGCTGGATGTACCTACACGGAAGTTTTCTAATCACTTAAATTCAGTAAGCGTTCGGCATTTGAAGTGAAAAAAATACTAGAATAAACACTGTGTGTGATTAACATTGGGATACAAGTATATGTCTAGCTGGCAAGGTGCGACTAGAATGAAAGAATTTTAAGGTTTATATTGTCAGCTAGTCTATAGTATTCATCAAATTTATGAAACAGAGGATGATAAGGATTAAATGCATGTCACTGAGACCGATTTCAAACCATATTACTTAACGCTTATAACCACAAATTAAGGTTGGCTCATGAAACACCAACAAGGAAATTCGTACCTATCAACATAGTTTAGACCAAAGGTCAACGATTTCATGGATTGATGATAAATTTTGATTTTTCCGCCTTATTCATTTGTTCTGTATTCTGTAATCATTACTATGCTGAGATTTATGAAAGGGGATAAACCGATTGATGACTATCTATATATTTGTGAAGATTAGCGAATGGATGAATGAATAATAGTGAAGTAAATATAATAAATCATGATTACTTTACGAATTGTAATAGTGAAGCCCTTAAGTTCCAAAATGTCTTCACCTAACATCTAATAACACTATGGATTTACTGTATAGTTTATGCGATTGAAACGTACTTTTTACACCTCCACCCCGATATATATATGGGAAATATGTTAACAGTCCGCAGAGAACACTGGATCTAGGTTTCGTGCTATTTAGCAATCATCTGCCTGAAGTCATTAGAGAATTACTCTTGATCACTATTTGGTTATCTATTGATATATATATATATATATATATATATATATATATATATATATATATATATATATTCGACTCAGACAGATGAATTTGATTAATGCATTTCCTGAGTTAAGTAGTTTATATCAACTTTTCTTTGTCGCTTTCATGAACAAACTTGACTAGCAACTACTTCATATGGAAGTGTATGATTGTATTGTCATAATAGATTTTTAGTCGTATTATCCTGTTGATAATATAATATATGGTTTGTCAGTGTGTGAAGACATGCATTGAAGTAGTCTAAAGAGAAGACACTATTTGTTAAACAGATCATTGCAGCTATTTAAGGACTTATAACATTTGTGTAATACAACCGTATTTGTCATTATCCGATGTCTTTCTTGTGAATAGGTATCATGCACTCAAGCGTCCGATCTAGTGTCGTGATCGGATTGCGACACCACACTGTATTATACAGATATTTTATCCAACCGAATGTTTTTTGATATAACTATTCATATCCAGCTGTTCGTTTCCCTATTACAACATAGTTTGGATCTATAAGTATTGCAGCCAGATCAAATAACAGACACAGAGATATACATTCAGTTTATGAATGAAAAAGAAATAGGCCGACTGAATAAAACAGCCAACAATAATAAAAATAGACTACAAACCACGAGTGAATCCACTCGGCAGTTGACTTTTACGTGCTATATTATCTTAGGACGACAATGAAACTTAACATTTGAACCATTTAGCTTAGAGAGCACAATACTACCTATATATAAAAGGTCATTTATGGTGATAAAAGTTACCTATAATCTGTAGGGGCAATGATTATCTCCTTAATATGTTAACGTTTAAATTGTACATTTCTTTGTGTATGTTCAATGAATGATTTAACTTCTTCACTTTCTAGCGACTTGCTGGAACCATGATCGCTTGTTGAATTGTTATTGAGTTAGAAACAGCTAAATATAAATCCTATGTGCGTACAATTCTCATACATCAATCAACAAAACTTCACGTAAATTGCAAATACGTAAATAAGAAATCGATAGGAAGAATTAAATAGTAATGCGTTCGGTACCAAAAAACAATTCAGTAAGCGAGTACAGTTTCAGCAACCCGGGATGAAGTGAAGAAGTTCAGCCATACATTGAACGTGCTTACACAAAGAAGTGTACAATGTTGACGTTGATATATTCAGAAGATAATCTTGGCCATTACAAATCTATTTTGCTATTTTTACACCCAGTTGTTCATTCAATTAAGTCAATTACAGGTACCCATATGTAAGAAAAGAATAATGAGGAATTTTAGGAAAAAAATCTAAAAAATGTTTTAGATCGTTTAGTTTTTTATAAGAACCCAAAGGAAATACTATATTGGACAACATCAGTTGATACTTGGTGGATTCACTGAGGATGATGCTGGACAACATGTTTTAGATGATAGGATCTCAGATAATATTGAAATAGAAGGATTGTCCGATAAATCTGGCAGTGAAGATGTGTACTGAAAGAAAAATAAGTAAAAACAATAGTGAAATCTTAGAAAGAACAATACATATGAAAATTAAATTATACTGTCTTGTTGAATGCAACAGCTGGTCCTTAGTTGTTTCAATCCTGATGGATCCCAATCATAAAGCTTACAACAGTCAACCACTTCTTATAATAATCCCACGTTTCACTTTGCAAACAACTACCTTCATTCAAAAGAACTCCAACCACACACATACACACAACCGTCATCATTATTCACAGAAGTCAGGGGTGGTTGCATAAACAAGTGATATATGTCTTAACCAATTCGATCGATGAACATTCACAATCTCATCAACTGATTTAGCATATTTCCCTAGTATTCAGTGACTAACTTAAGTGCTGTTTGGCCGATGGTCTCAATAAACATGTGTTTTTTTTTTTCGAAGGCACTCGAGAACTAGTATTAGAATCCGCGAATTTCCTCTGCTTTTACATCCATTAAGTAATATAAAGAGGAGAGTGTTAAGAAGAATACTTGTTATGTGACTGACAGACAGACACCTCACCATACGAGATTTGATCAGAAGGCAAAGCATTAGGAAGAGAATAGCATGATAAGTGAAGTGGTTAACATAACCAACTGCTTCACTACCTATCTTTATTCAGAAAATGAGGAAGATCAAACCTGAAGTAATATTCTGCGCTTAGATAAGTGAAGAAATGAATGATAAGCATACATGTATCCTAACTCAACCCAAAATTTGGCAGGCATTATTCAAATATTCACTCATTCATTCGCCTGTGGAGGATAGGCCAATGACCAGGATTCTCAAACTAATTCTGTCTTCGGATTTCCGTTCCAGTTGTTCACATGTGCTGTTCATTCTTTCATGTCTGCCTCCAATTTCCATCTCAATGTGCTCCATGGTCTTCCTCTTTCCCCTGGCCTTATGGATTCCAAACTAAAGCATGCCTTGGGATGCCTTTTGGTGATTTCTTCAACATGTGCCATATCCATATCTAGAGCTTTTACTTAATTTCTTTTGCAGTTGGAAGTTGGTTTGCTCTCAACTACAGTAGGTTGTTGTTGGTGGTGGTTAACGGATTTGAAGTATCCTGTGTAGGTAACTGTTTATAAATACCTGTATCTTTTTAATAATGGTATTCGTAATTTTCTAAGTTTAAGCTCCATGCAATAGAATTGTCATGACGTTTGTATCGAGAATTCTGACTTTAGTGACGGCTGACAGTTGTTATGAGTTTAACAAGTCTTTCTTTAATTATTTAAATGCTGTCCTTGCCTTGACAATCTGTGTAGTCACGTCTGCATCATATATTCCCCCTAATTGTTTATGAATGTTACTACTAAAGTATGTAAAAGTTTCCATATCTTTTTGAGGACGACTTTTCCTGGTACTTATGTTCTCACACTTACTACGATCTCGTGTCATTGGAATCTTGATGAGGTATCCTTCTTTGTAGTCTGCTGGAACTTGTTCTTCTTTTCAAATATTTCTATAGATATTGTGGAAGGTCTTTGCAGTTTGGTCTTAGTGCCTCAGTTGGTATGGTGTTTGTCCGTCTTCATTTGTTGGATGACAACGCTGGTGTTTTTGATTCTCGGTAGGTCAACACTTATAGGAAGAACTGTAGATGCTGCTTCGGTGACCGGTAAACTCAATGGCGTTGGTCTAATTAAAAGTTCTTCAAAGTATTCTATTCACCCGTTTGGCTGTTTATGGGTCTCAATGATTGGTTTGCCTTTCTTATTCTTGGCTGGTAATCCTAATTTACTGCTTTTCCAGCTAGCTTCTTCGGTGCATCATATGGGTGTCACATGTTTTCATCTCTTGAAGCTTTTTCCGCTGTTATTGCTAGGTCTTCCACGAGGTGCAGCTTATCAGTTCTAATACTCGTTTCCACTTACTTGTTTGTCTCTGCTGTATTCGACGTGTGCCTTGGCTTTCACTGTTGTTGTTTGGCTGTTTTAATTCTTAACTTCTTGTTCTTCCATTCTTGAATCTCATCATGAGTGTCACCAGAGGTCTATTCCTTACAAAATTGCCTTTTATGACCCAAAACCTCCTGAAGAGTTGAAGTCTTTAATTCCTTTTTAGTTACTCTTCATAGTAGTTTTTCTTTTAGTAGACCGTAAAAAGCTCGTAACTTATTTCTGAGCTATCTTGAATTGACTGAGTTTGTCAGTATCTCAAAGAAAGGCCGTATTAATTTTTACAATGCCGTTGTTCAAGTTATTCAGTGCTTTTTTGGCTTCAGTTTCATCCTGGCCATCACCACGTAATGATCTGAAACTACATAAGCTCTTCCTTTTATTCTCACGTCTTCCATGGTCCTTCTGAACTTTTTATAAACGTAAATGTAATCGACTTGGTTTACAGTAGTGAGGTCCAGTGAAACTCATGTGGTTTTGAGTATGTGTTTGTGAGGGAATATAAAGTCACCTTATATCATTTTCCAGAAAGTACATAAATTTGCGAATCACTCACCGTTGCCGTTTATTTCTCTCAATACATACCGTTCAATGGCATCCTCAAATCCGGTGTTGTCCATTCTAACTATAATGTTTGGGTCTCGCATCAAAATGTTAACATCCTTGACTGGGGACTTCTCTATGATTAACTGCAGCCTCTCACAAAACCAAACTTCATTGCTTTTGTTGCTATTGTTGGAAGGGACATAACATTTGTTGTAACCTCCTTCTTTGTCTTGAAAAATGTCTCGATGATCCTAAGTCCAAGACATTCTAATTCTAAAAATGCCTTCCGTGGCTTCTCTGGACAACATAAGTGAAACTCCTTGTATGTGAGAGCCATTTTGTCTCATGGCCAGAGTACAACAGTGTCTTTCCTTAAGCTAATCTCTTTTGCCCAGATTGGAACTCATGAGTTCCACTTATTCGAAGTATCTCCAGGTTGTATTTTCTCACTTCTTCAGCAACTTGAATGGTTCTCTCGTACTCAAACATAGTGTGAACATTTCATGTACTTGTATTAATTGTAGGCCTCGTGACTTCCGAAAAAAATTAAGCTTCACCATGAGGCAACATAGCTCTTCGAAACGAATACCCTTCAATTCCAAGGGTAGAGTTTAAATGGCTTTTTCTGGTTAGCGCATTTTTAACAAGGTTGTTTTCTACGAGATGGATTGCTTAACCAATACTCGGCACTCCTTTATCCGGGCTTTAGACTGACAGTAACCCTGTAAAGGCTCAACGCGGAGTTTTTATTCGAATATACATAGTAATGTATGAAAAATGTTAAGCCAATCAAATGAAATTCACGAGCCCAACAGTTGAAACATTTATGTAATTAATACAGAAATAAAGAAGTGCACATCAGTAAAATCGTCTATGAAGTCACAGTCGAATAAGACAGAGATAAGAATGCTAAAAGCTTCTTTTAAGTGCGAGACTAGGGTCGAGTGTTGTTGGAAGTATGAGAGTGGCTATCACTTCCCTATTGCCCACATTATAGAAGAATACTCCTTAATGCAACACAAACGCAAGTTGGGTTATGGTTAGTTTTAATAACCTGGGAGTGTGACCGTAGTGCACAAGGAACAATTATTTCAGGTCAGTCATAAATAGCCTTTTCGTAAGAGGTTTTCTTTAGGTTATCTCTGCGCTTGGAAAGGCATTAACGTTGGATACGGAAACCCGTGGAATAAGGTGAGGTGTGCATTTTCAGCCTGATTTCTTCTAACCTTTTCTTCCTTGATAGAAAAGTATCATCGCTGTCATGCTGGTTATCTAAGGTAAACACACAGATGTAGTCACAAATCTGTACAGTCGCCAGTACGACCTCGTCCTAAGGCATAGATTAATTTCATATGTTTCGCCACCACCAGAACTTGTAATGCTACCTAGACATGCAAGCTTTCCTACAAACTATAAAGATTTATCAAAAAGAGTAAAAGCAGGCACAAACTCCCAGTCTTACAGAAGTACTATATATTCGGGAGGTGAGAAGTACGTGTCACTTATACGGATACTAATGAGTGCGCTAGATCACTTTAGAGGAATCAGTTTTATCTATAACTCGATTGTATACAAAGTGAAACAAAAAAGAGCTATATATCAGCCTCAAACAAGCCTCATAAGAATACATTTACATATTCACTGGCTAAGTTACCTGACAGTATGTTCAATACAATTCGACTGATACATTCACTAGGTAACAATAAGTATATATCAACCATCGGAAAATATAGCAACAACAACAATACTTACTTGTGACAAACGCTCTAATCCATTTTGTAATTTTTCATTGGCTAATAATAATCTTTCTAGATTCCTAGCACCTTTATGTATCTTTTCAAAAGATGCAGTACATTGTTCAATATTCTCTTTATTCGATTGATCATTGGACAATTTACTTGAGTTTAATTTCAATTCAGTATAGACTGGTAGCAATGTAGATAGTGCCTCATTGAGTTGTTTAATTTTATCAGAGGATTGTTTGAGTTTTTCCAACAGCTTCATGGCAATGTTTTAAGTGAAAAAGAGAACGTTAACATAGGCATTAACCTCAGCTGACACAATCAAAACAATTCGATCGTTAAACCAAAATATGTAAAGAACAATAGTAGAATTTAAGATCTAGAAGATAAAAAAAATGAATGCACCTGAGTCAGTGACCGATTCTGAGTCAAACCACTCAATTTCTCCAACCACTGATAAAGATGATTGAATAACAACAAGAACAATAGATACAAAAAATTTTCAGTTGTAAAAGTACAATCGTAAAACGAGAAAATCAAAGTGACTGATCGGATAGGTAAATGTACGATACATAAAAAAGAAATAACAGTAACGAACAAATGACATACAAGGAAAAATATACAATAAACAATTAGTTACTCGTGAGTAATATAATCATTATAACTCAATTCTAGTTGAATATACACAAAGGAAATTTGATGAAGGTTGGTGGATGTTTCGAAGTATAGTATTGAAGTCAATCTCTAATGAATAGGCATTATTGACATGGACCAAGTTCATCAATTAATACTGAAAAGATCAACTAGCTACGTGGCCAGATGATAACGAAGCGAAACAATCAATAGGAATGCAAAGATAAGTGAGGCTGACAACGAAATTTCTGAATCTTATAAAGATACAGACAAGGTTAATGGATCCCTTCAACATAAAGTAAGTCACAAAAGGTGAGCAATATTGTTAAGTAAATTCAATGAGCTAAATGTTAATTAGTGAAATTGCACGAACCCTAATCACGTAGTCAACAACAGTCAACCACTTCTTATAATAATCCTACGTTTCACTTTGCAAACAACTACCTTCATTCAAAAGAAATCCAACCACACACACACGCAACCATCACCATTATTCACAGAAGTCAGGGGTGGTTGCATAAACAAGTGATATATGTCTAAACCAATTCGATCGATGAACATTCACAATCTCATTAACTGATTTAGCATATTTCCCTAGTATTCAGTGACTAACTTAAGCGCTGTTTGGTCGATGGTCTAATCAAACATGAGTGATGCTTTTAAGATATTTATGATTAAACAGTAGCAAACTATAAATGTTACCTACTTCTAAAGATCATTCATATAATAAAATAGAACAAACTGTTGCACAGATATACGTCTCGTTAACATTAAATGGTGGGGGGGGGGAGAAGTGGATCACGGTGATAAAAGTTAAGTCTTATTTCCGTATCTTTAAAGTGTAACTTACAGACAGACAGACAGATACAACACAGAACTTCGTACATACGTACATCAGTTCAGGTTTCTATACCACATCAGCACAGAGACGCAAATGTCAGTTCAAATCCAAGAGTGATAGCGATAGTAGAAGTATTAGCAGTAATGCAGAAAGTTAGCGAGCGAAGATATCATTTGAAAAGTATAATTCAGTGAGATAGACTTGAAAGGAAGAAAGATAGAGAATTCGGAAGGTTAGATTTTGAGAGAACACAAAGAGTGAATGCACCTGCGCCATTGCAAACGATTCTGAGCCATGTCGTTCAAGGTCTCTAACCACTGGTGACTTTCGTCTCGCGGACCCCAACCACGCAGCCTACATCTACCAACATGACTTAGTCCACTTGTCAGTGACTTCATCGATTTCTGCCATGTTTTGGTTTGGCCGCCTCTAGCTTTCTTCCAACCTATTCCTACACCGCAAAACATAGCTCGTCGAGGCAGTCGGTAGTTAGACATGCGTAACACATGTCCCAACCACCTTAACTGATGAAGTTTTAATACTTCATCTATTGATTTGCCCTCCTTTCCTAGAACCCGTTTCCTAACGACAGCATTGCTCTTTCGGTTGTCCCACGATACTCGAGCAATTTTTCGGAGACTGTAACTTAAAGCCAAAAATATAGCAAACTTACTTGACAGATTAGTTGTAGATTTTATTAATTTAAATGTAATAAGGTACAATACCTATTCAACTTATGTATACAAAAAAGATCATATGAAATTATGTCTACTTACATCAACTGAATGTGAATGAGATTCATCAACTGGTACTTCAGAAATCTGTCTATTTTCATCATAATCTTCATAATGCTTATTTAATAAATGACGAATTTTTTCAAATATTTCTTGTACTTTGATATGAGCTGATTGAATTGTTAGATTCTGTTTCAATTCTGTGGAGTTATTATTATCATGAATAAGATTTGGATATTCTTGACGAATTGTTAAAATTTTATTTACCAATTCATCAAGATGTGTATCAGTGAATTGATTAGCGAAAACCTTTAGATTTTTCTAATACAATATTAAAATCTGATGATGATGTATGTAGTTGTATCGGTTTCTTATCACTAGCCTTTACATAAGAAGAATAAACAACAACAAATAATCACATTTAAAACAAAATAAACTTTTAAATTACTTAAAAAAAGTAAGAGATACTCTATTAGGATTGAGTGAAGAGATAGCTTTATCGAAGTTCTCTCATATAACTAAATACTCAAACTCTGAAAAAATGTCAGACATATTCCCTTTAGGTAGTGGGGAGTGAATGGGTAATTTTACGAAAGTGACAGGATAAAAGGCAAGCATCCAACAGTTGAAGTGGGTTGGACAGTCCAGAAAACCCTAATTGTAAACTAATAGTGTATGTGGATTCTACGACCTTGAATACTAATATGAATCTAGTTTGATCATCACCTATTATGGGATCGCATTTTCTGAAGACGGATTATATTTTCATGTTAAAGGCACGGTGTCATCCTACGCTAGCGTGCAGTGGTAGTATATCAGTGCGATACTGAGTAGAGCTTCATGGTGTTAGGTGAATAAAGGTTTTCAGCGTTTTTTTTAGCAAACTTATGGTTTACGGGATAGGGGTGCTAACCCTATGCCCAACCCTTTTCCTTTACCCGGGCTTGGGACCAGCAACAACCCTGGAAGAGCTGCGGGTGGAGTCGTTAGAAAACTATAGAGTGGTAGGCAGTAAGCAATGTTTTCTCCGAACCAACTGCATAAATGCCTGTGTATTTTCAAAATGAATAAAAGTACATTATGCACTGCATTTATACACTTATTTCCTTGAGATGGATAGTGTCTGCCAAGCGCGTTTCGTCTTATTTGAGACTCATCAGCTGAATGTTGATGTTTACACTGGGATTCGAACACAGTCCACTTCATGGAAAGGCTGACCAGTTTCTATTCATTACAAATCAACGGGAAGATGCACGCTTATTCTAATACATATTGCTTGTCATAATCAAAATAAACAAATACATAAATTTAGAATTTGAATATGTGACACCTGCATTTATTGTATGGTCGGCTAATCATGAACAACGCACAGTTCCAAGTGGTCATACTACAGTAGCAAGATGAGATTAAATTTGCAAGAATAAAAAGACAATATAATACAAAAGGGGAGAATTAAGTTAAGGTGTGTGCGAAGGGATATCAGAACTAAAGATCTACAAGAGCGTAAAGAGTGGATACATTTACGCTACTGTGATCAATTCGTAGCCATGTCACCCAATCTTCGGCCACTGACTGTGATCATCAAGTGGCCCTACCCGAACCAAATAGTCTCCAAAATGATTTAAACAATCAAAAATTTCATGGAATGATGCCATGTTGTAGTTTGATCGCCCCTGCATTTTTTCCATTTTTCTCATACGTCCGCTAACATCGTGCGATGAAGCGGGTGATTTTATATTGTACGAAAACTAATTATTGAATCATAGCATCTAACGTATCAACACTTGACAGTATGTTATACTGGAAATGTAAGGAAAACTATTCCTTCTGAGATGATTTACGAAGAGAGAACCATTATGAAATATACTTCTTAAGTATGGCTTCAAAAATACTGGTATATGTAAGTTTTCGGATTAGTAAAGAACAGACAATATACGACACTAGAATGATCAGATGGTACAATGATTTAGTGACTACAGATTACGACTTTCAATCATTAGGATGCATACATATTTAAGTTACACTCTACCTACTACAATTTAAGCAAGTGAATAAAGTAAAATCGAGTACATTTCAGAACAATAAGATAATTCTCATATATAATAATCACAAAATTGGATTCATCCTACTGTATACTCATGAACAACCATATGCTGTAGAATAGATGATCTTATACACTTTTCCTGTTCTTTACTGAGCTATATATAAACTCATTTATGAATGTTGTATAGTGTTATTTGAAAACTTAATACTACTGTTAATTAAACTTCTTTGATGATTTACTTAAACTATTAACTTTTGCAATGTTTCTGTTTATCATTCACTATATTGAACTGTATCATCTTGAAATATTTACAGGAAAAGATCCCAGATAACCGTAAACACTTGAAATGGAATGTTTAAATACTATACGGTATCCTTTCACTAAATGAATTGGTAAATAATCAAAACTACTATGTACAACAACAACAACATTGAAAATGTTATGAATATAACATTAGTCATGTTTCCGTGGTAAACTAAATTTAAGTACAATAGTCATCATAATGTGTAGATTTGCACTATAAAGACAAAAAGTCAAGTTAATAAAACATTGTGAAAAACAACATGAATAAATAGTCGAAGACATCATACAACGTCGAAGAGACAGAAAAGTAATTGTAGGAATGATTGTAAAATGATTAAGTATCAGTCAGTGATGATCTACTTAAAGCCTTACACACAACACATCAAGACAATAAAGTTGTTATATCTCAAGGTAGGATGGTTGATTCTGATTTATACTCAGTACAATACTTACTACTTACTTACGCCTGTTACCCCTCTCGGAGAAGCATAGGCCGATCACCAGTATTCTCCATCCGACTCTGTCCTGGGCAATCCTTTCCAGCTGTCTACAGTTACTGTTCATCCTTTGGATGTCTGCTTCCAGTTCTCAACACAGGGTGTTCTTTAGCCTTCCTCTTTTCTGTTGTCCAACAGGATTCCAAGTTAGTGCTTGTTTCGTGATACAGTCTGATGATTTCCGCAATGTATGTCTTATCCATTTCCAACGTCGTTTCCTGATTTCCTCTTCAGCTGGAAGTTGGTTTGTTCTCTTCCAAAGTAGGTTGTTGCTGATGGTTTCTGGCCAACAGACATTCAATATTCTGCGTAGACAGTTGTTGATAAATACCTGTACTCTCCTGACGATGTTTGCAGTAGTTCTCCACGTTTCAGCTCCATATAGAAGAACTGTCTTGACTTTTGAGTTGAAGAGTATGACTTTGAGGTTAGTTGACAGTTGTTTGGAGTCCCATATATTTTTCAGCTGTAGGAATGCTGTCCTTGCTTTGCCGATCCTTGCTCTTACATCTGCATCGGATCCTCCTTGTTAATCGATGATGCTCGTCAGGTATGTAAAGGTATCCACTTCTTCCAGAGTTTCACCGTCAAGTTCAATTAGGTAGGTGCTCTCAGCGTTGAATTTGAGGATCTAGCTCTTTCCCTTATGTATGTTCAGGCCTAATATTCAGTACAATATCTACTGCTATTTCAACAACACCTTAACCTGTTATTCAAATACAATAATTTGACAAAACGATAAGTTAAGCATGACTGTATATTTCATTAATATAGAGTGATGAATTATACATACCAAATGAAAAGATAAATAAATAAGTTACGGGTATTTGTACACTCAGTAGTGATTCGTCATTTATCTGTCTCCGCTTTCGTTAACCAACTATCACATGCGCAGGTCAAATATAACAAAGATGAATATTGTGATAAAGCTTAAATAGTGAAGGATACAATTAATAAAGAAGTCGATGAGAAAAACTGCGAAATAATGTTAAAGATTTAGGAGTAGAGAAAGAGAATGACTGCATCTACGACACTATGATCAGTTTAATTAATGTTATTAATTAACTCCAACTAAGTAGACTGCACCTACCAACACAATTCAATCTAACAGTTAATGACGTTATGGAATAGTGTTGTAAATTCACTTGGTCACACCTAACCTTTGTACTATCCTCTTTAATATCAACCCAAGAATAAGATAAGAATGATAAACCTTTTAACGTATTCAAGTAACAAATTCACTAGTTGGTGATAATTAACGTAGAGCAAGACACTATAAGTTGTTATTATTATATCAACTCGATGAGATGAAATTAACAGAACGGAAAAGTAAAGCAGTCAAAATAATAGTTATAGTAAAAAAAATAAGAAAGATTAAACACTAAGAATAAAGTTTGAGAATGCGGAACATAAAAGTATGCTCGAGTTAGCAATGAAGTTGGGATCTAGAAGAAGATATGTAGTAAATTCATTTGTACCATTATGACTTATTGTAAGCTAGCTAACGCGTACAAACAATAATCTGAATGACCTTAACAAGATAGACTTGACAAAAAAGCACTGTCTATATATTGCAAGCCAACTGAATGAGTAATGCTGAGGATAGGTATAGGGTGTTAGGGAAAGATGGTAAATCGGTTAGCGCAGTCGTAGATCTTCACTGAATGCAGTAGGATGGGACCTATATGACGATGATACATAAACCACTGTTTACCTTGAAATGCAAAAGTGACTAAAGTAGAAGTTAAGAGCAGGCCAAAACATGGCATTAGTGCATGAAGTTCTTCTGTAGACATTGGGCTACTACAATGGTATTTATCGCGCTATATTAATGTAGGTGTGGAAAATGCAACCAATAAATATACGTTCTAGACTGCTCATGACTAATTGATAGTCCAGGTTTAAAAACATGATCAGCAAAATGATCCAAATCATACTATTGTAAACAAAACCAAAGCAGACAAACAGTAATCAAAACAATAAATCTTTCTAAACGAAGATGGTTATCTTTATTTAAGTGACCTTCCATACAAAATATATCTTAATATAAACATAACAGTGTATAACCGCAGAAAAAAGCATGGAACAATCACAAAACTGATTGAACAGAGACAGAAAGATAGTCAGGAGGAGGAATGAGATATCTTGTATGATGTTCATAGGTATATAAAAGAAAAACGAAGAAATGAAATAAACCATGGAGAAATTTTTGTTTTGAGAACAAAGAAGAAACCTATGTAGCCTTACACAACGGATACATGAAATAACAATGTAAACCCACACATAACAGTTATTATATAAATGCATCAAAGCAAACGGGTGCATATATATAAATCATTCCAGGAGGATTAAATCATCGTCTTCATCATCCACAATCGGCACCACTATTTCAGATGATTCTGTTGATTGTTTCTCATTGACGACTGTATTAAATCGTAACTTTTTTGGTGCAATTCCATTGACATTTTCATTATTAAAAGGTGTATCAATAAATTTACGTTTAAAACTACTACCAGTACCACTTGTAGATTCTTCATCATTCAATACAATTAAATCTTCATTGTTCAGAGACATGTCTAAATAAGAAAGGAAATACATGAGGATATATAGTTCAACTATTTGAGACAGAAACATCAAAACTGATCATCATAACAGAATAGTGCACAACATAGAATGTATCTATCTACACTGTATCCTAAGGGAGTCCTACTACAACTATGGAGAGTTGGTGTCTTAACATATGCAGGATGGAGGAAGCGAATTTTACAAATGTAGTCCAAGTGGCTTCCGACTGTAAAGCCAAAAATGACTGCTTAAGACAGGTCGTGCACATGTCTTTTTGAATAGCGTTTTAAATGCTGATAGCTCGATACATTAAAGACATTACCACCGGAGATGTAAAGTTAATAAAAGCTAAAACTAAATTGTTAAATATCTATCATAATAATACGTTGACAAGTGTAACAAATTCATCACCTTTATGCTCAACATTTCCATTAAGAGAAATTTCTTCCGATGGAGTTGATAGCGTATTATCACCGACATGGCCACCATCTTGTGAATTCATCAAAACTGCATTTATATCACCAACTATTCGCCATGTTTCTGTTTGTTCCTCATTTGTAGTAAATTGTTCTATTAAACGACTATCATTATTAGAACTTAATGTTGATGATGAAGTAGTAGTTGAAGCAGGTAGACAGTGCATTCGCCAAGTTCTACACTAATACATGACAAAATCAGACGTATAGTGAAATCTTGACGAAAATCATCACATTGTAAACAAGTACCATGTGTCACTTTGAAATCAGCAAGTGTTTTATTCAATGTATCTAGAGAGAAAAATAATACAAAAAAAATCACTTCATTTATTCATTTATGCACAATACAGAATCTGATGTGTATGCTCATGAGTCCAAGTTGTCATACGACATTAGCACAATTAGATCAAATTCATAATATTAACAAAACAGCACAATTCAACAGGAAGAAATGAAATAAACGAAAGAACAATAGAACTTATGATCTAGCTAAACATAAAGAGTGAATAAATTTACACCATTGCGACCGATTTTCAGCTATACCATCCAGCAGTCTCCAACACTAATGACGACTGTCACAATATAAGCGTTGGATTATCAGTAATACGGGTAATTAGAGAAGTAATGACCTTTCCAATCTTCTCTATCTTGCTTGAGGTTAACGTCATCTTATTATTTCATGTCTAGATAAAATGCTTGAATGCACATCGGTTATTCAATTTATGATCCAATGTCTCTCAAGTAGCAAGTCACGAGTTCATAATTGAGTCAGCCTACTTATATTTTAGTAAATATATTACTCTAGTTATGATGAAGTAGTTTTCATGAAGACTTGTTACCATTCCCTATATGTACTGTATTATCCGAAGCAAGAAAGCGATCTTTCACATATACGGAATAAAAATATAAAAGAAGGGGACTACAAGCAAGTAAATAAATGAAGAGTTATAACATTTATTAAGCGATATACTTCACAGTAAAACGGCACTCAAGAAAAACTTTCTTCAGAGAAGAGAAACCATACTACTATTTAAAGAAGAATACAATAGCAGTGTCGTAGGCTTCTATGGTTTTGACTTATATCTGATAACATCTCCAGCTATAGAGTTTAATCAATCACCATGACTTCAACTAAGAAGTCGTGACAGACCAGTAAAGGCCCAGTACTATGAAGGTTTCCTTTATGCCCAAACAATGAAAGCCAATGCTTCAAAATCATGGCTACGACTGAATTGTCATCACTTCGCCCTAGCATACGCAGCCGAACTTAAGAATTAGCGACATGATGTGGCCATGAATACTTGCAATTAATCGAAGATAATGACGACAGAACACCAAACAGCTCGAAAGGGAGTCTCACTGATATGGACCGCTTGAACTTCCACTATGGGTAGAGTTATTTCATCTTGCCACATGATCACTAACAATTACACAACAACTTGAAATCGTAGTAAAAACGGTAGAAAAAAAGATTGTTTTTCAAACAAAAAAAATGACTAAAACAGTGATAAACCAACCTTCATCTGTTTCACCCTCTTCACTTGATATCAAGATTGTACCACGATCAGGTAATTCAACATCAGGAGCAAGCATGCCTAAGTGTCGTATCAATATACGATCACGTAAAATACGTAACGTCAGTAATTCTGGTGCACAGATTAAGTGTAATTGAGAATTTCTTACAGAATCACTGCAAACTAAACAAGATGGATTCGGTGGTGCTGGTTCAACAGGAACTACCAGACGACGATTACCACGACGACCAGTTGGTTGACGATGTAAGTAAACAGTACGAATACGCTAAAATAAAATTAAAAATACCTTGATAAGTAATTATCAAGATCACCTGTCACAAAGTACTTGACACAATCGATAAGCTATGCATGATTAGAAGAGAGTAAAAATATAATACCAGTCTACAAAGACATTATTCATTGTTCTGAACCATGTACGTAGGTGCAGGCGGCTTTAATGAGTTCCGACTGATAACGGAGACTAGTGGTTAGAGACGTTGGGTGAAGCGGGAATCGGTCAAAATGGATAAGACATATCCACCATTAAGCTTCACTAAGGTGCTGAGTTTTACTTACCAGCCTTCAGAAGCTGGGAAATTGCTGACAAGCACTCGATTCGATCCGCGTCCATGGGAAAGATAGAATTAGAATACTAGTGCGTTATGTATTATATACTGGGTGGATAATTACCTATTTTATTACATGTTACTAAAAACCTATGAAAATTCGTGTTTTCTATACCAATACTACCCCTTAATCTTAAGTCTTTCGATTTTTTCGTTGCTCGTTTTCCGTTAGGAAATCAAGTGCATAGAGATTTCTGAGTAACTAGGAAGCAGTTAGCAACTCAACTTCAAGCTATAAAGCATCAAGTTTACAAGTTTTTTAACTATATTTTCTGTGATTAGTCGATTTATAGGGACTGATATTACATTCGACATTAATCACTTATTGATGATCTGTTCTCCATATTTTAATCTGATGTGTGACAAATAGAGCCGATAGGATCTCAAACACTACCCTAATAACAGCTAAGAACAGTCCACTACTCTTGTATAAACGCTCCATATATCCAGATGCTAATAGTCTCTGACTAGAAAGTTCAAATGAGTGGCTATACGGGGTTTGGGTAGTTTAACAAAAATGAAAGGATGTAAGTAAGCATTTGATGCCTAAACCTGGTTGATGGATAGAAAAAGTTTAATATGAGGAGTTGGAAAATCTTAATTCTAGACTAATCAGTGTATATAGTCTCCAGGATCCTAGAGGAATGGGTGGTGTATATATATTAAAATATACCACTTGCTTTGGCCTGGGAGTACAGGAGATATCCTACACCATATGCAAATATGGTAGTTGTTAACCATGCAGAAAATGACTATCTCATTATGGAAAAAATGTACATTTATGTCAAACCCCATGTTAATAATGAACAACTGAGAGAAAATAAATAGTTGAATTGACAAAATGGTAATAACAAGGAAACACAATGTACTTACCTTCATACTGTTTAGATAAAATATTCCTTGCTTGAAGTATCATAAGACCAGCTACAATAGCGTTTGTTGATGCTACAGGCCGGTATAATATTACCAGCCAAAGACTTAATAGTGAATCTGGTCAACTGATTAGCAGTAGGTAAGTGAAATAATTGTGATCGGATAATTGATGCTGATGCTACGAAATCCATAGCATCTTGATCATCCTGAAAGGAAAAATCAGAATATGCATCTATTGATGAGTTATGAACACAAAATGATTCACAATATAAGAATTTATTCAGAGAAACGCATAAAATGATTTTAAGCTAACGATTTAAGGAAAGACAAGGAGTGTCTTAACCACTGAGCCATCACAGTGGATTCTTAATTGATTTAAAAGTATGAAAAGGCTGTTTTTACAAACGAAACAACTCGAATTTGCTCTATTCTATTAATGGGTATTACGCATACCTCCTATATTCACAAGCACTATATCGACTACCATAAAAAATCTACTAGGTTATGTAAAAGCATATATTAGGCAGGAGGTATTACTTCAAAGTTTATCCGAAATGGTTTAGGTATGTCTGAGAGTGAGGGGGAATCGAGTCAAAATGTTATCATATGGCTAACTCCATTTATAGATTACATCAGATAAGTCCTATTCATTGACCTCACACTGCAGGACTAGTGTTTGTAAAAGCGAAGACTAAAACGCCCAAACCATGTCAGTGAAGATGTAGGGTCCCACTAGAGGAGTCGAGAAACACTGCATGGGTTCCGTGATCTTGAAGAAACAAATGACCTATGAGCTTATTCTCATCACAGGCTACCATAAGGTAGCGTTTACTAAGGACAGTTCCACCGTTTTGTAGATTAGACTTTTAGGTTATAGGTATGCGGAATGGAGTTCGAAGAAAACCACTAGCTTCGGCCTTAAGCGTCAGAGAAATATTCCACTCTAGATGTTGCAGTTCAGTGATTCAATCACTTGGTTCTTAAAGAATATTCGATAATGATTTTGCATCTATTAATAAGCGTTGTGTGGTTAGTATGAGGCTTACTTACTTAAGTAAAATAGATCAAAGTTATATTATTAATGATACTACCCCCTTACTTAATTAAATTTAAACGAGGCAGACTTCGGAATCGCAACCGTACTATACAAAATATAGTGTTATATTACTACACTACCGTCCAAATAGTGATTTGAAAAAGTGAATTGAAATTTCATGCAGCAAACTGTAATAAGATATTGAAACAATAGGAAAATTCATAACACAAAAGAAGGTTGATGAAATCGAAATAGTTGAGGTGCTTCTAAGAATTATTTGAATCGCATTCTCCTTTTGTTTAGTTCACTTCTTACGACAACTGATTTGTTACTCAAATATTCATCCTGGTGCCATATTCTATGCTGTTTATAAATGATTGGATTAATAATTAAACTAAAGTCAACACCCGGACTGAAATAGGTGGAGTGGACTATTTGAATCTGACATCACAGCCACTGAAAACTAGGAACCTGCACTAGACACCTATGTCTTTGTATGGCATAGCAGCGAGCTAATAATATTTCACTTCAATAGTTGCCACAACATGATATGCTTACTGGTGAATAACTTTGATGTAATTAACGAAATTCTAGTGAAAAGACGTGACCGATTTGATGGGTATGAGCTATATCGCAAACTTAACTGAAATTTAAAATGTAAACGATTGGATGCAGACTAAGCGGTTTTAAGTTCAAGCATTCTTTCAAGAGGCCTAAATGGTCTGGATCCGATTAAGAGTGAGTACTGTCTGAACGACCCACACCAGGAACGAAACATCTTTCCGGTTCATACTGGTTAACAATATCTATCTAACTAAGGCCGATTTATAAAGTGAAACTTCAAATTTAACAACTCCCATATCGCTGATTAACTCTTGGTTGACCAAGTCTACATAAATGCACTTTGGGAAGCTAAAACCACACAAAAACTTTTAGAAAGCCAGTAAAAACGTATTATGATGACATAATTAGTGTACAATAGTGAATTACCTTATCCCATACTAAGTACTTGTCTCCACCACCATCTTCCATTTGATTTTGTAACTTTTTAACCGATCTCATAAAAATGCGTAGCCAACCAGATGTAGACAGTTTACGTTGATCTCGTAATTCACTAGCAGTGGAATGCAATGATTCATCTGGCAATGATGATTGAATTAAGGAATAAATTATACTTTCTAAGGAAAATTGAAATCAACTGAGTGGTATTTATTCATTTACTAAAAAAATAATACCAATGAATTTATACCGTGTACAGTAACAGTCACAATTCAGAACCTGGCACACATAACATGTACCATATTACATCGGCACACTAGGAGGAAGAGATAACCATGAAAACAGGAGTAGAACCATATGATTTAGAGGTGAACGAAGTGTAAATGCATCTTTACTATGTCACACACAACCTCAATCACTGATGAAGCTTATAAAAAGCATCTCACGGTAGCCTAAATCTAGCAACATGGCTAAAACTAATCGCCAATGACTTTGTGAGCTGACAATAAGTCTGATTTAGCAAATCCTAGCTCTCTCCAAACCAAATCCAAGACTAGGCAACAACAAACATTCCAATCACCTCAGTTGACTTACAATCACACTAACTGATTTGCCATCTTTCTCTTAGTATCATGTGTCTAACTTCAACACTTTACACTCTAGCCTGGACACGTAGAAGCAATAATTCAAAAGCTCGTATAATCAAATAACAGTAGCTAACAAATGGTTGTTACTTCTAAAGATTACATTTCATATCTGTATAGTAAAAAAGATGAGTCTGATGTCTAATATGCTCCATTATTAATTGGTAAGCACTATAGGCGAATCGAATTGAAGGGAGATGGACGGGAGTTTTATGTGTGTGATAACATCTCGTTAGATGACAACATCCACTAAGTATGATATAACTTCCACGGTCAACACAACTAACTTATATCCTACCACTGGTTTACATGTCGATGGAAATTTTAAGATCTGACTATAGAAGTGTGATTATTGCGTGAATATTAACTGAGTACCAAATAATGTCAACTTTATATTAGATTCTGAAGGTAGTCTCCCGCCGATAGCGATGGGTAGAGTCGCGCAAATATATCACGAATTGACTGCGTTAGAAATCTCGACCGTCGAATTACGGCTCAGTAGCCCAATGGTCAAGCGTTCGCAGCAAAGCCTGAAGATTATAGGTTCGATTCCTAAGTGAGATTGTGGACGGATACTGCAGGAAAGCCCCACGATGGGACGAAACAGCTATTCAGTGCTTCTTTGTTCCCAATGGTTATCTAACCCAGACCGATTCGCGATATCAAGTTCAAATTCAACAATCTCTAAAATACCCAATTACAATAAAAAGAAAAGCGTCGATTACCATTTGAATCCTCCATCAACGCATCTTCCAATGTAGACTTTTCTAAGGGACTTGGCTCAAGACGATCTTGACGATCAACCCATAAATCACGCATACTAACCAATGTAACAATATCATGGTGAAATAATCTCCAAATCAATGAAGTGATGGCGGTGGAATCAGCAGGAGTAGATTGATATTTTTCATTAGATAATAAAGTACGGTACCATTCTCTTAGAGTAATTTGATTACGACATTTTACTGAATTCGAATCTATTGTACTGCTGATACTATCAGTGTTTACAATGTCACTACCATTAGATTTGTTTGTAATATTTTTATTTTCATCTGACAATAATTTATCTGCCTGAAGATGATGATGCAAACTTGGATCAGTGAAATCTGGAGAGACATCTTCATCATCCACATCTGGTTGACCGAATAACTGACTAATGAATTGCAAAAACAAATAAATATCAGTCCTTCTTAGCCAATCAATTATTTACAAATAACGTAGAACCTAACATAAATATGTATCGATTCAAACTGCCGCATCATATCAGCACAAAACAGCAAAGTATCAGCAGTTACTGTAAACACAAAACGATCCTGATTAAAGCATGCTCTAAACAAGATCACGAAGTTGTGTTGTGATTGATCCATTCTTAGCCAATTAAAGCCAACGAACAATCTAGAAATTTCGATAGTATTTTCATACCGATGTTTACATAAACTCTAGTGCGATTATTTGCTTTGTTTTCGTCTTCTGCTGATTTATTTTTTTCCATTTTGCTACCTGCCTCTACTATTATCCTAATTTGGGATCAAGTCGCTGTCGTTGTCGAACTGTAGAATACTAAACGGAATTAATACATATATTATTGAGGCGATAGGGACAAATAACTCAACACTTATTTAAAAAAAACGACTAGATACAATGAATACAGTTAAAGAAGAATGAATTGGAGGAATGAAGTGAAGATAAGAAGTGAATTCATTTAGCTAATCGCGACTTGTTTTTAGGTTATCATTTAACAAGTTCAACCATTTGTTACGATAATCGCACAAACCCCATCCAAATAGTCTCTGCCTGCCAACACATTTTAGATAAACAATTAATGACATTATGAACTGACTTAAAATCCCTCCACTTAACCTTTTTTCCATAATACCCTCAACACCAGCCAACACCACGAATTGTAATATTTTTTGATTTATTTAAACACACAGAACTTAGTACAAATAGGTAGTAAAATGTGTATGTGAAACACACTTAACAATATAACATTTTGAGGAAATAAAAGAGGGAAGGCAATTATAATACAGGTGACAAAATTTGATAAGAGATCAAGAAAATTATATAGTAGGGGTAAAATACACAAAGCGACTTCAATCGGTTAGTGATTCCTCTTATTTCTAAGACCCCGACCGGAGAGTAGTGATAAATCAACTAAGGCCAGTACTATAAAGGTTTCTTCCATACTACAACACCGTGTCATAAACTGACCATCACTAATAGTAGACAACATGGAAGTAACTACAATCGTGTTGGTAAAACATATTCGAACAACCAAAGTTGATGTTTCAAAATCGTGGATCAATAAAGAAGAGGATAGTTTTATTACAGTTCCTGAGACAACAGCTTAAATGAACACATCTAAAAACTCTACCATCGTATGAGACGATTTTGAATTTTAATTACTAGTGTACTATCAGTTTCAGAGATTGTTTCACTGGCACCAGACATTGTGATACGGTACGGATGAGTCGATAAAAAATAGGTCTAGATGCTGATCCCAATCCGTTAATGCGTTCGTATCACAAGGTTTTCGATCCTCAAGTATGGTTGTCGATGGCTGGAACACGTACTACATATTCATCAAAATGATTCTAATGTATGGTTAGCGCTAGAATATTTTGATCCTTTCCCATAAACTGGGTCGACTAGTAGTTGAGACCATCAGATAGAATTACTTTCAATTCCTAAACTCTAGCTGGTATCATAATTAACCTAACTGTTTAAAAGTAAATCACTATCCTTGAAGAACTCTGAAATCAACTTAACAGTCCTGTTGCCACTTCTCTCTTGTAGTTAGATAAGACTTTACAATCTTATGTTATCTCCTGTCCAAGTTAAGACCATGAGAGGGTACCTGAAAGCCGAGTGTGGAACTCAAAATCTATGCGAAAATAAATAATGAATGCATCTTCAAAACAGCAACCAAATTTTAGCCATCAAACCCGACTTATTTAACTGATGGTTATGATAATCTCACAGACCCTAACTGAATAGTTTACACCTATCAAAAAGGCTCCGATCAATAAAATGACTTCAAATACTGATGTCAAGTTCTGCTTTGGTAGTACACATCATCACATTTTAATTTTTGACTAAAAACTTCATTCGGAGGTAGAAAGGAGTACCCTAGCTGTAAACCTAGTAAACCTTAAACGAAACAGATTTCATAAAGTGAGTTAATTAAGTATTTGGCCCAAGTTTAGTCGATGAGACAATGGAACTATATGGACACTGCTTCTACTGAAGTGTTAGTAAGGAAAATGGTAATATGCTACCATTTTCTACTATTCCAAACAACCTACTTCATTCCTGTAAGTGCCTGATAATTTGGCTAATAGTTGGATAAATACCTTCTGTAAAACCATCCAGGTATATGAACGCAGTGTGAACACTCCCTTTTGGCAAACAACTGATATAGACACTAATAATTTACTTCTATCAATTGATAATTGTCAATCTGTGTTATGTAAGTTTATAGAAAAATTAATCTTACTTAAATAGATATTTTGCCCAAACAACACAATGAATTGGCTCAGATGGAGTATTACGTATAGTACAGGCTGGATAATGACGTTGACCTAATCCACGAGGTTGACATTCATAACACCCAGTTCTATAGGCTGTTTTATTTGTTTCGGTGTTACAGGCCTGAGATTCGTTAATCCCGACGGCAGGAATCAATGGCTCAACTTGTCCCAAATAACCAGCTGTACCGGATTCAATTAAAGGAATTCTCGCCGATATACACATGCGATTCACATGTTTTCGAGCAGCTGCATAAAAAAGTTAACGAAAAATATATAAATATAAAGGAGAAAGTATTCAATCAGTCAATATCAACGTAGAGCACTGTGTCCGTTAAAGTTGGTATATAATATTACCACGAGATAAAATAAACAAGATGAATAGCGTGAGACTCGATAAACTGTAGTGAAAATGATAATTAGAAGGACTAAACAATGGGGATATGCTTCAGGGAGGAAGAGAAAAAATGTTTAAGAGAAATTAATGGGACTAATAGTTTACATGAAGATAAAGAGTAAATGCATTTGCGTCACTATTAGAGGTTCGCGACTGTCACCATATGCTTCAGGTAAGTGGTCACAGTTAACACATGAACGCCAATAACAAAATGGCACACAACACAGATTAACAGTCGAAAACTTTTAAGCATGATGTTGTCACAGTTTGTCGACTTCAAGATTCCTCTTAGTCTGGCGCAAGCCACATTGAGCAAGAAAGGGAGATGAATAAGACAGACAGTATTAAAGTATACTAACAAGATATAGGGAAGGCGAAGGAAGAATCTGTACAACAAAATATATATTAAATCCAAAACACTAGAAGTGGTAAATAAATTTACCCACATATTAAAACAGTATATATATATATATATATATATATATATATATATATATATATATATATATAATACTTGGGATTGATGAGCTATCCAGTGTACGTATTGTACTTCTCGAATGGATTCCTGTCAACAGTCACCTATGTGCCATCCGACTAAATGGTTCAGTAAGAACTCGAAGAGATAGGGACACACGCCGTTGTCTTTTCGTTGTTTCTGCCTACACTCCCACTGACTGCAGCTCAGATGAAGTAAAAAATGAATTTTATAGAAAACTTTCTGAACTTCCTCATCAACCCAAACACTCAAATTTCATAATCATGGCTGGTAATTGTAACGCCCAAATAGGTAGCTTGAATTAGTCTGAAAAACAGGTGGATACTTCAGTGTTCCAGCTCAGAGAACGGATAATGGCGTTCGTCTGTTACAACTTTGCTCAGATAATCGTTTATTTCTAGCAACCAGGAGCTTTAAGCACAAGAAGCGATATCACCCAACATGGCAACCTCCTAGCCCTACTTAACGGTGGACTCAAATAGACCATATCGCCATTAGTCACCGTTGGAGAGGCTCGATAAAAGATTGCTAGTCTTTCAGAATTATATGTTTAGATTCTGATCATGCTCTAGTACAAGCACACATTCGCTTGCATCTTACTGGAAGATGAGAAACTACTAAGGGAAAAGCCATTAGAATTCAGTTCAGCAAAGAAACAGCCAAGATTGAATTCTAGGAACAACTGGAGAATCACTTAGTCAGTTATAAAGATGTGATTCAACTAGATACTATTTGACAAGATGTCCAACCAGCTGTGGCATCTGCAGTGACATCTATCAAGGACTTAAATCAATATATCAAAAAAAATCAGTGGGTCTCGATGGATTTTGTTGAATTGATGGACTCCTGAAAACTTATCCCGTCAGGCTCCGAAGATGATGAAAAGTGAAGAGTAATTAGCTACAAACTGATAATACGTCTGCAAAACGACTGCGAGCAGTGATGGGTAACGAAAGCAAACGAAATGAAAAAGGCAGCGGTGGTAGGTAACACTAGACAACTTTTCAGGTTAATAAGGAAACGGGGTTACAAAATCAAGCGCTAGTGAAACAATCTCCGAAAAAGATGGAACACTTATCCGCTCTCAGTCCAGATGTTTAGAATGATGGGCTGAACACTTCAAGGAGCAATTCAGTTGGTCTTCAGATGCTCTAGAACTTCCCACTATTTTAAGACAACCAGAATTAAAGTTGACTAAGGTCCCCCGACTCTTGTCGAAGTTGAAAAGGCTGTTGCCAACCTAAGGCGAGGCGAAGCAGCAGGTCCTGGTGGATTGTCCCTAGAAGTTTTTAAGGATGGTGGTCCCACTTTGACGATTAATTTGACCGAAGTTAGGGAGCCTGACATAATTCCATCTGATTGGTGTCTATCATTAATCGTCCCAGTATATAAGAAAGGATAAAAGTCGTCCTGCGATAACCACAGAGGAATTAGTTTTACTAATATAATGTCTAAAATACTAGCTTCTATAATTATCAGACGTTTAACTATAACTAGTGATTTGCAAATACGAGAAAACCAGGCTGGTTTCAGACCTAGTCACGGATGTATAAACCAGATATTTACCATTCGTCAGGATTTAGAGCACAGACATGCTTTTCAGTGCCCGACAATGGTGGATTTTCTTGAAAGCGGCATTTGGTTGTGTAGACCGAGAAGTTCTATGACAGTGTCTTTCATTGAAAGGCGTACCCCAGATGTACATAAATCTTGTGAAGGCTCTTTACTCAAACACTATTATTCGTGTCAGAGGTCATAGCGAATTGTCATCTGAACTTGTAACCTCACGTGATATCCGTCAAGGCTGTCCATTGTCTCCATTTTTATTTATTTTCATGGTTGATTTACCGTTGGAAATTACTCTTTCATCCTCTGGATTTTCAACGATTGATTTCCCACCAACAGATCCACTTGTTGACTTGAAATATGTTGATGACATAGTCCTGTTTGGCGAAGACGTTAATAAGATGCAGAATCTTTTAACAGCAATTACCTTTAGTGCAAGCATGCCCGTAATGCATTTGTCCCTCCTCTAAACGCAAACCATTGCTTCAGGACTGGTTTCCGTCAACACCTGAGCTAATGATAGCGAGTGAAAGAGTTGAGCACGTCAACCACTTCACTTATCTTGGAAGTCTGATTAGCCCTAATGGGTTAGTTTCTGGAGAAATCTCAGTACAAATTCAAAAAGTTTGTTTGGCTTTGGCCAACTTACGTCACATATGGCGTAGACGAGATATTCGTCTCTCAACCAAGGGAATGTACTGTGAAACAGTTCACTCTGTCTCACTGTATGGGTGCAAGACATGGCCATTAAGGGTAGACGATAGATATCTTTGAAACATCGTCTGGGTTAGCTGGGATCATTGAGTAAGTAATAACGAGGTTAGACGACGGGTGTTAGGCAAAAGCGGTAAGTCAGTCGATGACGTTGTGAATCTTTAACAACTGAGGTGGTTAGAAAATGTGCTGTGTATACTCAACCACCATTTGCCTCGACAAGTGATGTTGGCTGATTTAGTGGCAGGATGGAAGAGAGTTTAAGGCGGTCAAACTAAAACATGGCATAAGTCAATGAAGTCGCTGATATGGTCGTGTCGGTAGCTGGAGACTACCTGGACGGGGTCCTCGTGAATACCGTAACAAGTGGCTAGAAACATTGAGTGACATGGCACAGAATCGGCCACAATCGTGCAGATGTATCCACTCATTATCCTCCGTTAAATCGTGAGCTTTAAATTATCCAAGCGACCAACCATATTCCATAGGTCCACACTCCTTGTTACTATTGATATCATCATTATTTTTGTTCTTATTGAAGTGACTTTTACTAATGTGGTGTTAATCTTTCAGTGTCATAGAAGTATGGCAACTTGAACCGTAGCACCTGTGCCAGGTTCTATGTTGATCATATATACATACCTACTTCTAAGCCATATAACATGATTAAAGAGAAGCACCCAACATATCTTACATTTTTACAGTCCACTCTAAATATATGTTATTAAAGATTAGACTATCGCATAGTAGACTCGTCCACTGGTTAGTAGACAGATATCTCGACTACGACAAAAGTGATGTGCAATGGTGAAAGGTAAACGAGATTTTTGAGTTCATATATTAGTACACAAGGGCTAACAAGAATTGTAAATGGAGTGCTCAACGCATTAAACTTTAATGCCCTAGGATCAAGCGAAATGAAAAGGCAGAGTAGTCCTTAAGTAACATTTTTTACTAAAAAAGGGGAGCTCTGAGCCAAGTAGGCTCATTTGCATCCACGAAAGACAGACAGACAGATACAACTTAGAACTTCGTACGTACGTACATCAGTTCAGGTTGCCATACCACATCAGCACAGCATCCACGAAAGGAGAAAGCTGATTGTATGTTGAATATCGTAGATGTACAGAAAACTGATCTACGCCAATATCACACATAAACAAGTTTCCGTAAGTAAAGCTAACGTTGCTAAAGCAGTAAATATACTTAGGCTACAGTTAATAAAATATGGTAGTGTGTAACGTTCGCAAGAGCAATGATCACATTAGGAACTTTAGTATCAATTAATCTAAATTATTAAAGCACCTTACATGGAGTAAGAAAAATGTCTTTATATAGCAGACGAAAGGGAAATACGGCCTTATTTAGAACATGTGGATAAAATTTCTGAAAACAATTGAGAGATCTAAGACGTTGAAATATTTTAACATTACATAGCTTCATAAATTATTAGATCAATGCGTTCAATACTTACCAAGATTGTCCAAAGCGTTGAAAACAACATCAAACTTTCCAAAAAACTCCGTGTCAAACGAGGAGCTAGTTTTGAATAAAGGGATAGCACAATATACCTGAATATACTTTTGTGATACGCGACGATGTGGGAGGTTGGCATAAATGCCAAGACGTTGTCTCTAGCAGTCTAAATCAGAGATGATATCCAACTGAGATACAAACCTCTGCTTTGGAAAGACCAACATGTTTCCTATTGAACAAGAATTGTCTGTTTAAGTTGCTAACATCGATAGTGTCAAGATCCACCTAACAAATCATGATACCAGTGACAGCAAAGAATATCATACGATCGTTATGTTATTAAATCCATTATAAACCAAATTTTTCAGAAGCTCACAACCAATTCCACCTGCTCCCACAAGTAACACATTGTATGACTCCTGCTTCGTACACATTTTAAAAACATATTACTTGTTTGTCCTTGAAACTAAAGACAGACAAACATAAATTGACTCATTCATTCTTATAGTACGAATAGAACTATAAAATTTTTACACGCATTTTGATGAAATTCTTTGGTTATCAGATAGTACTTAGATTCCTGTTTGTCGTAAATCGTATAGCAAGCATGTAATAAGGCAGAGATCTAAAATAAACGTTGATTGGAAATGGATGACATTTGTAAACTGATAAACGACCCTTAAAATAGGAGTAACATACAAGTATAGGAAAGTAAGGGTTTATTAGCAATTTAAATTTTCAGTCAAACCACATTGTATTTGTCTTTTCTTAAATATGCTGATTTGGCTGTCTGCATGCATATCCATAGGGAAATAAGCTCCAGAAAGTCCTTTAGATACACTGTACCTTTATACAGATGTCCAAAAAATTAAAACCACCAATAACTCTAATAATAGCCATAAATTTGGAGCTTTAAGCTGCAAATCTTTAAACTGCTTTCTAATATCGGAAAAAATACTTTCGAATAAAGCTTAAACATAAAAATTGATAACAGATAAAATGAAAAAATCGTTTATACTGACCTTAGCTTAACATCGGAAAGACCATAGAATGCATTTTATTACGTAGCGAAAATTAGAGTTGGCATTAACATAATAGACGAATGACGAAATATTTCTACACTGAAGCATCAGACATTACTGTTATACAGTGAATCGAACAAAAATGTGCGGTAGGTGAAACGAATATGCCAAAATGATTTGCAGTATGAGAGGACTGGTAGAGGCTGCATTAGCAAATACTACTAAATGCTTGAAAAATTGATTAGCCTGTATTCAAATTGCATTTGAATATGGCAACAGCCTATCCAAAGTAATGACCAAAATTTTCAAATAATTTTATGTTCTGTAGCTGATACACTTTATAAGAACTTAAGTTAATATTGTCTTTACAACCTTCTCTGAATATGAATTACCTTGGTTAGCGCGACTGCGATGAACTTGTTCATAATAATGTTTTCAACTACTTAGGCTTTGCTTATTCGAGTATTCATACGTTTCATATGATCAAATTACAAGCTTCCTTAAGACTATGCTACAACCAGTTATGATCGTCTTCGAGATAATAAATTGAACTGCGTTCGACTCTGCTTGTCAGTGGACAAATAAAACAGTAACAGTCATAATAATCAGGGACAATTTGAAAACTCAACTCTATAAAACATCCGGATAAAGCATCTTTTGATTGTGTTATTTGATAGAATTTTACTTCGACAAGTCAACCAGAATGACGATGTAAGCTTTGCCATTAAACCACCTATATATCATTCGTTTTACTATTATAAGTCACAAAGTTTCATAAGTCTTGTCAATAGCATTGACTCCATAAACTATAAAGTAACAGTGAAACTTTAGTTTATACTTGCTGACAGTGAATAATTTAGTTTGATGACATGTGATTTCGGTTTAGCCCTAGATCTAGAATAAGACTTGCATAGCATTTTACTGAGATGTCGAAGACCAGTGAAGGTTACAGATTCGATATCTCCCTTATTCAGCATCCTTTTAAAGAACTTCTGTTCCTATATTCGGAAATCAGAATAACGATCGTTGGGTAGAATTGTACGAATGGTAGTTCATCACAAATTCGGCAAAGAGAACAACAAAATATTCACATACCAAAGATGCTTCATGAAAAACAATTATGATATTTTTTAACTTGCTACAAACTTTTCGATTTGGATCGTGACTGGCAAACAGAATCTAGAATACGCGTTCATCCCTATTTGGAACTCGTCAGCTGAATGTCCCTTCATCCCAATGTTGATGTTTACACAAGAACTTCAATTTAGTTTGTTTTGTGTCTAACGCCTCTACGTTTGCATCAGTCTACTATGTACGAACAATCACACTTGTGCAACGAATATATATATATTTCCATTGATTTATCATGGACTGAAATTAATCAGTCTCTGTTGCTATATGTGCATCCCTAGTGAGTTGGTTCGATATAGCTATTATTCACAAATATTGTTTGAGTTAGTGGTAAACACAGCTTTACGAGTCTGGAATAGGGTGAAATACGCCAATTCAACTCATACAATACTTGTGAACTACAGGTATTTCATAGTAATCCACTAAGGATACACATATAGGGATGGAAACTGATCAATTTCAGCCTATGACAAATCAACGAGAAGATTTAAATACATTTAAATTATCTGTCCTTGTTTGATCTGGAGTTTCGGTTTTTACTAGAGCTCGTCGACAGAAAATTCACACTAGCTTTTCTATTTCAATAAGAAGGTAACAATGGGTGAGAAATTCGTTGAATGTTTATTTTTTGAACTTGTCCTGTGTATTATTTTTCTCTTCTAATGAGCTGCATGCAGCAAGATACAGTTTTAGGTGGTAACACACATAAACCCATAAAGCCTAAAAATTCTCGTTTACCTGCTGATTCCATTCACATATGAAATAGATATACCACACACATACAGAATAGTTAATAGAGAAGATTTAAACAGGGATGAATTTGAAACAGATAAGAATGCACAAACGATCAAGAAATAACTAAGCCACCAAAGGTTAGATATATGGAATTTCACATTAAGCAAACATACCAACAAAAATTGTACAATATACAAGTTGTTATCCTCAGGGATATTTACGACATCTGCACATCACACTCAGGAATAAATTTGCACTGATTTCTGTCATATTCAAAACAGATTTCATACTATTATTTGCACACTTGCAATCCATTTAAAACTAAGGTAACTAATAATATTTTATTTTCTAGTGAGTAAAATCATTCGAAAACTGGTATCAGGGTTAAATACAAAGAGGCAAGTAAAACATTTAGATCAAAATAGTTGGGGATGGAAGTGAGGACATATATGGTAAAGATAAACTATTTTGACTGGCCTCTTTTGTTCCTTATTTGCGTTATTAAATATAAAAATAAGAACAAGACAACCAAGTGTAACTTTTAACGATTTCCTTGAATGTAGATCACATGACTTAAGGTCATCACAGTTAACAAGCTTCGATTATATGGGATGCTGCCAAGCTACCGTAATGTCTAAATATTAGTTCGAAGGAATTTTACATTTTCACATGACAACATTTCAAATAATTAGAACCAAATTAATGATGAATTCTAAGTACGATAAACAATATTGAATATCAGGAATTCACGTTTTTAATTCGAAATATTAATTGATATTTGTAGAAATAAAGCACGTCAATAAATTTCATTCAGATTCCAATATGTTTGGTAATTTCGCGCTGTTTACACTTGATGGTAGGAGGTTTTGAAACATTACCTAGTGTAAATCCTGTTTCTTGAAACGCCATTCAATTTTATTTACGTTAAAATTAAATACCAATCGTTTGGATATTAACAACTGATATTTTGGCTTTGAATACAACTACATGAACAAATTTTCATTTGAATTACAAAATGTAGAACTTGACGAGATGTGATTGAAATAAATATTATGTATTTACATACCCATGATATTTGCATAATTTGAATTGCTGACAGTTTTATCATCTAACGGGCAGTTAAAGAATCAACGATTATGGATAATTGAAACGTTTAGTTACAGTTTCAAATGAGCTAGTCCTTGGGTAATCCTTCACGTTTATCTGATTACTTAATTCTAATAGATACATATAACTCACCATCGAACTTCAACCGACTCTTGAGTTCTCCAACAGGTTCTCCACGTAATATAAAGGACGAAAAATTAGTTTGTACTGCCATTTACTTCAGAATTGCCGACCGTAATCAGTATTATGAATAAGTTAAAATTATTTATAACTTGAGTAGACTACGTTTTAGATTAAACATTTGAAATGTAAATCACCAATACTTGCCTATATCGTATTACAATCAGGCTCAGTTCATTAATAGTTTAATTTCAATAATTTCACAAATCACTGTATATCGTATTAACTTGTATACATACATAATCAGTAGTATAAGTACATTTATTAGAAGTCAATTACCATAAGCTTATCAAAATTAAGTTCGAACTAGGTATAAAGGCAACAAGTAAAGATTCAAGTTACCAAATTTTTAAGCTGAGTTCAATCACATGTTAAGCAAGCATACGACAAACATAAGTATAATGATGTAAAATATTACACTACAGTGCCACAAATTTTAATTTTATCCTCCAGTTCAGTGATAGTTTGCAATGGCCAACTACTTATTTGATGAAACATGCACTAATGAACTATCCTCAGAAAGGGACAGTATGATCTTGATAACAATTACAATGATCAGCCTCGTAATATTTTAATTAGTAATTACATAATTGTATACCATTCGTTAAGTAATAAAATTCCTACTGTTCTGAATAAGCTATTTATGTAAGATCAGAGAAAGTTATACAGAAATTAGTTGTCGGTTTTGTTTTTTTGGTGAAGCTATTTAGCTTAAACAATGTCGTTAACTGTACCTGATCATCTGTGTTTTTAGAGTAACAAAGTTGTTGGAAAGAAATTCAAAGATTCCAACCAAATATTTTGATTAAAATTGGGGGGTTGTGAAGATAGTTAGCTGTCAATCCTAAAATTTCGATAGGATGTAACTAATATCAGCTCACTAGTCACTAGCTCTTTGAGGTAATTCCTGGAGTTTTAGTGTAAAGACATGACCAGTGGAGCTCAACTGTGTCGAGTGTGAGGCAGTTACCCACCGATGAAATGGATAAGGTCGCGCAAGCGTATCACAAATCGACTGAATTTGAAATATTATCTGTTACAAGCCGACTTACTTATCTAAGTGTAAAGCGTTTGCCGCTAAGCCAGAGGGTCCTGGGTTGTGGATGCACTGCTGGAGAGTCCCATACTAGGATGAAACAGCTATCCAGTGCTTCCAGGTGATCAATGGTTGTCTGAATCAGATCAATTCACAATATTAAGATCGACATACATTTTGATTTATGTGTTTAAATAGTGTTGTTGAACTAGATACATTGGCTGAGCAATTCATTAATGTATAAACATCAATTTATTTGGTTGTCATAGGTGTTTTTTTTTTCATTTTAATACACTTCATAACTTGATATTGTTTAATTCACTTTTATGAATCATTTATAATATCATACTTGAACTGATACAAATGAGATAGAAATAAAATATTTTTATATGCTACTTTGGCTTTAACTATCAATTAAACCTTGGTGAACTAATCAAACTTTCGTTTAACTATAATCGTCTTAACCCATTTCTTTGTTTTTTCTATGATTGTGATTCTGTTATTTGTAATCAACGTTATGACGTTCATCTAACGATTATTATTTGATTCAGCTATTCGTTATACCATGGTGATGATTGTTTCTCCACTAGATAATCGATACACTGCATTTGAAGTTGAATTACATACAGTTTTGTTACTTACAGTTTATAGTCACCTTTAGTTAAAAGTTTATTAACACTTAGTATTATACTTAACATCAGTTTCTACTACTAACTACTACTAACACCACTGTTACCAGTACTGCTACTACCACTGCCACTATTACTTCTACTACGAATACTACTACGACTATTATTTTTATTATTACTACTACTATGAATACTAAGAATACTACGAATACAACATCTACTACTAAGAATACTACGAATACTACGAATACTACTACGAATACTACAAGTATAAGTTAGTATAAGTATATACAGTAAATGTAACGTTTATAGTAATTTAGTTTACTTGAATTAGCAGCAATATTTGACACGAATAATTAGTTTTTTCAGATGACCACCAGACGTGATATACTTTAAACCAATAGATTTGTTATGGTTATTTCAACTGAGAGGAATATTGCAGAAGTAGAATTATGTAGTTCTGATTATCTAACAGGGAACAAGCAATCCAAAAAAAATCATTCAACGAGACTTTGTTTAGAACGATGAGTAGGGCAGCGATGGTACATTTAAGCATCAGATAGTAAATGTACAAAGCACCAAAGGCAGTGTGTACAGAGCGGTAAACAAAAGTCAAGGTTACAGTGTTATCATTTTTTTAAGTTTAAACAAATGCTGCTAAAAATATGTATCAGGTATTATACTTATAAAAAAAATACAAGTACATTCATAATGTTAATAAACTTCTACATGAATTAATGTTTCTCAGTTATTTTACAGTTGGAGCTATGTGTTGAGAAAAAGAGTACTATTTGTTGACTATTTTGTAAGCGTAAGTCAGCTAACAGATAATTAGTTCTAGGCTTATTAACTTTTTAGAGTTCCTCCGTATCCCCTTTCCCCTTGTAGACTTCTTATCAAAGAAGATAAGAATAAAGAGAAGACTATTATTAGATCAATTTTAGTTCTTCTATGTTCAGTTTAGCTAGTTCTTTATCTTATAGAAGCCATAGGATTTTACGATTTACCTTAATTGCAGTTCCTTGAATGTCACCCAGTAACTATGTGTATCATTAAATTAAATTTCTTTAAAAGTATGTTATGAATAATTAATAAAGAAATGTTATGTAACTTTATAATTGATTCTTAATCTACTTCATTTAAACTAGTTTAAATGAATTCTTTAACAATGAATTGCCTTCATTTGTATTATTCAATTAATGATACATTTGACAAGTAAATAATAACATCAAGTTATCTTATCTTATGATAATCTGTTTACTTTCAATTCAAATGAATTAGATGACACCTTCTATTATGTAGTAATAAACTATATCAACTATGCTATTTAATGACATATTCATATATGATTAGTAGAAGATGCCTGTTATCAATGTAAAATGAAATGCACACACACACACACTGACATAGAGACAAAAAGAGAGAAATGGATAAGATACACAGTAACTATACTGTATAGGAGTCTAATCATTTATGTACTATTATGGTTCTATTGATGACCTAAATATTGAAACAAAACGAATATAAGATAGATGAACTATTTTTCGACTTTAAATAGTTACCATATGAATAAGCAGATAGATACATAAGTATCATATATATATATATATATATATATATATATATATATATATATATATATATATATATATATATATATATATATATATATATATATATATATATGTAATCCATTGAATGAATTAAATAATATGAAGGTTATTATAACTCAAAAAGAAACAAGAACTAGTGATTATGTAATATGACATAAATTATGATTAATTAATTAATTATTATATAATATCAATTAGTTCATGTATAATAATGATGTATAGTTATGTAATTGAATGAAAGTTTTAATGATGAAATCTACTTGTTAGTAGTATGTTTAGATTAAGTTAGTTGATTTGATTTGAATAACAAATTGATTTTATCTTTTAGTTATTACTACTTCTTTGAATTAGTAGAATGAATTTGTATATTCCCATTGATTTGTTATAGACTGAAGCTGATCAGTTACTGTTGCTATATGTGTATGACACGAACCGGACTGAGTTCGAATCCCACTGTGAACATCAACATTGGGATGCAGGTACATCCAGCCGATGAGTCCCAAATAGGACGAAACGCGCGTCCTGAATTCCACTTGCCAGTCACAATACAAATAAATGATACTTCTTTGAATGTTTTTTTTTAACGAAATTGTATGGATAATAAACATGGAACTTCCCGAATGAATTGAATGAAGTAGAAATGTCAACTTCTTATTGTAAATTACATTTACAGTAAATTAAGATCATTTAATTTGTATTGTGACTGGCAAGTGAAATCCAGGACGCGCGTTTCGTCCTATTTGGGACTCATCGGCTGGATGTACCTGCATCCCAATGTTGATGTTCACAGTGGGATTCGAACTCAGTCTGCTTCGTGTCATACGCCACCGCGTACACCACTAGACTACTGAGTCCAGACAGTCACGTTTGTGCAATGGGCGAATTGGTAGTAGAATGAACTTGGATTCCACTTGCCAGTCACAATACAAATTAAATGAAACTTACGAATAATCGCTATATCGAGACGATCCGCACAGGATGCACATATAGCAACAGTGACTGACCAGCTTCAGTCTATAATAAATCAATGGGAGTATACAAGTTCATTCTACTAAATTAAGATCGTTTTTTATTTATGAAGTCAAGTGTTCCTTACTTTATCATTACATTGTGTATATCCTAAATATTCTTAACATTGGCAATCTCTTTCTGTCGGCATGAAAATTTATCTTATTCATGTTTCTGTCTACCAGATGATGCTTGTTATGGTATGAAATTGATGAACAGTAACTAATTTTCTGAATTGTTATTTAGAAGACTATTTCATTTATTTTGAGTATCTGTAAAATGATTATTATGTTCCGATTCTTGTCATGTTTTCATTGCCTTAACCTTATAATAGACTAACGAACTTTGGCACCAAAGTTAGTGATAGGAAGTGAAACTATTGAATGTGTTAACCGTTTTACTTATCTTGGGAGCCTCATCAGTCCTAAGAGGTCTAGTGTCCAATGAAATCTCGGCACGTATACATAAGGCCCAATCGGCTTTTGCCAACCTGCGTCACTTGTGGCGTAGGCGAGACATTCGTTTAATGACGAAAGGACGCGTTTACTGCGCAGCAGTCAGATCCGTTTTACTTTATGAATGTGAAACATGGCGTTTAAGGATAGAGGATATCTGTAGGCTCCTAGTATTCGATATAGATAATTTCGAAACATTGCTCGTGTTTGCTGGGACCACCGAGTAAGCAATGCATGGGTTAGGAATAGAATACTAGGTAAATACGGTAAATCTATCGATGAAGTAGTGAATCTTCACTGGCTGAGGTGGTTAGGACTATGTGTTACGTATGCCTGACCACCGTCTACCTCGACGAGCAATGTTGTCTGTTGTGTGAGTAGGCTGGAAGAAAGCTAGGGGTGGCCAAACGAAAACATGGCACCAATCCATGAAGTCATTGACGATTGGACTGAGCCATGTTAATAGATGTAGACTACCTGGTTGGGGCCCATACGATGATCGTAACAAATGGTTAGAGACTTTAGGTGATATGGCTCAAAATCGATTGCAATGGCGCAGGTGCATCCACTCCTTGTCTTCCTCCAAATTCTAATTTCTGAGCTTATTATAATTTTCTCTTTACTGTATCACTTTTTATCTCAAATCTCATCTCTGATCTCTGTGCCTTACCATTAGTACTTACTCTGTAACTACCTTCCCCTATTCTGGGATTTGGTCCGAAAATTTAATCTTTATCTGCTAATTGAGGCATGGCAACTTGAACTGATGTACGCATGTACCAAGTTCTACGTTGTAACTGACTGACTGACTGACTGAACGAACTGTTTCATATCATTGATCATTTATAAACTATTAGTCAATAAACTATGTATCTGTATACTTTGTTATGTTTTGTATAGTTGTTGTTCTACCTATTAAAGCGGTGCATTATCAGGTTTTGTATGTATATAAATAGATGAATGAAATCTAATCAGACTGCCTAGTGATTGGCTTAGTTGTCTATTATTCCTCATTCCGGCTTTGAGGAATAATAATTTCACCTGGTAGACATATGTGCGTACTGATTGATGCTGCAGAGGTAACTATTTTTCTATATATTGCCATTGGCCATGTATTCTCAAGTTATAATAATACTCAAAGGAAATAGTTTAAGCAAATTGAATCTTTTATATTAGGTAAAATAATGCATATGCTTGTTGTTTATAGAATTTTCATTGACTGTCAACAACTAAAAAACACTGCATAATTGCAGCAGGAGTTTATAACTTGGGATGTAATATTCAAATTACTGTACACTCTTATTGTAGTATCCATGTCACAGTATGATTGAAAAGTACACCTTACTTCATCCACTCCTTCCCATTTTCGCTTGTTTCATTTAGGATCGTTAGAATAAATTATCTTGTACAAACAGTTCTTTCGTCGTTTATATTACGTGGAGAAACTGTTAGAGAACTCAAGAGTTGGTTAAAGTTCGACGGTGAGTTATATGGATCTATTAAAATTGAGCAATCAGATTAGATACGAAAAATGATCCAAGTATTGGCTCATTTGAAACTGTAACCAAACGTTTCGCCAATTCATTATCGACGATTTATGCAAACAGACTTTTAAAAAATAAACTGCTTTTTCATAGACAATGTGCACTAATATTCAGCATAATACAAATTTATTTAGAAAACGGATGTTTTTCAACGAAATCATTGTCAATATGTGATGATCTCATTACCAGTAAACCGGAACCCTACTTGTCATAACGGAATCCATGGTACGCACAGATGAACGGTTTTATACTAGTACAAAACAGCTGTCCAGCTTTCCTTGGTTATCACTGGTAGTCAACCAATCTCAATCTGTGATGAATACAAACAGCTGAACATAATACCTATCTTCACGAAGCCACCTTAATAAGAACTTATTATCAAGGTGTATAATCGTGCATACACGCATATGGGACACATATATACAGCAGTTCGAGTACATAAAAAACTAATCATTCTAAGATCTACCATCTTAGAAAATAGATGCTTAATAGGTATTATCAAAAAGAAAATGAAGAAGTATATGTCACCGACGAAACATATTGTCCAATAGAAATCAATGCACATAAACCTTGAATTTAAAGGAGATATTACGGACGATGTAGATGAAAATCATCTGAAGAGATCGATTAGAAAAACATTTCTTCTAACAAATTTTTTAGCATAGCTATTAGAAGCTGCCTAATTATATGCTTTAGGCTAAAATAAGAATTAAATATACTTGACTAATTTTATGTGCATTTGCCAGTTTATCTGCACATATGTAGATGTGTATGTAGGCAGTTCTTTGAAGCCACTTGCTTGCTGTATCAGAAAGTATCTTATCATATGGCTAAACAAAGCATAGTACAGATCAATTACGCCTTCCATTCTGTAACATATAGCAGGTTCAGGCTAGTGCTTCCTGATCAATAAAACTACCTCACTAACACCAATTTGTGACAATTTCAATCTTCACATTTTATTATCATCTAAACATTAGAACATAGACTGTCTCCATGTCACTCCTTCCAATATCTTCATTAACACATCACCATCATATTCTTACCATATTCACAATCACAATGTCCATACCTATTTGATTTATCAGTTTGCTTTTTCTACAAATTTCCACTCACTCACCACCCAACTACCTTCAATTACTCATTGATCATTTCCAACACTTAGTAGTCAACTGATTTCACGTTTCAATTAATTCGATTGTCACAATTGTCAATCGACCTCTAATTTATCAAATATACGTTTAAACGATTGTACAGCTTGATGAGGAATTTTGTGAAAATCAGATCCCTTCAACTTTCACCCACTTCATACTTTCAAAAAGGAACAGCGGTTAATCTCTTCTTACCATTGGTAATGGTTTGCTTACTACTTCAATCTCCTTCTTATTTTGGTTTCGTTTAACTCATTACGTAATTTTTAATCCTTCACTTATTTTGATTGCATCATTTTAACTCTTGAAATTTATTTATCATTTTATTTCACTGAAAAATCTTATCTTATATTATTGTTACTAATAATTTATTGATTGATTATTTGTAATTCATTTTGATCTCAGCTATTCCATTGCATCATCAATGGATTCTTTGGCTGTATTACTGATTCTTCGTTAAGAACTTAATAATCTAGAATTTTTACCTTTACATTATGTTGATAAGGATCATCATTTTGATCGCATTAACCTTAAAGCTTTATCTTCATTATGATTCTACATTATAACCTTTAATCATCGTCACGTATATAGCAAATCACAGTGTGTATTGGTCATAGATTGAAGTTGGTTGTATATCGGAGACATTTAAAGAGAACTGAAGAGCTATTTTATTTTAGTTTAGTACTTTCTAACAGTTTCAACTCTCAAATCTCCCCTCAGAATCGAGCCCACGACCCTCAGAATTTCAGGCGAACAATCAACCATCTGTACCGCTTGCTGGCCCGCGTCCAATGGTATTATTCCTTCTTCCAAGAATATGTGATATAATCAGAACATTATTTATGTTACTACAGTTTTAATGTGAAGTCTTGACCGATGAAGTTTAAACGTATTCGAGTGAGAAAGGCATCACCAGGTGGCAATGACTGATCATATCACAGATTGATTGAAGTGGGGATTATATAATTGGATGTCTGCCGGCGCAATGGTGTAGATAATTAAGCGCACGCCATGAGATCTAAAGGTCATGTGTCCGATCTCTTGGTTGAATGGGAAATGTTAAGGAGTCCCATATTTATGAAAAATTACCTGTATAGTAATTTTTGGATGCCACTGGTACCTGACTGATACTAATCTGTGATGAATAGGAAACTATGAAACTTACTACCTATCTCCATAAAATCACCTTATTCAAAATAATCTTTATCATTATCGTCATGCATGTTGAACACGCCGTTTGTAACATGAACTCTATTGCTTAGTGGATAACCTGTCAAAATTAAAAGTGACACAGACTGAATTGAAATCTCGATGTGAACGTCAGCCATATAAATACGACATTTTCCAATTGAAAAATCATCCATAAAACGTTGAATATGCTCTAATGTCGCCAGCTAGCTGAGTTAGAATAATTATCGTTCATCGGAAGGTAACTCATTCGTCTAATAGTTGTAAAACTTGAAAATTCCAAGGGGTTGATTCCCTGATGGAATCATGGATGCTCACTATTGAATAGTCTTTATACTAAGAGAAAACAAGTATCTAGTATCAATTTCAGGCTTACAAAGGTTCTCTAACACAGATCGATTCGTAATCTCAAATTATTAATATTGATGCTTAACGCTTTATACAAATCAATACAGAAATGTCAATCAATAAATTAAAATATTGATTATTTCATCATAATCAATATGAATAGTTACAGAATATCAGTGATCAAACACAAAAAAATATAATCAATTCTGTCAACTATAATTGGTTGTAGTGGAGACTGTTGAGTCTCTAATCCTTCCGAATGAGACAACCATTAATCACAACGAACCACTGAACAGTTGTCTTGTCTTAGTATGGAACTTTACAGCAGTAAGTATCCATGATCTCTCAGGAATCGAACTCAGGACCCTCTGGTTCCGCAGCGGACTCTTTAACATTAGACCACTGTTTCGGCTCTCAATAGTTAGTGTATTCATCCAGCCAATTTATGATATATTTGCTCCACCTCATCCATTTTCTCAACAATCTTCACAGTAAACAACAACAATCAATATCAGCTCACTGATAAGTAACTTCTCAAAGTAATTCTGGAAGTTCTAGTGAAAAGAAGTGACCAGTGAGTAAAATAGTTACTCACCGATATCAATCATTTATCATTATAATTTATCAAGTCATTTAAATATTTTTATAATCATTAAAGAAAATACAACAAATCAACATATTCACTATACACTGAATAATTGATGTGTTTCGTCTCACTGACATTCATTCAACTGCATACAGTCTATTGATTGTAGATAACATTATTACATTCATTATATCTCCACAACCCCCAATTGTAACTAAATATCAGCTCACTAGTGACTAGCTCCTTGAGGTAATTCCTGGAGTTCTAGTGTGAAGACGTGACCGGTGGAGTTCAACCGTGTCAAGTGTGAGGCAGTTACCCACCGATGGCAATGGATGAGGTAGCGCGAACGTATCACGAATTGACTGAATTAGAAATATCAACCATTAGGAGCCGGCTCAGTGGTCCAATAGTAAAGCGCTCGTCGCGGAGCCAGAGGGTCCTGGGTTCGAGCCCCAACGGGGTCGTGGATGCGCTCTTCTGAAGAGTCCCATACTAGGACGAAACAGCTGTCCAGTGCTTCCAGGTAATCAATGGTTGTCTGATTCAGAACGATTCGTGATATCACAATAACAACTAACTATCTCCACAACCCCCCCAATTGTAGATAATAATCAATTGTAAAGAAATAAATAAATAAAATAGTTTAATGTAGAATATGTTGAAATGAATTGAATTAGTTAATAATCTTATAATTTAATTATTTAATAATGACAATGTGAATTACATTTGAGTATCTAATGAAATCAATTGAAAGGGTCATAGAAGAATGACAATTAAAGAGTATACTATAAAAAAAAATGATGCAATGATGTAATACTAAGCATGAATTCATTGTGATTATCTAAAGAGAATGACAATGAAATATATTTAGGCATTGAATTCATTCAAATGTGTATAAGAAAAAAAGAAAGAAGATAACATGATCATTAGTCTATTGTTACTAAGGTAATTAAAGATTTATCAATGATATCTGTTTACAATGTTGATATGACAATGAACTGTGGTTGATCATAGTAAATAGAGATAGTAGCTTTGACAAGAATGAATACTGAAAAAAAAATTTAGACACTAAAATCGTTGTTCTAGGCCTGTAAATGTGCCTAGTAAATACTATTTTTTAAGCTGAATCGAAGAATACATGATAAGTGAGTTAGTAACTAGCCAGACTGTTCCACAAGTTGGTTATACGCATGTCTAACTACCGACTGCCTCGACGAGCTATGTTTTGCTGCGTAGGAATAGGTTGTAAGAAAGCTAGAGGCGGCCAAACCAAAACATGGCAGAAATCGATGAAGTCACTGACAAGTGGACTAAGTCATGTTGGTAGATGTAGGGTGCGTGGTTGTGGTCCGCGAGACGAAAGTCACCAATGGTTAGAGACCTTGAACGACATGGCTCATAATCGTTCGCAATGGCGCAGATGCATCCACTCTTTGTGTACTCTCAAAATCTAACCTTCTGAATTCTCTATCTTTCTCCTTTTAAATTTATCTCACTGAATTATACTTTTCGAATCACATCTTCGCTCCCTAATTTTCTGCATAACTGCTAATACTTCTACTATCGCTATCACTCTTGGATTTGAACTGACAGTTGCGTCTCTATGCTGATATGGTATGGCAACCTGTAATGATGTACATACGTACGAAGTTCTGCGTTGTATCTGTCTGTCTGTCTTTGTACGAACGTACATCATTACAGGTTGCCATACCATATCAGCATAGAGACGCAACTGTCAGTTCAAATCCAAGAGTGATAGCGATAGTAGAAGTATTAGCAGTTATGCAGAAAATTAGGGAGCGAAGACATGATTCGAAAAGTATAATTCACTGAGATAAATTTGAAAGGAGAAAGATAAAGAATTCAGAAGGTTAGAGAGAACACAAAGAGTGGATGCACCTGCGCCATTGCAAACGATTCTGAGCCATGTCATTCAAGGTCTCTAACCATTGGTGACTTTCGTCTCGTGGACCACAACCACGCACCCTACATCTACCAACATGACTTAGTCCACTTGTCAGTGACTTCATCGATTTCTGCCATGTTTTGGTTTGGCCGCCTCTAGCTTTCTCCCAACCTATTCCTACACCGCAAAACATAGCTCGTCGAGGCAGTCGGTAGTTAGACATGCGTAACACATGTCCCAACCACCTCAACTGATGAAGTTTCAATATTTCATCTATTGATCTGCCCTCCTTTCCTAGAACCCGTTTCCTAACGACAGCATTGCTCACTCGGTTGTCCCATGATACACGAGCAATGCTTCGGAGACACCTATGATCAAAGACCAGTAACCTACGAATGTCCTCTACTCTTAACGGCCATGTTTCGCTCCCGTATAGTAGGACAGAGCGAACTGCTGCACGGTACACTCGTCCTTTGGTTAGCAAGCGGATATCTCGCCTGCGCCATAAGTGACGCAACTTGGCAAAAGCCAATCGAGCTTTCTGTATCCGTGCTGAGATTTCGTCAGTCACCAGGCCATCAGCACTGATGAGACTCCTCAGATACGTGAAGCGGTCTACACGCTCGACTACTTCACTCCCTATCACTAGTTCAGGTGCCGATGCAACCCAATCCTGAAGCAACATTTTGCATTTCGAGGGGGAAAACCGCATCCCGAACATGCTTGCATTGTTGCTCAGGGTAGTCAGAAGACTCTGCATTTTGTCAGCGTCTTCACCAAATAGGACTATGTCATCAGCATACTCTAAGTCAGTAAGAGAGGCTCCTGGTAGTAAGTCAACTCCTGAAAAGTTCTGCGCTGTATCTATCTGTCTGTCTATACTACTTGAATTGTTTATTGAACATTCCCTCAAAGAACTTATCTCTGAAAATAAGCTATATTTCAAGAAGTTCAAATGTAACTTGACCAGTGTACTTAAGAGGAGTCAGTGATCATGTTAAACAGAGTAAATCAAGAAAAATAACTAACTTTTAGAACTTTTTTCTAAAGGAGTATTGCATTGAAATTTTATTCTTCCTCCCCACTTCCCTTCCCCCCTCCTCCTAATCTCTCATTAAACCGTTGAACTGTTGTTATGTAAATTTTCATTCAAAAATTACAACAAATTAGCTATGTACCCATTCCCTTCTAGTTTTCAGTCGATATTATTTTTTCTTGGATGAAGGTTATTTTTCTTAGTGGTCAGGTTTTGTATGTATACAGACGAATGTGTAGAATAGGTTTTGTCCCTCCCTGGTTGTTGGTTCATTTATCTTATGTCCTCTAATTCAGTTCGAAGACTAGCAATATCGTGTTGGATGTATAAGCATAGAAGGAACAGTATCTAAGTCTAGTGGTATTAATGGTACTATGCAAGTTTATCTTTTTCAGATAACTTGAGTGATTGACGTTCAAGGCACATCATGTTAGCCTCTAATTATCTTGGTAACAATAGACTGGTGACCATATCTTCGTTGGTTCACCTTTATCATCATAATTACAATTACATAAGTTCTATGCTTACATTTTCGTTTTCATTCATTGACGAAGAATTCTTATTTAAACATTAAGAAAGGACGATCAGGGTGAATTAACTTCTCTTTTTAATTGGGTTTTCCTTGAAGATCTAAAACATTGGATCTACATATTGTTTACAATTGCTATAGAATTACTACAATGACAAGTAGTGGTTTGTTTGGGATAAAAATGCTACATGTTCAAAGGTGCTTATGTAGTAGTCATGATTAAATAACAAAGTAGTTAAGATATAAGAGCGCATGAAGTAATTGTAGTTTTAAAAGTCTCGGGTTCGATCCCCTGTGAGAAAAAGGATAAAGACTGTTAAAAAATTCCATACTATTATGAACCAGCTATTCAATACATCCTGATTCTAAATGGTCATATAATATAATTTATCGATTCAATGTACTGAATTGGTTGGAATAATTTGATCTCAATTCATTCAGTGAATTCAAGAAGTTCGTAATAGGTTGAACTGTTAATTGATTACCTTGAATCATTTCAAGATATCAGACACATGTCCTGTGTAAACTGGATGTCATGCCATATCACTACTAACAGGTTTTAATCTGTTTTTTGAGATGTGCTCTTAAAATATCGAAGTCTATTCATTTTTTTACATTCATCTCGATGCCAATATATTCCGTACATCTAAATATACTCATCTGTTTTCGCGAATTCATTATCAAGTTGTACAATCGTTTAAATGTATATGTGATAAATAATGGGTCAGTTGATAATTGCAACAATTCAATTAGTCGATACATGAAATCAGTTGACTACTAAGTGTTAGGAATGATCAATCAGTAATTAAAGGTAGGTGAGTGGTGGGTGAGTGAGTGAGAATATGTAGAGGAAGAAAACTGATAAATCGATTGGATGTGGTCAGTGTGATTGTGAATATGGTAAGAATATGATGGTGACGTGTCAATGAAGATATTAGGAGGAGTGACGTGGAGACCGTCAATATACTAATAATTGTATGATAATAATAAGTGAAGATTGATTTCGTCAAAGATATATGTTTGTGTGGTTGGTGAACTCTTAACTGTGTGCACCAATTTAGTGGCGTTGAAATCTTTAAATTGCCAGTTTGATAATATTGTGACATATTATGAAGATTAACCGTTGTAATTTATCATAACTATTAAATTTCTGACAAGTCTAAACTGCAACAATGACAGCTTTTTAATCCTGAAGTTAGTCACTAATTTGCTTATTACTTTAATGTGATTCAATTGATTTGCCTAGATTGGTTGTTGATTAGTTAGTTGGTTTGTTTGTGTCCATCTTGTGTTCTCCCTTCCGGCTTGGAGACTGGTACTCACGAGGCAGACGCATACGGCCACTGATTGATAGTTGTCAAGGACATGCTATATTTTCCGTACGTTGTTATTATCCTGATAAAAATAAAAATATAACAAATATATTGACATTAAACACACGGATTTCAATCAATTTTTAGTAGTTTTGTCAAATTGTATTACTGAATAACTGGTCACTAGAGGCCTTAAATCATTGGAAAGCTGCATGGTCATAGTATAAGAATTCCTATTGACAGTATACAACCACAACTTTTCCAAGGAGTAAAGTCTTAAAATTTTACGACAAATGCCTTATCTTTCAATCACTGAGTTGCGATCATCGTGTTTACACTACAGACTTCACCGAATTCGTGACATCGTGCAGTTAACAAGTACTGCTGCTATTCCTGATAGTTATCTCAAGTTGAACAAGAGTGAACTTCATTAATTAGGATTTTTCAAAATAACTCTGAAAGTTGGTAAATTCATTTCTAAGAAACCAATAAACAATGTAGTCTTCTAAAATGTCTTGATAAGGTGAATTGCAGATGATTTATTTTCTTTTAACATGTATACATTCTAAGAGAATCTATTTAACAATCCCAACAGTTACAAATCCTTGTTAGTACTCTTGAAGTGGTGTAAGCTGACTATTATATAATACAAGCCCAGCTATGTCTCTTATAATAGAATCAAGAGTAGTCAATTTACTCAACTTGTTTGGTCAATCAACTGTGTTTGACTTCAAGCATAGTTATCTAATAATCTATTTTGATAATCCTGATATCACGAATCGTTCTGAATCAGACAACCATTGATCACCTGGAAGCACTGGACAGCTGTTTCGTCCTAGTATGGGACTCTTTAGCAGTGCGCATCCACGACCCTGTTGGGATCGAACCCAGGACCCTCTAGCTCCGCGACAAGCGCTTTACCATTGGACCAACAGGGTCGTGGATGAGCACTGCTGAAGAGTCCCATACTAGGACGAAACAGCTGTCCAGTGCTTCCAGGTGATCAATGGTTGTCTGATTCAGAACGATTCGTGATATCAGGATTAACAACTAACTATCTCCACAACCCTCAATTGTAATCTATTTTGAATTGTCATATCTCACTAAAAATAACTCCAAATTATCTTGTTTTTGATTTCCTTTAAGTTTAAATATAAGTAGTTAGCCACATTTAACTTTAATAGTTGTTCAATTTCTCATATAATATTATCCATAAAATATGGATGTGTGGAAGGTAGCTAAGACTATTCAAGTACAATCCACCATATCAATATGAAATACCCTTCACTGTCTGAAAAAAACAATAGTTTAGTAGATATGGCGCTAAGCATTTGGATGCAGATACATCCAGCCGACGAGTCCTAAGTAGGACCAAATACACGTCCTGGATTCTACTTGACAGTCACAATCCAACTTGAACAAAGTAATTTGATTTCAATTCTAATGTAAAACATAAAGAACATTGATGTAATTGACCCTTCATAAATGCCAATATCAACTACATTCTATCAATTGTTCATTACTTATTACATAATAAAATTCTATCATTATTTCACAATTAAAATTGGTAAAATGAATAAACCAATCAACAAGTGAGTTTTGAAGTTAACAAAATCTTTTATTGGTTAATAGAATTTCTAATTGATTCATTGCTTATATAACAGCTATTCGACTACTGAATTCATATTGGAAGCCATTTCGAGTTATTTAACTCATCGTTTACATCATCATTATCTTTATCATCTGATTATTCATTATTATTAAAGGAATATAAAGACGATAAGGAAATATAACATTGACTTCGTGTTAAAGGTACGTTAATTATGTGAAGTAAACACTTCGTTACTGTTGTTTAAATTATCTCTGAGTAGTTGTTTGTTTTATTTCTAATTTCTAAAATTCATGTTATATGATTTCATGATTTCTATTGCGAATTTGAATCTTATTGTTCTGTTCAGAATAGGCTTGTATCTTCCCATTGATTTGTAATGGACTGAAACTGGTAAGCCTATCTTGCCCTATGTGCATCCTGAGCGGATTGCCTCAATATAGCGGTATTACACAAGTTATATTTAAGTTGGATTGTGACTGGCAAGGGGAATCCAGGACGCGCGTTTTGTCCTATTTGGGACTCATCGGCTGGATGTACCTGCATCCTAATGTTGATGTTCCTACTGGGATTCGAACTCAGTCTGCTTCGTGTCAAACGCCACCGCTTTCACCACTAGGCTTCTGTCTCCAGACAGTCACAGTCAGAATAGGTTTGTATCTTCCCGTTGATTTGTAATGGACTGAAACTGGTCAGCCTCATCAACATTGGGATACAGGTACATCCAGCCAATGAGTCCCAAATAGGATGAAACGCGCGTCTTGGATTCCACTTGCCAGTCACAATCCAACTTAAATATAACCTATTGTTCTGTGTTCGAATCCTGATGTGAATATCAACAGTGAGATACATACCAATAACCACATTCATTTGAATGATGAATTCTTAATAGAATGAACTCCACTTATAAGTACATAATCAGTATTTATTCTGTATAAAACTAACCAATTGAATGTAATAAAGTGTTACTATGTTCATATTAATAATCATTTAGTACAAAAAGCCTCAGTTATTAATATTCTGTTACTAAGGGATTAAAGTGTGTACGTTAATTGTACTCACTTGTTGTAAGCATTTGTAAATATTGATTGTATTCATGAATAAGTAAATGTCATTTATTCTAAGTATAAGTAGTTTATATTGTATGAGGTAGGCATCAAACTGAACTCTTATAAGTTACCATTAACATGTCAGAACTTAATGTATAAACTGGTAACATGAGAAATGTATCCGTCGTTAAGTTCTTATTGATAGCTTGTAGTATATTATGGATGAAAATTATTACAGAGATCTTTGACACACTATTTAGATCATTGTAGAACGGATCAACTGAACTCACCTACTTGACAGTGTCATCAATCAAACTAAGATTAGAATTCAATTAAGTTATTAACATTCTAAGGAAATCATTAAGTTCCTCGATGAGTATTATTGTCTCCATAAAGGCGTGTGTCTACTGTATGTTGATAACTGAAACTGAATCAGTGATAAATCATTGTTAGCAGATATGTATCCTTAGTGAATGGTTTATAATAATGAATATTAACAATACGTGCACTAATGAGGAGTCCCACATTAAAACGAAACAGCTATCCATTACTTCCTGGTTTTCATGAATCACTTACCATAACATAATCACTTCGTCAACGTGTTGTATTCAGTAGTTATTGTACCTAGCCTAAGTGTACTCTATAATTAACTGTAGTGTTATTGTCTAATAGTTACTACGTAACTTTGAATTTGTTAACGATTGCATTAGGAAAACGTTAGTTGAAAAAAAAACATGTTGTTGATTGGGAGGGTAGTGGGGGAATCCTTAACAATTATCAAATCAATATTATTTGCCTTTATTCAATCAATAGCCATGGTTGAAATGACAACAACGGTTACCGTATATGAATCTAGGATTATTGGTGAAATAAGGCAGTCATTGTAAAATGACAATCATTTAATGCTGACTTATAAAATTTATTACAACAAATAAAAATCAAAGAACATTTATCATAATGTAAATGTGTATATGGTATGAGATGATCGAAAATTCTAATCAGATCAGGTATTTTAATCAAAGTTTTTCTATGCTTGTTAATTCTGTAGTTTAAAGGATAATGAATCTGGCTGATCTTCATTGATACACTTATAATAGTTGTCTAACCCAACTGAACTAAATGGAGTAAGATAAATTTATTAACTACATTGGTATACCATTTGATAAGAAATACTGGAAGATGTTTATAAACATGGCAAACTAAATTCCTGTTAAATCTGCTAATATAACTTGCATCATATGACCATTTAAATGAAAATATACAAAATAGGATGGTAAACTAAGGTTATGTATCTTACATTTTTGATGCCACCATATGAGAAGTAAAGAATATTACATAGAGTCTTTCTGCATTAAATGTTAATAAAATTGTATTGCGTAACTTCATGATTAACACGTTGTCGTTTATGTTATGGAATCTTAGATACCAACCACATAGGAAATCATCTTGAGGGTATTATGTTAAGCGTCTAGTTTTTCCTCACTTTTATCAGGTGAGTATATGGTTAATATTCTCAAATAGAGGAATTTCATTTGCACACTGTAGGAATGTAATCATGAAAGCTCATGCATGATTCTGTTCAAGTACAATTGTTACTCCTTCATTAGTTCTATGTGTTAAAAGACTACCAAGAAATGTTGCCTTGTGTTCACTTTATTCTTAGTATTTGAATTGAATAATCATATGAGCTTTGTGAAATCACCCGACAATTTCCGATTGTTCAATCTGATGTTTACTTAAGATAAGTGTATTGTACATATATCGGCAGTTGGATGTGAAGTTTTCTGTAAGCATTTGAAGTTGAATTAAGTAAATATCAGTCAACATGTGACTTATTGCTGAAACCAATACTGTTTTACTCACTTATCACTAACATTTAAATTCTTACTCCTGATACATTTTGACAATACTACTTTTATCACTTCCTTTAGGATGCAGTTGTCTATTTTAGGTTCTACAATTTGATTGTAGATAAAGGTGAACCGTCTTTATGAGTTGAAACATTTGTGAATTAATAATGTAACATCAAAGTAGAGGACGGCATGCTCTTCAGTATTCATTAAAACAAATATTAGCTACTAATACTTTAAAGGCCATTAGCCATTTCACTACTTTATAATGACACCAGTTTTGTATATGTAATATTGGCCTTAATGTAACCCCTGGTATACCATAAAAACTATTCATATATGCTTATCCCTAATATTTTTTTCATATAAGATTCATAAAACCAACTGTTGATCCCCATGTCTTTTTCAATATCTAGTGGAGACTGTTTTATTTGTTTCTAAGATCTTTAAGACTATTTAGTTAGGAATAAGTGGGAAGGAAAGCTTAGGACAGAGTTGGTTGACGAATGCTAACCGGCAGTCTTTCCTCGACGTTAGGTAACAGGCGTTGATTCATTGATTGATTTTATGTAACAGAGTAAGAGAATTTAAGATAAAACTTCAATATTTTACTTTTATCATTCAACAATTAATTAGCATACCATTTTGATTTAATTGGGTTAGTTTTTCAGTATTTTAAGTGAGTTAATACACTTTTTTCTGTTAATCGCATGGTAACTTATGTAACTTAATCTACAGACAGGACTATCAAAGCTTTTGGTAGTTTATTTCTGCAGAAACGTTTTTAAAAACTATATTTATTTCTGATTTGAGTTGAATTGTGGCTAGTAAGTGTAATCCAGAAAGTACTTCCGTCTAACTTGAGACTCGACAGTAGAATGTACCTTCATCTTAGTGTTGGTGTTCATATCAGGACTCAACAATAGTTCGTTACGTCATAACCGTACATATTCACTTTTATAGTGTTTTTCCTTTCTTCATATCATTTCATTCGTTCATGACGTTATTTTTTGACCAGAATATACAATCTCAATGAAAATTTAGATCATTTCATATCAACCTACTCACCGAATTTCTGTTGTCGTAACAACTTTTACAAGTCAGTATTACATGATTGTCATGTTAACATTGACTGCCTTATTTTATCAATAATTTCTGATTCATATGCAATGAACGTTCTTTTTGATTTTTTTGCTTCAACCATGACTATTGATTGATTAGTGATGAACATTATTGATCTAATAATTGTAGAACCTGAACAAGATCTAATGAATTGGCTATTCTATAGCTATAACATCCTTTTATGGTAAACATGGGAATTTTCTCGCTAATCAATTGGCTTATTACTTATATTCGTTACATACCGACCGATGTTTAGTACTGTTTTAAACAGGAGAGGATAATTGACCAGTTCTTTCATATTAATAAGGGGCTCTTAATCGATATGTCTCGAAGATCATTAAGTGAGTTTCAACAGGGGATTTTTCAAGTTTTCCTTCTACTACTTAAAAGTCAACATTAATGAGTTGGCATTTAATCGTAGGATTTCTGCTTCAAACAATCTACGATATATGGCATGGTTATTATTCCGTACAACTCGCTATGATTTCCTGAGTATTGATTCGTTGAAATTCCACAGTTACAACTTCTCCATAAGACTTTAAGAAAAAATATTGAATTAGTTTGCACTGTACTGGAATGAAGCAGTTCTCCAGTGCTCCTTGCTTAGAACTAGTAATTACTCCAGTCAGTCTTCGAATAGCAAAATTTCGCTTTGATATTGCAATAAGAAGCTGAAATTCATCTTAATCATATAGTGTCAGTTTAAATTCAAGTGATTTTGTGGAGATGGGTATTAAGTTTTATTGACTGAATTTGTCATAGATTGATCTTGACAGGTTACTATTGAAAATCAGAGAGTACTGGGCATCCGTTAGGCCCTAAAGTGGGAATATTTATCAGTGTATACCCACTATTTCGCCATAAAAATCAAATGCGATACCTTAGGGTTGGCAAACTCCTAACCCAACACATACATGAGGATGCCTTTAATCATAGAATTCTTACTTTCATCAATTTGTGATATAGCTCAAATAACTCTCTCTGGCGAAGTCTAGGTTGCACGCTGTAAAAGAGCGTCATACTAAGACTTGTTAAGGCATTTATACATGAAGAATAAAGGTAATCTAGATAAATTACATTATAAGCCAAGAAAACAAAGATAATTTAGAGAAGATTATGAATTACACTTAACTAGGGTAGGTTTAGTGAATGTAAAATTTGCTTTTGAGTACCCAAATATTCATAAAATTAACAATCCTCTGAGTTCAATTTTATCCATTTGTCAGTCACTTACACATGATCACATAAAACTGCCGAACCCTAATCAATCGAGGTTATGTAAGTATTCTTTGAAGAATAAGTTTGAGTCAATCGATTATTTATGCGACATTGATATCAAGGGGAAGACAATGTGTTCTTTTGATGCCAATTCTATGTTTACTAACATTCCTCTAAGAAAGACTATAGATATTTTATGTAACTATATCTTGTTAAGTTCATCTTCCATTGTCTATTTCTTTAATAACTCATAAAATTTGTTGTTACTGTGTACAGTTAAAATGTCCAGTTTACATATGATAGTTAATAATTCCAACAAACTGATGGAGTTGCTATGGGTAGTACTTCGAGGCCCTTGTTGTTTTCCTCTATGTAAGGCATATATGGAAAACCTAACAAGAGATTTAATAGATGAAATGTGTTTTTACAGAAAGTATGTTGATGATAACTTAATCATTTTTGAGAAAATCGATGATACAACTTGCTTACTAAGTCGAATGTATACTTTTCAAAACCACGTAAGTTCATCCTGAAAATGAGAAGAACAAGGCAACTTCCTTTTGTAGATATATTGATCAGTGAGAGAGAGGTAGGCTAGGTCAAGCGTTTTATCTACAGAAAATCTGCATGTACACGGATGTATGTAAGCTATCATAATTACTGTCTGGGGTGATAAAGTATAAAAATGTCAATTCAATAGGATCGATCATAGTTCCTACTGAAAAAAAAGAAAGACCTATTGACAGAAATGGTAATGTTGAAAGGATATCCTAAAATTCTTATAAATTATCAGAAAGATCCCAATATAGGGAAACCTACTGATTGTCTAGCATCTAAGAAATTAGTCTGTATCGCCTTGCTATTCAGAGGTGATTTAAATAGTCATTAGTTGAATCAGAGGTTTAAATCAGTTATCAACAGAACATTTTATGCAGCCAAGGTAACTGTAATTGGCATGTCTTGGTCATAATTTCATAGTAGACCTAAACAACATGTAATTGAATGCATTACATCTAACTATGTCTATCAGTCTACGTGTATATGTAAACATATATACATATACGGGGGGGGGGAAAGGGAAAAAATAATAATAATCTGTAAGTAAGAGTAGGTGGAAACATACTTAAATGGTCACAGAAACACTTAGTTATGTTTCTATTACCTTGATGAGACTTGATAAGTACTTTTTCACCACTTGGAAGCTACAAATAATCGTCCGTTGCTTTTCGTCCTTGGATTTATCTGTTCTTTTAGATAGCATCATGTTGTTAAACGTAGTCTTAACCTTTCTTCCGAACATACACTCTGCAGGTGACTTTCCCTCTTGTACGGCAGAGTTTGGCGTAACTCGATAAAACATTAGAAATTTGTCGATAACTTACGTCAGCACACTATTTATCCCATCCCTGTTGCCGGTGTTATGACTGGTACTTGATAGCTTGACTAGATGCGACACCTTTAGCACTCGATCGCCTTTAACCCTCCTATGACAACAAATAATGTTTATTTATAGTCGTGTTTATCAACATCATCAGACTGTAAATCTTTACTAATGCTCAAAAATAACAAATATACAGATTTAAGGGGTTGTTGTGGAGATAGTTAATTTGTTAATGCTGATATCACGAATTGATCTGAACCAGACAACCATTGATCACCTGGAAGCACTTGACAGCTGTTTCGTCCTAGTATGGGACTCCTCAGCAGTGCGCATCCACGACCCCGTTGGGGATCCAACCCAGAACCCTCTGGCTCCGCGATATCAGCATTAACAAATATACAGATAGTAAAATAATTCATCAATGTAGTTTACTGATTGTCAAATGTAGTGGTTAATAAAAACTGATTAATGACAAAATAATGCAAACATTTCAAAATAACTTCACATTTAACATGTAATTAGTAGTAGCGCTAGTGGTTGTAGTAATAGTAATAGTATCCATAGTATTAATAGTAGGGGTAGTAATAATAGTAGTAGTAGTCTGAGTAGTAGCAGTATTAGTAGCGTTGGTGGTAGTAGTATAATTGACTGTAGTTGTAGTACTAGTACTATTGTTAGTACTGGTAGTATTACTGTTGGTAATAGTAGTATTGATAGTTGTGATAGTAGTACCAGTAGTGTTAGTTATGATTGTAGTATTAATAGTATCGGTACTAGTAATCGTTGCGTAATTGGTGCAAGAAATAATAGTAATATCGGTATATATGGGCGTATTATCAGTATAGAAACTGGCATATGTATGTATCAGTTCAATTTGTCATACTTCAAAAGGAAAGCAAGATCTAGTTAGTAATATACATGGTAGTAGTGGCATTTATAGTAATAGTAGTTGTTAACAAAATCATATTACAATTTTAGTTTAAAACTTAATTACCATAGATTATACTCCCATTAGTAATGCTTCTCCTAAAAGGTATATAATCAGTTTGGATGTACTATTTGTTTTTGAAGTTGAAGCATTTCAACTTCAATAATCATTCAACTTCTTCGAAGTGATCTGTTTAAATCTTATGATAACATTCATGTAAGGATCTTAGACAATTATAAGAGATGCAGAAGTATAAATTAAAGACGCCTTAATATAGCAGACTTCATCAGTGACTCCGTCGAATAGAGATGAATAAAACCACTTTAGGTGAATTATTATAACACTATATCAATTTAATAATCAAAATTATTTGTGATTCCACATAAGCGGTCTAACATCATTCTTTTCCTTTCAATCCACGTGTATCCAGTTGACTATGTACTGTTGCTTCTTTTTGCTTTTTCTTAATGTTTTCTGCTACTGAATACCTCCAGCGAACCAATAAACTTTTATTTTATCTACACTTTATTAAAAAAACAATGAATTCACAGTACAAATCCCATTGAGCTTGAACCAGTAAATTAGCTAATGACTTCTTGCTAATGCTTAACTGTATCATTCAGTGTTGCTGATGGGGTCTAGCCAGACCCCATCAGAAATAGTATCATGTACAAATAATATACTGGATTCCAGCTGAGGAAGAAATTAGGAGAAGATGCTGAAAGTAAGCAGGATACACATCGGGATCACTAAACTACGTCACAAGATAAGTACGAAAGCGGAATCCTTAAGGCCAAAGGAAAAGAGGTAGACCAATGAACACAATACGCCGAGAATCGGAGGCAATCATTAAGAGAATGAAGAGTAGTTGCGAAGAAGTGGAAAAAAGAGCTGAGGATAGAGTTGGTTGGAGAATGCTAATCAGTGGCCTTTACTCTACGTGGGGAAACAGGCATTCATTGATTGATTTATAATGTATAATAATTCAATTAAGGTGGTTTTGTTAGTAATGGTTGAGTTTAGTTGTTTGTACTCGTTAAAGTTTAGTGTTATTTGGGTACCACTAAAAACCAAGGTTTCATGAAGAAATCTGACCCACAACCTTCAGATTTCTTGACAAACGCTTAACCATTTGTACCATAGAGCCTAGATTCAAAGGTATAATTCAGTTTTTATTTATTTCATGGTATAGTTCGATGTTCAGTGAATGTCATTGTTTATTAGTGTTTCTTTCTTGACATATCTAAGCTCTACCAGTTACGACTCTTCATCATAACTTTAGGAACATCCTGGAGTTAGCCAGTAATGAGTGGATTTTTTTCAATTAATGAAAAATATAAACGATTTTTGCATCCAGATGAATGAATCATTTTCTTTTAATGTTCGCTCTTATAAATAATCCCAACATTGACTTTAATCCTTCTTCACATCATGTTTAGTAGAAAATATCTTGATAAACAGGTCAATATGGTGCACAGTTGCTTGGTTTTTTTCAATACAAGATGCTGATCACTATTTAGTGCTAAGTAAAGTTGTAATTTCTGATATTTCAATGTATCAATAAAAAATTAAATCGTAACCGATTGCGTAATCGATAGTAATAAGCATTAATTATGTTTGGGGTTGTCTAATCAATTTAGTTTCTATTCAACGTATTTATCTAGTGAATATTCCTTTGACAACAATTTCATTTCATAATCTATAAGAGGTATTATCTTGTAGAGGTCACTGTTACCTCGAACACTATAATGTTTGTACTGTATATTTCTTTGTTGATATTTATACTGAAAAGTTAGACTGCTGGTTTCCATTTTAAAGTTAGCGCGTTATGCAATTTGTGACACTGAATTCATTTGGTTCAAACATAAAACTGTCTCATCTTCGTTCTAGACTTCTTGATTATAAGCGTAGTTTGTGATTGTTGTGCAAGTACGAGTCTTGTTAATAACGACGCCGAAATTACTGACAAGACATATAGTTATTAGATTTAACGAGGTTGTGAATCCAGCAGTAAAAATTGATACCAACAATCTACTTGTGTAAATGTTAGTTGTATTTTCATAATGAGCACATTTTGTTCATATAGAGGGAATCATTTTCATATTTAAAGTTCCCTATCATAAACTGATCTTATTTAGTTAATTATTATAAACCAGATAGCGCTAAACAACTGATATACGAGTCTTTAATGAAGGTATTCATCCGCAACTTCACAACAAAATGAATTCAAGGAATACAGAATTAATGATAAGTGGTAGTCTCATTCTAATGTGGAACTTCTGTCGAACATTTTCTAGTTATCAATTGTTATCCAACTGCAGTTAACTCGTAGTATGAAACCTAAGATTTCAACAGTCTTCAGAAACAATAACTTCTGTTACGTTTGTTTATAACCAAATCGAACGACTATTAATTCTTTATATTATTAGAGTGTATTTAGATTATGGCAGGCAAGTGAAATCCAGGACGCGAATTCTGTCCAATTTCGGACTAGTCTGTTCCAAGCACCTCTAACTCAAACATTATTTATGAACTATCATTATATCAAGGCAATCTGCTCAGGATGCACATATGGCAACAAAGACTATTCGATTTCAGTCAATTACATTCTAATCATATATATATATATATATATATATATATATATATATATATATACCGGTTACACAAGTGTGGCTGTCTGAACTTAGTAGTATATCGGTGAATATAGATGCGTTTGGCACGAAAATAAGTGAGTTGTATTTCCGGTGTAAACATCGGGATGTAGATAGATCCAGCCAAAGAGTCCAAATAATATGAAATCGGCGCCCCGAATTCTGCTTGCCAATCATGTCCCATCTCAAAACATTGATAATTTAACAAATATTACTTGCTTAACATTTCAGGAACTGACTTCAAGCTTCAGATATTTAACTAAAGAAATGAAGATCATTTCCATGAATTCACAGTATGTAATACAGGAATAAAATGCTTTAGTCTTGGTTCTTAAGAGATTCATCAGCTTAGTTTATAAATTTAATTAATGACGACGTTTATGTGATCCTAAAACTACTTGTTTGTTTAAAACAGAATGTAATTGTAAAAGAAACTAACGAATAGAACTGGATTTAATAGACTGGAAACATTATGAATGACATGAATAAAATGTACTATGTTCTTCACTTCAAAGAAGCCAATATAATGACCGTCCTGATATTCTAACACTTGTAGACACGTTCTCCAACTAAGCTATATTCAAGTTCGTAGAAATTGAAAGCTAGAGTTGACCTGCCCCTTTTAAATAAAGACATATAAAATAATTGGAGGGGGGAATGTAGACATAGTTAACTGTCTATTTCGATGTCATAAGTTGGTCTGAATCAGACAATCATTGATCACATGGAAGAACTGGACAGCGGTTTCGTCCTAGCATGCTATTCTTTTGTAGTGCTCATCCATGATCCCATCGGGGACCGAACTTATAACCTTTCGACTCCACGGCGAACGCCATACCACTAAACCACTCAGTCGGCTCATAACAGTTGATATTTCTAATTCATTCAATTTGTGATAGGTTTGTGCGACCTCATCCAGTCCATGGACACAAAAAAAGACATTAGTGATAGAAGGCTGTGATGATAGATATATAAATAACTTGTTCTATTTCATAAACGAGAAATCGATAAAAGACCTGAAATGATCACTTTTCATGTAAATGAGTATTAATGTGATATCAGTACAGGATACATTTTGAACACTTCATTAAGTTTAAATTCAGTCTTCAGTATCAAGGATAATAGGTCTTATGTTGGTCTTAACAGCGCATATTCCGGTGTAGATCCAGCTTTTCCATGAAATTGTTTACTGATGGAGTTTATGCTACTTCGTCGAGCAGTGTGTTATAGTCGTTGATCACTCGATATAAAAACAAATTCTCACTGTTAGTTTGTTCGATCTCGGTTTTAAAACTAATTGCGATGGCCTCTACGATGATCAGAACTATAGAAAGGGAGGTAAAAGAAAAGACATTAACACTTATGTCACTATTTAGGATACAAAACGCCAATATAAGGTCACCTCGTGTTTTACTGATAAGAATTGGGGAGAAAGGCCCAAGAGCTTTAAGTGCCTATCGTAAAAGAGATTTTAAAGACTTGTTTCAGGGTTAGTTCCTACCTGTTAAAGCTATTTAAGTGTTTTAGCATCCTTAACAGAATAAAAGTTTGCTTATTTGATGCAATATTCAAGGTAAGTTCTCACGTACGTAGGATGTAAGATTAGAAACATACCTTCATCAAATTATCTTGATGATCCGCTAAGTGACCATAGTATTGGAAACCCTTTAGTTGCTGCTCTGCAGTATACAGTTGTTTTCAAGTCATGAAGTTACTGGTACTTTTAAGTCTTCAAAATTTTTTATTTGTATCAATGACGCATTATTCAAGGTGGATTGGTTGTTATGACCGTAACCGATGTGCAGTAGTGAACTGTTGTCGTAATTAATCTCTCAGCCCCCACCTCCACCACACCTAAACCTTGACAACATCGAACTAATTTGTCTAAGTTAGATTTGAGATCAAGCTGGTCAGTATCCCTGCATACTGTTTTCCAAATCTTTACGTCATTACCGAATAAAAGTGTTTATGATTTAAGTTATCATTAACACGAAACAAGAATAAAAGTGAACTTATAATGGTACCTTGGTGGGGAGGGGAAAAAGCCTGATCACTACAGCCTTACATTCACAGTGTTTCATTAACTCAAATTCTTCGTATTCACCTGCATAGAAAGTTCTTTATTCAACTATAAATTAACCCTGTTATTTCGAAATTTAATAGATTTTGTATACAGCCAATATGAGATACCTTATCGAATGAATTGCTGGAAATCACTGATTATTACGTCCATATATAATCCGTTATTTATAATTCCTTTCCTATCATCCTTCACAGTTTTTAAATTATTAAGACATAAAAGTCACTTACGCAGCCAATGTTGCTTTGTGATGAGTAACTTTTGTGACTCTAGGTAATTCAGTATTTTATCTGGGATAATTTTCACTAACTATTATACTATTTAAACTGATAGATTTATTGTTAGATGAAAATTACCTACTTTCACGCTTAAAAACAGGATAAATTATGAGAATCTTTTCAATCTTCTGTAGGTTGAATCCGATAAAGAAACTATCATGAACGACTCTCTGAGTTTTTAGGTTTGATTGTGACTGGCAAGTGGAATTCGGAACGTGCGTTTAGTCTTACTTAGAAATCGTCTGCTGAATGTACCTACATCTCAAGTATGAGTGGTTCTGAAATGTTATCCACAAGTAGTGATAACGGTTGAGAAACAGTCACATTAGGTAACGGTGGATTGTACTCACTTAGGTTCAGATTCATAAATATACTGACAGCACTTTGACTTTAAGCAAATATACCAGTGATCAGATACATGTTAAATATGAAGTTGTCACACTAGATATTTGATGCTTTATTTCAAACGAGTTGAATACAGCAAACGAAAAAAGTCCAGGTAATTGTGAAAAGTGAGAGAGGAATTTCAATGATACATTGAACATGCATACATAAAGAAATGTGGGGTGTAAAGTTAATATCTTCAGGATGTAATTTAAACCTTTACCAATGGGCCTACTCCATTCTATTGTTTATGCTTTTTACCGAGTTTCAAACACCCCACAATCCGCACTAGTGGCTTCAGGTTGGTGAACACCTAGCCTTCTGCACTACTGGATCGGCATTAAATGGCAGAATTCCCACTTCCATCCATTTGTGATATATATATATATATATATATATATATATATATATATATATATATAGCGTCACACTTATTGTGGCCATTGGTAATGTCTGTCGCGATCCTGACAAGTATGGACTCCATCAGTCACGACTCCTAACTAGAGTTTCAGGAACATCCTGGAGTTGGTCACTAGTGAGTTGATTAGTATAGTTTGATTGGATGCAGACCCTGAGGTGCAGAGGGTTAGGTGTTCACCAACCTGAAACCTCTGGTACGGAATCTAGAGTTCGCACTGCTGCGGATTTTCAAACTAGAACGAAACAACTATCTAGTGTTTCCTGGTTGTCGATGGTACCCTGGCAACATCATATTCAATCAATTAAAACACCAATTTACAGAAAGTATCCATCCTAACTGAACTATTGTTTCTAATTTGGATTGTGACCAGAAAGCGAAATCTGGGACAGGCATTTTGTCCTGTTAAGAGCTCGTCAAGTAAATGTACGATACTTGTAAATAACTACCATATTAAGAAAATTTACTCAAAATTTACATTTTGCAACAAAGAATGTCTGATTTCAGTCCATGATAAATCAGTGGGAAGATCCAAATATATTCTAATCATACATATATTTACATAAACCGGTTGCACAAGTGTGGCTGTCTGAACTCAGTAGTCTATTGGTGAATGTGGAGGCGTTTAGCACGAAAAGAAGTAAGTTAAAGTTTTAGTGTGAACATCGACACTGGTGTGTTGATACATCCAGCTGACGAGTCCCAAATAATTCAAAACGTGCCTCCTGGGTTTCGCCTGGCAGCCGCAATCCACATCAAACAATACATGTTGAATGATTTCGTTCATATATATAAGCAGTATTCAAAAATTATTGATTGTTAAGTAGTTTATCATGTTGATCATCTCTTTCCTTTTATTAAAAATGAATAAAGTGAAGATAAAATGAATGTTTTCACTGAAAGAGCCAATTTATGTACTGCCTATTGGGAATGTGCTGATTCATAGTCAATGATGATATGAAGTGTTCTGCTAGAATTCCTTCTGACTAAACATTCTTAAAACAGTAGTTTATTATAGATATATTACCATACTTAACATTAGTAACTTTTAGCATTTGAATGACAACGTCTCACACACGAAGGTATACTGTTCGCTGAAGAAGAATGTAAGAGTTTCTAAAAAGAAGGAAAAGGGGAAGGAAGTGAACCAACGACCCGGTAAGCACGCCAGGTTCACTTACTAATCAAACTAATTGATTAGAGTAAGGAATAACACACCACATAAAACAAATGGCAATCTGATAATAGAAACTATGAGCTTAATAAAGTTCGGCTTCGAATGTGTTGCAGCATGGTAACCGTCCAACGATTTATGTTGTCGTATTTGACTTGTATGTGTCAAATCATTGAATTCCTCTTTGCAACTACCATTTGATTCACTCCTATGTACTATGAAATATCAGATTGATTTATTGGAGTTATTTCTTTATTTTTTGATGGAATGACTTAAATAGAATCTGGTGAAATATTTAGGATAAAGATAGTCTTCTTAAAAGACAATTTTGAGATTTTACATAACCAAACTAGATAGCAACTAACATTACTACTCTACTGTACATATCACATGTCTTATTTAACTGAACATGTATGTTGGCAGGGTAACATTGAAAACCTGATAGCACGTGACAGATTTTCCTTCTAAAGTATGGTTTTTCAGAAATGAGCACCCTGGATTTTGCCTAAAATTTTACCAACTTTTAGTCCCGAAGGGCTGAATCGAGGGTGTACACTGCTAAGGTGTTCCATACTACAAAGAGACAACTGTTCAGTGCCTCGTGGTTCTCAGTAGTACTATGCCAACACCAAACAGTGACGAATTCAATCAACAAAACTTAATGTCAATCTCCGCAAGCTGTCTCATTTTAGTCATGTATGTGTTTATGAATTGAATAAACAGTTTAAAAGAATACGAATTCGATAATGGTAACCTAATCAAGAGTTTGAGCTAATAACTTGACCCGCCCCTTACTCCAACTGTGTAAATAATACAGTCAACTTTATGGTTCAACATTTGATTGAAATCTAACACACCTATGAATACTGTTATATTTGAATATATTCAAGCCAAATAAAACGTATGGTAAATATACTGCGTGACCTTGTTGATTACTAATCAGTGCCCGTATAAGTCTGCCTTGTGAGTACCAGTCCCCAAGCCGGAAATGCAGAACACAAAATGAGTTAGCAAACCAAACAGAAATCAGAGTCAAAGTCTTATTGTATTTCAACCACTTCTTTCTTTGTTCACCAAATCAGACCACATATCGGACCAATTCGAAATTCCACATTACAACAAAATAGAGGAGATTGTGTCAGTGAATAGGAGTAACGTGTACAGAATTAATTAACTGTAGTTCATAACAATGGACAGCATACTAACAGCAAACATACCAAACAGGAGGATGGGATAAGAGGAAGGTAACAATGATATAAATAAAATGTTTACACTACTCACAAGTGAAATAAATGAAGTAGTCTTCTAAGTTACAGTTTTGAAAGTTTGTTACTCCTCTTTAGTCTCCTGATATAACAAAAGCTAACTGTTGTATACAGAGTTTTGTCCTATTATTGAATTCTTACAATACTACGTACTGATGAACTTCAACACCAATATACATTCCTCTATGTCTATGCTTTTAAGGAAGATGATCGATGAACATTGTGAAAATCATGCATCTAATATATGTATAATGAAGACAAAAAATAATAGTTTAAAGCAGATGAACTAGTGGAAAGTATTGATGATTGAAGTCTAGTACAACCCTCTTGAGTATTTCTGCCTATTGTTTGATAAATCGCCAGTAGTATCACAACGCTGTCCTGCTGATAAACGTAATTACATAAAGTCTCCATTGTAGCATCTGTTAATTACGTATAACAATCCTATTTTACATTACTGAGAACCTTATCATATACATGTAAAATCATAGTGGAAAAATGAAAGTGATGACGTAAGAGATCAACTAGTAGATGCTATTTGGTCTTTGATACTTCATAGAAAACTTCTCATTAGACTACGAGATACAGCTATATTATTCTGGTCTCCTTAAAATCAGCCTTAATTTGCAAATCGCTTTCAGTAGAGGTGGTTATAGTATTCATTTTTTGTTTGCATTTGTTACAGAATGGTCTCAGTTAGGTTCTACGAAAACGATACAAATACTGGACAGCTGTTACACTGTAGTAAGGCACTATTTATTGGTGTACGCTCTCGGATTAACTAGAGAATAGGAGCTATAACTTTCAAGTTTCACGCCTGATACTTGACCATCAATACCACTGATCCTGAATACGGCGTTAGGAATCTTATTTTAATCAATCTGTGAAGCAATGGACTATCACCCATTTTCATCGATGATAGTTCACTCTCAACATAAGTACACTCCACTAGTCAATATTTCATACAATAACTTTAGGGATATCTTTAAATTAGTCACTAATAAGCTAATTATTATGGTTGATTCAAGGTGGCTTTATGTAGACTAGTTGACAATTTATTGCTTGTGTTGCTGAAAGTCAAAGGCCCTACTTATTTCCGAAGGTTCCGTGTTTCGATTTCATTAGAGCATTAAAATTTGTCACTGCCTGGGGAGCCTCATCTGTTATGTTTGACGCTCTAAAGAGAGTAATTAAGCTGCCATAATGTCTTTTAGAAGATTACTTCATTTATTTTAGGTACATGCAAATAGTTTATTTATATCTATTATTGTCATGTTACCCTCGTTCTAACATCATACCAGACTTATAAAACTGCTATCATTTCATTGGTTATTCAGAAACTATAATCAGTTACCTACGTATCTACTCGTTTAGTCCTTAGTCACTATTGTCCTTCAATTGGATGCATTTTATTCTTCATATTGGTCCACTGTGTGCTTAGGTTTTGTGTGTACATAGACAAATACATGAAATATATTTTGACTGGTTGCTTGTCGAATCATTTATCTTGTATTCTACTATCCAGCTTCGGGGACTAGTAGTCACGGAGCAGACGTTTAGGCATAGAACGGCGGCTTCAGTGGCTGGATTGTTTCGGCAATGGTTCTAGTTAATATTGCTATTGCCATGTATCGTGATTGTCCATACTTCACTATCTTTGAACGAAATAACTATCAAACGTTTCTTGGTTTCCACTGGTAGCGAACCGACATCATTCTGTGACAAATACAGACAGCAAATACTTTATTTTTCTTGTAAGATAAAGGATAGTGTCTATTCATAATGTATTTTCATTTAACACATATTGTTCATGAATTTAAGTCAGTCCAGCTTATATCTAGGAAAAATTTCTGTGACTATCCAAAAAAAACTCACCTATCACTGATGAAGTAATATGATTTTCTTCTGCTTACCACTTGTTCTTGACCATTCACTGCATTGTAAGGAAACATTAAGCTGTGCTTAGTAACAGAATCAATCCAGTCTATACAGTTTTAACAGATTAGTCGACGTTCTCTCCAATTTCAGTGATTTAATAAAAATAGGAAAGTTTAAAGATTGATTGCTTAGTAAGTGAGTTCATTAAACTCATTTCTAAGTAATCTGGTGTAGTGATTAAAAGTGTATGGTACATTATCCTCATTTGGATTCTTGAATAGTTTAGTGTATCTAGGATCAATATTTGTATTTGATCCATTCTTAAGTGTTACACTGTTAAATGATGATATCGTAATAGAATTATTGGACACAAATAAACATACTACTAGAATTACTTGGTAAATATTGATTAGTAAGCATTATGAGCAAATCTCCGTCGAGTTAATTTTCAATATTTTTTCAAAATAAACATTTTGTAACTGGGACGTGTGTTTTGTCCTACTTCGGACTCGTCAGCTAAACATAACTAAACAATCGAATGTGGGTTAGTTCACCTTAAAACCTGAGTTCATTTCTTAAGGCTACCAAATACCAATGTATTTTCTGCTAGGTTATTGATTCTAGATAGTCAAAAACAATTTCATCGGTTCTGAAAAGTTCTGTAAAAGTATATAATGCCTGATTGTTTGTACTAGTTGTTTCACTGAATTATTGATATGCTCTTGTTAGCATGCTGACATTCTAAGCAAACTGCTTTAACAAGTAGCTTTACGCAAGGGAAAAGAATAATCAGAGTGCTCGAACTCTTACTGTCATAACTAATAATAATGTAAGCATAATAGACATTGAAGAAGTCAGTAACAATCTTAACTCAGTAGCTCAATGAATAGTGAGTTAATCAATTGAACTGAAAGTCGGTTGATTCGTGTTTCGGCATGACCGCAAGTATCAGGATGTTGACGAGTCTACAATTTTGATATAACGTATGAATTCTGTACTTTATTATTCAACGGATTCAATAGATTCTAACAACTTGTAACAAAACAAAATGATGATATGTTTATACAATCTGGTCAGGATATAGATGTTACTTCCATCATTTACAAGTCACTGTCACAAAGTAAATAGACTTAATCTATTTCAATTCATGAAGATTAAAATCTTTATATTTCTTATCAATAAATCATCAATAACTTAGTAGTTCATACTTTTTTTCTGTTGAAATCATTGTCTACTTAAGTAGTATTGTTGATATTTCCAAATTGAATTTCATTGTAAACTTACGTCCTTAAGTAGAATGTTTGTGAATCAGATATAGTGATATTTTGTCACACTATTTACATTCTGCATTGATCTCACTTACTTTATACATTAATGAATTACATCAAAATGAATTACTAAACTTCTAGTTAGAGATTGTAATCAGTTGAGTATGTAATCATAATGAAAATAGTAGAATAGTTATTCAGTCAGTCAGTCAGTCAGTTACAACGTAGGACTTGGTACATGCGTACATTAGTTCAAGTTGCCATGCCTCTATTAGCAGATAGAGATTAAATTTTCGGACCAAATCCCAGAGTAGAGGAAGGTAGCAACAGAGTAAGTACTAATGGAAAGGCATAGAGATCAGAGATGAGATTCGAGATAAAAAGTGATTCAGTAAAGAGAAAATTATAATAAGCTCAGAAATTAGAATTTGGAGGAAGACAAGGAGTGGATGCACCTGCGCCATTGCAATCGATTTTGAGCCATATCACCTAAAATCTCTAACCATTTGTTACAATCATCGTGTGGGCCTCAACTAGGTAGTCTGCATCTATTAACATGGCTCAGCCCAATTGTCAATGACTTCATGGATTGGTGCCATGTTTTCGTTTGACCACCCCTAGCTTTCTTCCAGCCTACTTCTACACCAGAAAACATGGCTCGTCGAGGTAGACGGTGGTCAGGCATACGCAACACATGTCCTAACCACCTCAGCCGGTGGAGATTCACTACTTCATCAATAGACTTACCGTATTTACCTAGTACTCTATTTCTAACCCATGCATTGCTTACTCGGTTGTCCCAGCAAGCACGAGCAATGTTTCGGAAACATCTATGATCGAATACTAGGAGCCTACAGATATCCTCTATCCTTAAACGCCATGTTTCACATCCATAAAGTAAAACGGATCTGACTGCTGCACAGTAAACGCAGAATAGTTATTAATTGAATTGGATTGTCATTCAATTATTCAGAGATTAAGTGTTTACTGAGATAGATAACAGTGTTTGATTCTATCAATGAAGTCATCTTGAATGTACATTGTTCAATAATCTTCTACTATTTAATGACAATTTTCCAATGTTTACTTTTAAACTTTTTCTAGCACATTAACTGATGTCAGTCACTGACACTTACCATAATCATATCAATCTATTTAGTAGGAATTATTCATTTGATAGTAACCTTGTAATTATTTAATTTTTATTGTAACTGGCAAGTGGAATCCAGGATGCGCGTTTCGTCCTATTCGGGACTCATCGGCTGGATGTACCTGCATTTCAACGTTGATGTTCACAGTGGGATTCGGACTCAGTCCGGTACGTGTCATACGCCACCGCGTACACCACTAGACTTCTGAGTTCAGACAGTCACGTTTGTGCAATGGGTGTACGCAGTGGCGTATGACACTAACCGGACTGAGTTCGAATCCCACTGTGAACATCGACATTGGAATGCAGGTACATCCAGCCGATTAGTCCAGAATAGGACGAAACGCGCGTCCAGGATTCCACTTGCCAGTCACAATACAAATTAAATAATACTTGTGAATAATCGCTATATCGAGGCGATCCGCACAGGATGCATATATAGCAACAGTGACTGACCAGCTTCAGTCTATAACAAATCATTCAGAATATACACATTCATCCTACTAACCTTGTAATGTTATTAACAACTGAATCTGTATTCTACATTTTGTCTTATTTAAGATTCATCAGCTGAATTGCA